>CM075874.1:21832938-22375786 GCA_038021265.1 Cyprinella venusta | reverse complement strand
TGTTTTTGGCCGAAATGTTGACCCCCTCCGATCTTCTTGAAACTCTGGATTCTGACAGAGGGCCACGAGACTTCGACCAGCGCGCAAAAATGGAGGCTCTAGACCCTTCCAGAGCCGAGATATCGGATGTCAAAGTTTTGACCTGAAAAAAAAACATAAGGGGTAACACTGTCGTTTTTGGCCGAAATTTTGACCCCCTCCGATCTTCTTGAAACTCTGGATTCTGACAGAGGGCCACGAGACTTCGACCAGCGCGCAAAAATGGAGGCTCTAGACCCTTCCAGAGCCGAGATATCGGATGTCAAAGTTTTGACCTGAAAAAAAAACATAAGGGGTAACACTGTCGTTTTTGGCCGAAATTTTGACCCCCTCCGATCTTCTTGAAACTCTGGATTCTGACAGAGGGCCACGAGACTTCGACCAGCGCGCAAAAATGGAGGCTCTAGACCCTTCCAGAGCCGAGATATCGGATGTCAAAGTTTTGACCTGAAAAAAAAACATAAGGGGTAACACTGTCGTTTTTGGCCGAAATTTTGACCCCCTCCGATCTTCTTGAAACTCTGGATTCTGACAGAGGGCCACGAGACTTCGACCAGCGCGCAAAAATGGAGGCTCTAGACCCTTCCAGAGCCGAGATATCGGATGTCAAAGTTTTGACCTGAAAAAAAAACATAAGGGGTAACACTGTCGTTTTTGGCCGAAATTTTGACCCCCTCCGATCTTCTTGAAACTCTGGATTCTGACAGAGGGCCACGAGACTTCGACCAGCGCGCAAAAATGGAGGCTCTAGACCCTTCCAGAGCCGAGATATCGGATGTCAAAGTTTTGACCTGAAAAAAAAACATAAGGGGTAACACTGTCGTTTTTGGCCGAAATTTTGACCCCCTCCGATCTTCTTGAAACTCTGGATTCTGACAGAGGGCCACGAGACTTCGACCAGCGCGCAAAAATGGAGGCTCTAGACCCTTCCAGAGCCGAGATATCGGATGTCAAAGTTTTGACCTGAAAAAAAAACATAAGGGGTAACACTGTCGTTTTTGGCCGAAATTTTGACCCCCTCCGATCTTCTTGAAACTCTGGATTCTGACAGAGGGCCACGAGACTTCGACCAGCGCGCAAAAATGGAGGCTCTAGACCCTTCCAGAGCCGAGATATCGGATGTCAAAGTTTTGACCTGAAAAAAAAACATAAGGGGTAACACTGTCGTTTTTGGCCGAAATTTTGACCCCCTCCGATCTTCTTGAAACTCTGGATTCTGACAGAGGGCCACGAGACTTCGACCAGCGCGCAAAAATGGAGGCTCTAGACCCTTCCAGAGCCGAGATATCGGATGTCAAAGTTTTGACCTGAAAAAAAAAACATAAGGGGTAACACTGTCGTTTTTGGCCGAAATTTTGACCCCCTCCGATCTTCTTGAAACTCTGGATTCTGACAGAGGGCCACGAGACTTCGACCAGCGCGCAAAAATGGAGGCTCTAGACCCTTCCAGAGCCGAGATATCGGATGTCAAAGTTTTGACCTGAAAAAAAAAACATAAGGGGTAACACTGTCGTTTTTGGCCGAAATTTTGACCCCCTCCGATCTTCTTGAAACTCTGGATTCTGACAGAGGGCCACGAGACTTCGACCAGCGCGCAAAAATGGAGGCTCTAGACCCTTCCAGAGCCGAGATATCGGATGTCAAAGTTTTGACCTGAAAAAAAAAACATAAGGGGTAACACTGTCGTTTTTGGCCGAAATTTTGACCCCCTCCGATCTTCTTGAAACTCTGGATTCTGACAGAGGGCCACGAGACTTCGACCAGCGCGCAAAAATGGAGGCTCTAGACCCTTCCAGAGCCGAGATATCGGATGTCAAAGTTTTGACCTGAAAAAAAAACATAAGGGGTAACACTGTCGTTTTTGGCCGAAATTTTGACCCCCTCCGATCTTCTTGAAACTCTGGATTCTGACAGAGGGCCACGAGACTTCGACCAGCGCGCAAAAATGGAGGCTCTAGACCCTTCCAGAGCCGAGATATCGGATGTCAAAGTTTTGACCTGAAAAAAAAACATAAGGGGTAACACTGTCGTTTTTGGCCGAAATTTTGACCCCCTCCGATCTTCTTGAAACTCTGGATTCTGACAGAGGGCCACGAGACTTCGACCAGCGCGCAAAAATGGAGGCTCTAGACCCTTCCAGAGCCGAGATATCGGATGTCAAAGTTTTGACCTGAAAAAAAAACATAAGGGGTAACACTGTCGTTTTTGGCCGAAATTTTGACCCCCTCCGATCTTCTTGAAACTCTGGATTCTGACAGAGGGCCACGAGACTTCGACCAGCGCGCAAAAATGGAGGCTCTAGACCCTTCCAGAGCCGAGATATCGGATGTCAAAGTTTTGACCTGAAAAAAAAAACATAAGGGGTAACACTGTCGTTTTTGGCCGAAATTTTGACCCCCTCCGATCTTCTTGAAACTCTGGATTCTGACAGAGGGCCACGAGACTTCGACCAGCGCGCAAAAATGGAGGCTCTAGACCCTTCCAGAGCCGAGATATCGGATGTCAAAGTTTTGACCTGAAAAAAAAACATAAGGGGTAACACTGTCGTTTTTGGCCGAAATTTTGACCCCCTCCGATCTTCTTGAAACTCTGGATTCTGACAGAGGGCCACGAGACTTCGACCAGCGCGCAAAAATGGAGGCTCTAGACCCTTCCAGAGCCGAGATATCGGATGTCAAAGTTTTGACCTGAAAAAAAAACATAAGGGGTAACACTGTCGTTTTTGGCCGAAATTTTGACCCCCTCCGATCTTCTTGAAACTCTGGATTCTGACAGAGGGCCACGAGACTTCGACCAGCGCGCAAAAATGGAGGCTCTAGACCCTTCCAGAGCCGAGATATCGGATGTCAAAGTTTTGACCTGAAAAAAAAAACATAAGGGGTAACACTGTCGTTTTTGGCCGAAATTTTGACCCCCTCCGATCTTCTTGAAACTCTGGATTCTGACAGAGGGCCACGAGACTTCGACCAGCGCGCAAAAATGGAGGCTCTAGACCCTTCCAGAGCCGAGATATCGGATGTCAAAGTTTTGACCTGAAAAAAAAACATAAGGGGTAACACTGTCGTTTTTGGCCGAAATTTTGACCCCCTCCGATCTTCTTGAAACTCTGGATTCTGACAGAGGGCCACGAGACTTCGACCAGCGCGCAAAAATGGAGGCTCTAGACCCTTCCAGAGCCGAGATATCGGATGTCAAAGTTTTGACCTGAAAAAAAAACATAAGGGGTAACACTGTCGTTTTTGGCCGAAATTTTGACCCCCTCCGATCTTCTTGAAACTCTGGATTCTGACAGAGGGCCACGAGACTTCGACCAGCGCGCAAAAATGGAGGCTCTAGACCCTTCCAGAGCCGAGATATCGGATGTCAAAGTTTTGACCTGAAAAAAAAACATAAGGGGTAACACTGTCGTTTTTGGCCGAAATTTTGACCCCCTCCGATCTTCTTGAAACTCTGGATTCTGACAGAGGGCCACGAGACTTCGACCAGCGCGCAAAAATGGAGGCTCTAGACCCTTCCAGAGCCGAGATATCGGATGTCAAAGTTTTGACCTGAAAAAAAAACATAAGGGGTAACACTGTCGTTTTTGGCCGAAATTTTGACCCCCTCCGATCTTCTTGAAACTCTGGATTCTGACAGAGGGCCACGAGACTTCGACCAGCGCGCAAAAATGGAGGCTCTAGACCCTTCCAGAGCCGAGATATCGGATGTCAAAGTTTTGACCTGAAAAAAAAACATAAGGGGTAACACTGTCGTTTTTGGCCGAAATTTTGACCCCCTCCGATCTTCTTGAAACTCTGGATTCTGACAGAGGGCCACGAGACTTCGACCAGCGCGCAAAAATGGAGGCTCTAGACCCTTCCAGAGCCGAGATATCGGATGTCAAAGTTTTGACCTGAAAAAAAAACATAAGGGGTAACACTGTCGTTTTTGGCCGAAATTTTGACCCCCTCCGATCTTCTTGAAACTCTGGATTCTGACAGAGGGCCACGAGACTTCGACCAGCGCGCAAAAATGGAGGCTCTAGACCCTTCCAGAGCCGAGATATCGGATGTCAAAGTTTTGACCTGAAAAAAAAAACATAAGGGGTAACACTGTCGTTTTTGGCCGAAATTTTGACCCCCTCCGATCTTCTTGAAACTCTGGATTCTGACAGAGGGCCACGAGACTTCGACCAGCGCGCAAAAATGGAGGCTCTAGACCCTTCCAGAGCCGAGATATCGATGTCAAAGTTTTGACCTGAAAAAAAAACATAAGGGGTAACACTGTCGTTTTTGGCCGAAATTTTGACCCCCTCCGATCTTCTTGAATCTCTGGATTCTGACAGAGGGCCACGAGACTTCGACCAGCGCACAAAAATGGAGGCTCTAGACCCTTCCAGAGCCGAGATATCGGATGTCAAAGTTTTGACCTGAAAAAAAAAACATAAGGGGTAACACTGTCGTTTTTGGCCGAAATTTTGACCCCCTCCGATCTTCTTGAAACTCTGGATTCTGACAGAGGGCCACGAGACTTCGACCAGCGCGCAAAAATGGAGGCTCTAGACCCTTCCAGAGCCGAGATATCGGATGTCAAAGTTTTGACCCGAAAAAAAAAACATAAGGGGTAACACTGTCGTTTTTGGCCGAAATTTTGACCCCCTCCGATCTTCTTGAAACTCTGGATTCTGACAGAGGGCCACGAGACTTCGACCAGCGCGCAAAAATGGAGGCTCTAGACCCTTCCAGAGCCGAGATATCGGATGTCAAAGTTTTGACCTGAAAAAAAACATAAGGGGTAACACTGTCGTTTTTGGCCGAAATTTTGACCCCCTCCGATCTTCTTGAAACTCTGGATTCTGACTGAGGGCCACGAGACTTCGACCAGCGCGCAAAAATGGAGGCTCTAGACCCTTCCAGAGCCGAGATATCGGATGTCAAAGTTTTGACCTGAAAAAAAAACATAAGGGGTAACACTGTCGTTTTTGGCCGAAATTTTGACCCCCTCCGATCTTCTTGAAACTCTGGATTCTGACAGAGGGCCACGAGACTTCGACCAGCGCGCAAAAATGGAGGCTCTAGACCCTTCCAGAGCCGAGATATCGGATGTCAAAATTTTGACCCGAAAAAAAAACATAAGGGGTAACACTGTCGTTTTTGGCCGAAATTTTGACCCCCTCCGATCTTTTTGAAACTCTGGATTCTGACAGAGGGCCACGAGACTTCGACCAGCGCGCAAAAATGGAGGCTCTAGACCCTTCCAGAGCCGAGATATCGGATGTCAAAGTTTTGACCCGAAAAAAAAACATAAGGGGTAACACTGTCGTTTTTGGCCGAAATTTCGACCCCCTCCGATCTTCTTGAAACTCTGGATTCTGACAGAGGGCCACGAGACTTCGACCAGCGCGCAAAAATGGAGGCTCTAGACCCTTCCAGAGCCGAGATATCGAAGGTCAAAATTTGGACCTGAAAAAAAAAACATAAGGGGTAACACTGTCATTTTTTTTTTTGGCCGAAATTTTGACCCCCTCCGATCTTCTTGAAACTCTGGATTCTGACAGAGGGCCACGAGACTTCGACCAGCGCGCAAAAATGGAGGCTCTAGACCCTTCCAGAGCCGAGATATCGGATGTCAAAGTTTTGACCCGAAAAAAAAAACATAAGGGGTAACACTGTCGTTTTTGGCCGAAATTTTGACCCCCTCCGATCTTCTTGAAACTCTGGATTCTGACTGAGGGCCACGAGACTTCGACCAGCGCGCAAAAATGGAGGCTCTAGACCCTTCCAGAGCCGAGATATCGGATGTCAAAGTTTTGACCTGAAAAAAAAACATAAGGGGTAACACTGTCGTTTTTGGCCGAAATTTTGACCCCCTCCGATCTTCTTGAAACTCTGGATTCTGACAGAGGGCCACGAGACTTCGACCAGCGCGCAAAAATGGAGGCTCTAGACCCTTCCAGAGCCGAGATATCGGATGTCAAAGTTTTGACCCGAAAAAAAAAACATAAGGGGTAACACTGTCGTTTTTGGCCGAAATTTTGACCCCCTCCGATCTTCTTGAAACTCTGGATTCTGACAGAGGGCCACGAGACTTCGACCAGCGCGCAAAAATGGAGGCTCTAGACCCTTCCAGAGCCGAGATATCGGATGTCAAAGTTTTGACCTGAAAAAAAAAACATAAGGGGTAACACTGTCGTTTTTGGCCGAAATTTTGACCCCCTCCGATCTTCTTGAAACTCTGGATTCTGACAGAGGGCCACGAGACTTCGACCAGCGCGCAAAAATGGAGGCTCTAGACCCTTCCAGAGCCGAGATATCGAAGGTCAAAATTTTGATCTGAAAAAAAAACATAAGGGGTAACACTGTCATTTTTTTTTTGGCCGAAATTTTGACCCCCTCCGATCTTCTTGAAACTCTGGATTCTGACAGAGGGCCACGAGACTTCGACCAGTGCGCAAAAATGGAGGCTCTAGACCCTTCCAGAGCCGAGATATCGAAGGTCAAAATTTGGACCTGAAAAAAAAAACATAAGGGGTAACACTGTCATTTTTTTTTTGGGCCGAAATTTTGACCCCCTCCGATCTTCTTGAAACTCTGGATTCTGACAGAGGGCCACGAGACTTCGACCAGTGCGCAAAAATGGAGGCTCTAGACCCTTCCAGAGCCGAGATATCGAAGGTCAAAATTTGGACCTGAAAAAAAAACATAAGGGGTAACACTGTCATTTTTTTTTTGGCCGAAATTTTGACCCCCTCCGATCTTCTTGAAACTCTGGATTCTGACAGAGGGCCACGAGACATCGACCAGCGCGCAAAAATGGAGGCTCTAGACCCTTCCAGAGCCGAGATATCGAAGGTCAAAATTTGGACCTGAAAAAAAAACATAAGGGGTAACACTGTCATTTTTTTTTTTGGCCGAAATTTTGACCCCCTCCGATCTTCTTGAAACTCTGGATTCTGACAGAGGGCCACGAGACTTCGACCAGCGCGCAAAAATGGAGGCTCTAGACCCTTCCAGAGCCGAGATATCGAAGGTCAAAATTTGGACCTGAAAAAAAAACATAAGGGGTAACACTGTCATTTTTTTTTTTGGCCGAAATTTTGACCCCCTCCGATCTTCTTGAAACTCTGGATTCTGACAGAGGGCCACGAGACATCGACCAGCGCGCAAAAATGGAGGCTCTAGACCCTTCCAGAGCCGAGATATCGAAGGTCAAAATTTGGACCTGAAAAAAAAACATAAGGGGTAACACTGTCATTTTTTTTTTGGCCGAAATTTTGACCCCCTCCGATCTTCTTGAAACTCTGGATTCTGACAGAGGGCCACGAGACTTCGACCAGCGCGCAAAAATGGAGGCTCTAGACCCTTCCAGAGCCGAGATATCGGATGTCAAAGTTTTGACCCGAAAAAAAAAACATAAGGGGTAACACTGTCGTTTTTGGCCGAAATTTTGACCCCCTCCGATCTTCTTGAAACTCTGGATTCTGACAGAGGGCCACGAGACTTCGACCAGTGCGCAAAAATGGAGGCTCTAGACCCTTCCAGAGCCGAGATATCGAAGGTCAAAATTTGGACCTGAAAAAAAAACATAAGGGGTAACACTGTCATTTTTTTTTTTTGGCCGAAATTTTGACCCCCTCCGATCTTCTTGAAACTCTGGATTCTGACAGAGGGCCACGAGACTTCGACCAGTGCGCAAAAATGGAGGCTCTAGACCCTTCCAGAGCCGAGATATCGAAGGTCAAAATTTGGACCTGAAAAAAAAACATAAGGGGTAACACTGTCATTTTTTTTTTGGGCCGAAATTTTGACCCCCTCCGATCTTCTTGAAACTCTGGATTCTGACAGAGGGCCACGAGACTTCGACCAGTGCGCAAAAATGGAGGCTCTAGACCCTTCCAGAGCCGAGATATCGAAGGTCAAAATTTGGACCTGAAAAAAAAACATAAGGGGTAACACTGTCATTTTTTTTTTGGCCGAAATTTTGACCCCCTCTGATCTTCTTAAAACTCTGGATTCTGACAGAGGGCCACGAGACATCGACCAGCGCGCAAAAATGGAGGCTCTAGACCCTTCCAGAGCCGAGATATCGAAGGTCAAAATTTGGACCTGAAAAAAAAACATAAGGGGTAACACTGTCATTTTTTTTTTGGCCGAAATTTTGACCCCCTCCGATCTTCTTGAAACTCTGGATTCTGACAGAGGGCCACGAGACTTCGACCAGCGCGCAAAAATGGAGGCTCTAGACCCTTCCAGAGCCGAGATATCGAAGGTCAAAATTTGGACCTGAAAAAAAAACATAAGGGGTAACACTGTCATTTTTTTTTTTGGCCGAAATTTTGACCCCCTCTGATCTTCTTGAAACTCTGGATTCTGACAGAGGGCCACGAGACATCGACCAGCGCGCAAAAATGGAGGCTCTAGACCCTTCCAGAGCCGAGATATCGAAGGTCAAAATTTGGACCTGAAAAAAAAACATAAGGGGTAACACTGTCATTTTTTTTTTTGGCCGAAATTTTGACCCCCTCCGATCTTCTTGAAACTCTGGATTCTGACAGAGGGCCACGAGACTTCGACCAGCGCGCAAAAATGGAGGCTCTAGACCCTTCCAGAGCCGAGATATCGAAGGTCAAAATTTGGACCTGAAAAAAAAACATAAGGGGTAACACTGTCATTTTTTTTTTTGGCCGAAATTTTGACCCCCTCCGATCTTCTTGA
Organism: Cyprinella venusta; assembly: GCA_038021265.1. Taxonomy (NCBI): domain Eukaryota; kingdom Metazoa; phylum Chordata; class Actinopteri; order Cypriniformes; family Leuciscidae; genus Cyprinella; species Cyprinella venusta. The sequence continues at coordinate 22,367,054 of CM075874.1, read as the reverse complement.
AACTCTGGATTCTGACAGAGGGCCACGAGACATCGACCAGCGCGCAAAAATGGAGGCTCTAGACCCTTCCAGAGCCGAGATATCGAAGGTCAAAATTTGGACCTGAAAAAAAACGTAAGGGGTAACACTGTCATTTTTTTTTTTGGCCGAAATTTTGACCCCCTCCGATCTTCTTGAAACTCTGGATTCTGACAGAGGGCCACGAGACTTCGACCAGCGCGCAAAAATGGAGGCTCTAGACCCTTCCAGAGCCGAGATATCGAAGGTCAAAATTTGGACCTGAAAAAAAAACATAAGGGGTAACACTGTCATTTTTTTTTTTTGGCCGAAATTTTGACCCCCTCCGATCTTCTTGAAACTCTGGATTCTGACAGAGGGCCACGAGACTTCGACCAGCGCGCAAAAATGGAGGCTCTAGACCCTTCCAGAGCCGAGATATCGAAGGTCAAAATTTGGACCTGAAAAAAAAACATAAGGGGTAACACTGTCATTTTTTTTTTTGGCCGAAATTTTGACCCCCTCCGATCTTCTTGAAACTCTGGATTCTGACAGAGGGCCACGAGACTTCGACCAGTGCGCAAAAATGGAGGCTCTAGACCCTTCCAGAGCCGAGATATCGAAGGTCAAAATTTGGACCTGAAAAAAAAACATAAGGGGTAACACTGTCATTTTTTTTTTGGGCCGAAATTTTGACCCCCTCCGATCTTCTTGAAACTCTGGATTCTGACAGAGGGCCACGAGACTTCGACCAGTGCGCAAAAATGGAGGCTCTAGACCCTTCCAGAGCCGAGATATCGAAGGTCAAAATTTGGACCTGAAAAAAAAACATAAGGGGTAACACTGTCATTTTTTTTTTTGGCCGAAATTTTGACCCCCTCTGATCTTCTTGAAACTCTGGATTCTGACAGAGGGCCACGAGACATCAACCAGCGCGCAAAAATGGAGGCTCTAGACCCTTCCAGAGCCGAGATATCGAAGGTCAAAATTTGGACCTGAAAAAAAACATAAGGGGTAACACTGTCATTTTTTTTTTTGGCCGAAATTTTGACCCCCTCCGATCTTCTTGAAACTCTGGATTCTGACAGAGGGCCACGAGACTTCGACCAGCGCGCAAAAATGGAGGCTCTAGACCCTTCCAGAGCCGAGATATCGAAGGTCAAAATTTGGACCTGAAAAAAAAACATAAGGGGTAACACTGTCATTTTTTTTTTTGGCCGAAATTTTGACCCCCTCCGATCTTCTTGAAACTCTGGATTCTGACAGAGGGCCACGAGACATCGACCAGCGCGCAAAAATGGAGGCTCTAGACCCTTCCAGAGCCGAGATATCGAAGGTCAAAATTTGGACCTGAAAAAAAAACATAAGGGGTAACACTGTCATTTTTTTTTGGCCGAAATTTTGACCCCCTCCGATCTTCTTGAAACTCTGGATTCTGACAGAGGGCCACGAGACTTCGACCAGCGCGCAAAAATGGAGGCTCTAGACCCTTCCAGAGCCGAGATATCGAAGGTCAAAATTTGGACCTGAAAAAAAAACATAAGGGGTAACACTGTCATTTTTTTTTTTGGCCGAAATTTTGACCCCCTCCGATCTTCTTGAAACTCTGGATTCTGACAGAGGGCCACGAGACTTCGACCAGCGCGCAAAAATGGAGGCTCTAGACCCTTCCAGAGCCGAGATATCGAAGGTCAAAATTTGGACCTGAAAAAAAAACATAAGGGGTAACACTGTCATTTTTTTTTTGGGCCGAAATTTTGACCCCCTCCGATCTTCTTGAAACTCTGGATTCTGACAGAGGGCCACGAGACTTCGAACAGCGCGCAAAAATGGAGGCTCTAGACCCTTCCAGAGCCGAGATATCGAAGGTCAAAATTTGGACCTGAAAAAAAAACATAAGGGGTAACACTGTCATTTTTTTTTTTTGGCCGAAATTTTGACCCCCTCCGATCTTCTTGAAACTCTGGATTCTGACAGAGGGCCACGAGACTTCGACCAGCGCGCAAAAATGGAGGCTCTAGACCCTTCCAGAGCCGAGATATCGAAGGTCAAAATTTGGACCTGAAAAAAAAACATAAGGGGTAACACTGTCATTTTTTTTTTTGGCCGAAATTTTGACCCCCTCCGATCTTCTTGAAACTCTGGATTCTGACAGAGGGCCACGAGACTTCGACCAGTGCGCAAAAATGGAGGCTCTAGACCCTTCCAGAGCCGAGATATCGAAGGTCAAAATTTGGACCTGAAAAAAAAACATAAGGGGTAACACTGTCATTTTTTTTTTGGGCCGAAATTTTGACCCCCTCCGATCTTCTTGAAACTCTGGATTCTGACAGAGGGCCACGAGACTTCGACCAGTGCGCAAAAATGGAGGCTCTAGACCCTTCCAGAGCCGAGATATCGAAGGTCAAAATTTGGACCTGAAAAAAAAAACATAAGGGGTAACACTGTCATTTTTTTTTTTGGCCGAAATTTTGACCCCCTCTGATCTTCTTGAAACTCTGGATTCTGACAGAGGGCCACGAGACATCGACCAGCGCGCAAAAATGGAGGCTCTAGACCCTTCCAGAGCCGAGATATCGAAGGTCAAAATTTGGACCTGAAAAAAAAACATAAGGGGTAACACTGTCATTTTTTTTTTTGGCCGAAATTTTGACCCCCTCCGATCTTCTTGAAACTCTGGATTCTGACAGAGGGCCACGAGACTTCGACCAGCGCGCAAAAATGGAGGCTCTAGACCCTTCCAGAGCCGAGATATCGAAGGTCAAAATTTGGACCTGAAAAAAAAACATAAGGGGTAACACTGTCTTTTTTTTTTTTGGCCGAAATTTTGACCCCCTCCGATCTTCTTGAAACTCTGGATTCTGACAGAGGGCCACGAGACTTCGACCAGTGCGCAAAAATGGAGGCTCTAGACCCTTCCAGAGCCGAGATATCGAAGGTCAAAATTTGGACCTGAAAAAAAAACATAAGGGGTAACACTGTCATTTTTTTTTTTTGGCCGAAATTTTGACCCCCTCCGATCTTCTTGAAACTCTGGATTCTGACAGAGGGCCACGAGACTTCGACCAGCGCGCAAAAATGGAGGCTCTAGACCCTTCCAGAGCCGAGATATCGAAGGTCAAAATTTGGACCTGAAAAAAAAACATAAGGGGTAACACTGTCATTTTTTTTTTTGGCCGAAATTTTGACCCCCTCCGATCTTCTTGAAACTCTGGATTCTGACAGAGGGCCACGAGACTTCGACCAGCGCGCAAAAATGGAGGCTCTAGACCCTTCCAGAGCCGAGATATCGAAGGTCAAAATTTGGACCTGAAAAAAAAACATAAGGGGTAACACTGTCATTTTTTTTTTTGGCCGAAATTTTGACCCCCTCCGATCTTCTTGAAACTCTGGATTCTGACAGAGGGCCACGAGACTTCGACCAGTGCGCAAAAATGGAGGCTCTAGACCCTTCCAGAGCCGAGATATCGAAGGTCAAAATTTGGACCTGAAAAAAAAACATAAGGGGTAACACTGTCATTTTTTTTTTGGGCCGAAATTTTGACCCCCTCCGATCTTCTTGAAACTCTGGATTCTGACAGAGGGCCACGAGACTTCGACCAGTGCGCAAAAATGGAGGCTCTAGACCCTTCCAGAGCCGAGATATCGAAGGTCAAAATTTGGACCTGAAAAAAAAACATAAGGGGTAACACTGTCATTTTTTTTTTTGGCCGAAATTTTGACCCCCTCTGATCTTCTTGAAACTCTGGATTCTGACAGAGGGCCACGAGACTTCGACCAGCGCGCAAAAATGGAGGCTCTAGACCCTTCCAGAGCCGAGATATCGAAGGTCAAAATTTGGACCTGAAAAAAAACATAAGGGGTAACACTGTCATTTTTTTTTTTGGCCGAAATTTTGACCCCCTCCGATCTTCTTGAAACTCTGGATTCTGACAGAGGGCCACAAGACTTCGACCAGCGCGCAAAAATGGAGGCTCTAGACCCTTCCAGAGCCGAGATATCGAAGGTCAAAATTTGGACCTGAAAAAAAAACATAAGGGGTAACACTGTCATTTTTTTTTTTGGCCGAAATTTTGACCCCCTCCGATCTTCTTGAAACTCTGGATTCTGACAGAGGGCCACGAGACTTCGACCAGTGCGCAAAAATGGAGGCTCTAGACCCTTCCAGAGCCGAGATATCGAAGGTCAAAATTTGGACCTGAAAAAAAAACATAAGGGGTAACACTGTCATTTTTTTTTTGGGCCGAAATTTTGACCCCCTCCGATCTTCTTGAAACTCTGGATTCTGACAGAGGGCCACGAGACTTCGACCAGTGCGCAAAAATGGAGGCTCTAGACCCTTCCAGAGCCGAGATATCGAAGGTCAAAATTTGGACCTGAAAAAAAAAACATAAGGGGTAACACTGTCATTTTTTTTTTTGGCCGAAATTTTGACCCCCTCTGATCTTCTTGAAACTCTGGATTCTGACAGAGGGCCACGAGACATCGACCAGCGCGCAAAAATGGAGGCTCTAGACCCTTCCAGAGCCGAGATATCGAAGGTCAAAATTTGGACCTGAAAAAAAAACATAAGGGGTAACACTGTCATTTTTTTTTTTTTGGCCGAAATTTTGACCCCCTCCGATCTTCTTGAAACTCTGGATTCTGACAGAGGGCCACGAGACTTCGACCAGCGCGCAAAAATGGAGGCTCTAGACCCTTCCAGAGCCGAGATATCGAAGGTCAAAATTTGGACCTGAAAAAAAAACATAAGGGGTAACACTGTCATTTTTTTTTTTTTGGCCGAAATTTTGACCCCCTCCGATCTTCTTGAAACTCTGGATTCTGACAGAGGGCCACGAGACTTCGACCAGCGCGCAAAAATGGAGGCTCTAGACCCTTCCAGAGCCGAGATATTGAAGGTCAAAATTTGGACCTGAAAAAAAAAACATAAGGCGTAACACTGTATTTTTTTTTTTGGCCGAAATTTTGACCCCCTCCGATCTTCTTGAAACTCTGGATTCTGACAGAGGGCCACGAGACTTCGACCAGCGCGCAAAAATGGAGGCTCTAGACCCTTCCAGAGCCGAGATATCGAAGGTCAAAATTTGGACCTGAAAAAAAAACATAAGGGGTAACACTGTCATTTTTTTTTTTGGCCGAAATTTTGACCCCCTCCGATCTTCTTGAAACTCTGGATTCTGACAGAGGGCCACGAGACTTCGACCAGCGCGCAAAAATGGAGGCTCTAGACCCTTCCAGAGCCGAGATATCGAAGGTCAAAATTTGGACCTGAAAAAAAAAAACATAAGGGGTAACAATGTCATTTTTTTTTTTGGCCGAAATTTTGACCCCCTCTGATCTTCTTGAAACACTGGATTCTGACAGAGGGCCACGAGACTTCAACCAGCGCGCAAAAATGGAGGCTCTAGACCCTTCCAGAGCCGAGATATCGAAGGTCAAAATTTGGACCTGAAAAAAAAACATAAGGGGTAACACTGTCATTTTTTTTTTTTTGCCGAAATTTTGACCCCCTCCGATCTTCTTGAAACTCTGGATTCTGACAGAGGGCCACGAGACTTCGACCAGCGCGCAAAAATGGAGGCTCTAGACCCTTCCAGAGCCGAGATATCGAAGGTCAAAATTTGGACCTGAAAAAAAAACATAAGGGGTAACACTGTCATTTTTTTTTTTGGCCGAAATTTTGACCCCCTCCGATCTTCTTGAAACTCTGGATTCTGACAGAGGGCCACGAGACTTCGACCAGCGTGCAAAAATGGAGGCTCTAGACCCTTCCAGAGCCGAGATATCGAAGGTCAAAATTTGGACCTGAAAAAAAAACATAAGGGGTAACACTGTCATTTTTTTTTTTGGCCGAAATTTTGACCCCCTCCGATCTTCTTGAAACTCTGGATTCTGACAGAGGGCCACGAGACTTCGACCAGCGCGCAAAAATGGAGGCTCTAGACCCTTCCAGAGCCGAGATATCGAAGGTCAAAATTTGGACCTGAAAAAAAAAACATAAGGGGTAACACTGTCATTTTTTTTTGGCCGAAATTTTGACCCCCTCCGATCTTCTTGAAACTCTGGATTCTGACAGAGGGCCACGAGACTTCGACCAGTGCGCAAAAATGGAGGCTCTAGACCCTTCCAGAGCCGAGATATCGAAGGTCAAAATTTGGACCTGAAAAAAAAACATAAGGGGTAACACTGTCATTTTTTTTTTTGGCCGAAATTTTGACCCCCTCCGATCTTCTTGAAACTCTGGATTCTGACAGAGGGCCACGAGACTTCGACCAGCGCGCAAAAATGGAGGCTCTAGACCCTTCCAGAGCCGAGATATCGAAGGTCAAAATTTGGACCTGAAAAAAAACATAAGGGGTAACACTGTCATTTTTTTTTTGGCCGAAATTTTGACCCCCTCCGATCTTCTTGAAACTCTGGATTCTGACAGAGGGCCACGAGACTTCGACCAGCGCGCAAAAATGGAGGCTCTAGACCCTTCCAGAGCCGAGATATCAAAGGTCAAAATTTGGACCTGAAAAAAAAACATAAGGGGTAACACTGTCATTTTTTTTTTTTTTGGCCGAAATTTTGACCCCCTCCGATCTTCGTGAAACTCTGGATTCTGACAGAGGGCCACGAGACTTCGACCAGCGCGCAAAAATGGAGGCTCTAGACCCTTCCAGAGCCGAGATATTGAAGGTCAAAATTTGGACCTGAAAAAAAAAACATAAGGGGTAACACTGTCATTTTTTTTTTTGGCCGAAATTTTGACCCCCTCCGATCTTCTTGAAACTCTGGATTCTGACAGAGGGCCACGAGACTTCGACCAGTGCGCAAAAATGGAGGCTCTAGACCCTTCCAGAGCCGAGATATCGAAGGTCAAAATTTGGACCTGAAAAAAAAACATAAGGGGTAACACTGTCATTTTTTTTTTTTTTGCCGAAATTTTGACCCCCTGCATTGAATATTAAAAAAAACATAGAACACATATATATAGAAAGAAATACAGCACACAAACACTTTTCACTCAAAAAATTTCACAAAAAGAGGTTTGTCGATCTTGACTTGAACTTAGTTCTGAGACAGGTTTGTTATCTAATGCAATGGTTCCCCTCTGATGAGTTGCAACCCGGGTCAGTAGACAGCCGGGAAAAACAATGCAAATAATTATTTCAATGTTATTCTCGTTGTATCTATTTAATTATATATAGGTTGATAGTCATAATACATATAGGGTTATGAACTTTAATGAAACAAAATGAAACCTTTTATTTTTGACTTCTATGGCTATATGTCCAATTAACCTATACTGTATTTTGTCATATTGTACTATATATGTGTATAAAATGCTAAATCTTGTTGGGTTTATGCAGTTACGCAAGCAAAGCCATGCGAGTGTAATGGAACCACTGATGTAAGGCAATTCAATTCAAACATTTCAAGTGTGATTAAATGTCTAAATACTTTTGGGGCCACTATATAGTTTTCTCAGCAATAATGGAAAATCATACAAATACAAGAATGTAACCACAGGTCTCAGAACAGGGCATTTAGACTGACAGTGCTACACACAGGTGATGTTGAGGAGACTCTCAAGTAGCCAAAGTTAATGGGCAGTAGAACAAAAAAAAACCACACAAACGTTTTAGTATGAAAATATATGGAAAATTCCAGTTAAATATAACTATATTTATTAACAAAACAAATAAATATCACATATCACATAGTATATCACATTCCATTATATGTGTCTATCATTCTGAACTTCAGTAAGGGAAATGCCAAAGAGTTACTTCCTGACTCAGACACCAGTTTGTTCGGTTTCACTCTTTCTGAGACAGTATAGTTACTCCCACCACAAATATTAATTGCTAAATACATAAAACATATTCGGCAAGTTTATATAAAGACTACTTACATGTTATGTTTGTCACATGTGCTTATTCTTCTGTGTAAGTCTGCGTCCGTCTGAATCTGACTCGCTCGCGGGCATATCCAGTGAGTGTGTGTGTGTGTGTGTGTGTGTGTGTGTGAGAGAGAGAGAGAGAGAGAGAGAGAGAGAGAGAGGAGCAATTCCTCCAACACTGCCAGGCCCTGGGATGTTTCCAGCAACCGCTGCAGCCTGCGCAGCTGCAGCTGCCTGTGCAGTCGCCGCTTGCTGTTGCATCTGCCTGTGACACTGACGAAGATCAAACACCTAGAGGAATAAAATGGAATTAGTTAACTTTGGGACAATTGATCCAAACATTTCAGTCCTTGTTCACAAATTTATGATGAATTTGACTGATTTATGCTTACTTCATGGAAAAAAAACTTACAATGCAAAAAACATCTATAATATTAGTCTATAGTACTCTGACACAAGGCAGTACCCTTTCTGGTTTTGATGTCTGATTGGATTTAATTGCAAAAAATAAAGCATTGCAAAGGTGTGATGTCATTAAAGGTGAACCTTAATGAGGGCTCCTGGGTAGATCTTGTGAACAGCATCCCCTGGTGCTCTCCCTGCCTCCCTGTCCAGGTAGTAGCTTTGCACGAAGACAGCATGGTCACTAAGGCAACGCATCCACACATCCCCCTCCCCACGGCACTCCAGCTGAATACCTTTACCAATGTGAAGCCTGTTGGGTGGATGTCAGGTGTTCATAAGTTTGCATCTTTGTCAATTGCATATATGAATGACCGTGTATAACTATAATGTTGAATGATCGCTGACCGTGCCCTCTCACTGGTATCAGTTCGGTGAACATTGCTAAGCTGACCCAGACAAAAGCGGTCCCCACCCGAAGGGTCCACATATCCATCCACCGTCACCACAGGACAGTTTGCTAGAACCTTAAACATTTCCCCGACCTGCACATCCATCTCGAAATAAGAGATTGAGCACCAGAACTCTGGGCCTGTAGTGTACACACAATGACAAACAGGCTCATTTCAGTGTTTATGTAGATTTAAGTTAGTGTGTGTGCATGTGGGGGGTGGGGTGGGGGGCATGTTGTACCTGGATGATTTGAGACCGGTTGAGGGTATGAGGCTGGTGTGTGATGTTGAGACCCTGATAATGGTATACACATATTTTTTAAATGAAACACAATTAAGAATACAATGATGATAAGATGATAGAGAGAATTTATTATTAGAATTTATAAGAATTTATTATTTATGAGATTGTTCAATTATTTTACAGTTATCATTATTTATTTTTTACAGAAACAGTTGACATGATCAGTATTTACATACAGAAGTGGCTCGTATGAGGGGGAGGGGCTTGCTGATGACTCCGCCCATTCTGCTGTGGTCCAGTAGGAGTATAAGAGGCTGTGCTGGTCCCTGTCCAGGTTGTTGCTGAGATATAATAAACAGTTTTAGCAAGACTTGATACTGATTTCATATATAAGTATTTCACTGATAACATCACACAAATTAACTGCCTTACAAACATATACAACTTCAAAAGTCTCAGTGATAAAATTCAAGACTGTCAATGGCGAACACTACTTGATTTCTGCATGCACTTACTGTGGTAAGAGCCCTGTGTCTGTGTGTGTTTGGAGGTGCTGTATTCACTCTGACTGATAGAGGGCTGCTGTGACGGGGGCTGGCTGTGTGTGGGTACGTGACTGTGTGTTGGGGTGGAAGGTGGAGAGCTGGAGGTTAATGCCCGTCCCGCTGGGGAGGTGATCTGCAACAGTCCCTCAGGTGGTTCTACCTGCATGGACAACCTGGAAGCACTCGCTTTAAGAAAGACAGAGAGAATGAGATAAATTGTGTTAATACAACAAAGAGGCCATGATTCCACTGGTAGTTACAGCTATTAAGGTTCAACCACCAACGTGACAGCTAAAGCATGTACTGTCACACAAAAAAAAAAGAAAGAAAGAAAATTAATTTTACTATCGATTTTCAACTGATCCAAAATCACATTTTAAGTATTTTTAATTGATATACACTAGCAGTCAAAAGTTTGGATTTTTTTTTAATGTTAAAATATTTTAAAAATATTTTAAAATATTATTCTCCATTATTCTCCATCTCTATTAATATTATATTATGAATATTTTCAAATATTATTCATATTATACGGTAACACTTTACAATAATGTTTCATTAGTTGACATAAACTATGAATGTCTACAGCATTTATTAATCGCAGATAATGTTCAAATATTTACGAGTAAATATTTAAAAACAAAACTCTTTTTAAAATTAGTTAATGCACTGTGAACTAACATGAACAGAAAATGAACAGCTGTAGTTTTATTAACTAATGGTAATAAATAGTGTAATAAAATATATTGCCCATTGTTGGTTCATGTTAATTAATACATTAATTAATGTTCATAAATAAGACCTTATTGTAAAGTGTTTTAATATATTTATAGAGTCAAGTTAAAAATAGTCTTGTTTGGTCTTATGGAAATACCAATCAGGGTCAGTTAAACCTAAAATCACCTTCACTCATAATGAATCTATCAATATGATAAATAAAATGCATTTAAATTAAGCTAAATAACTTCCTAAATACATAAAAAAATTTAAAAACATAAACTCTATATACGTACAAGGTGGAGAGAGGGGCAGACTGGGGTAGAGTGACAGAGGAAGTGGTTCGCTGGGGCGGCTCTGGGGACATCAATCTCAGTTGCTGTGGGCTGTAGTGATCTGGAGGGTGATGGTCTTGATGTAAGGTCATACTCGGCGGACCCTCCATCTGGATGCAGTCATGTATGTGCTCTTCTTTTATCAGCCTGCCTGAGGGATGAGAACGAGTGTCAAAACATCTTTGAGCTCCTTTCTATCCTCCTGTTCATTTGTCTATCTCACTGCAAGGCGAGCCCTTGCATGTCTTGATCTGACACATTTTATGGCAGTCTCTGTCTGATTAAAGGCTGGCTGCAAGCAGCATAGCGATGATCAGGGCCATCAGCGATTAGCCCAAATGATTGTTTGAGACATTCTTTCACATGTGGAGAAAAAATAAAAGCGCTAATAGCCACCATTATTCAGTCAGAGCTCTAGACCCTTCCAGAGCCGAGATATCGAAGGTCAAAATTTGGACCTGAAAAAAAAACATAAGGGGTAACACTGTCATTTTTTTTTTTTTAGCCGAAATTTTGACCCCCTCCGATCTTCTTGAAACTCTGGATTCTGACAGAGGGCCACGAGACTTCGACCAGCGCGCAAAAATGGAGGCTCTAGACCCTTCCAGAGCCGAGATATCGAAGGTCAAAATTTGGACCTGAAAAAAAAAAACATAAGGGGTAACACTGTCATTTTTTTTTTTTGGCCGAAATTTTGACCCCCTCCGATCTTCTTGAAACTCTGGATTCTGACAGAGGGCCACGAGACTTCGACCAGCGCGCAAAAATGGAGGCTCTAGACCCTTCCAGAGCCGAGATATCGAAGGTCAAAATTTGGACCTGAAAAAAAAACATAAGGGGTAACACTGTCATTTTTTTTTTTTGGCCGAAATTTTGACCCCCTCCGATCTTCTTGAAACTCTGGATTCTGACAGAGGGCCACGAGACTTCGACCAGCACGCAAAAATGGAGGCTCTAGACCCTTCCAGAGCCGAGATATCGAAGGTCAAAATTTGGACCTGAAAAAAAACATAAGGGGTAACACTGTCATTTTTTTTTTTGGCCGAAATTTTGACCCCCTCCGATCTTCTTGAAACTCTGGATTCTGACAGAGGGCCACGAGACTTCGACCAGCGCGCAAAAATGGAGGCTCTAGACCCTTCCAGAGCCGAGATATCGAAGGTCAAAATTTTGACCTGAAAAAAAACATAAGGGTAACACTGTCATTTTTTTTTTTGACCGAAATTTTGACCCCCTCCGATCTTCTTGAAACTCTGGATTCTGACAGAGGGCCACGAGACTTCGACCAGCGCGCAAAAATGGAGGCTCTAGACCCTTCCAGAGCCGAGATATCGAAGGTCAAAATTTGGACCTGAAAAAAAAACATAAGGGGTAACACTGTCATTTTTTTTTTTGGCAGAAATTTTGACCCCCTCCGATCTTCTTGAAACTCTGGATTCTGACAGAGGGCCACGAGACTTCGACCAGCGCGCAAAAATGGAGGCTCTAGACCCATCCAGAGCCGAGATATCGAAGGTCAAAATTTCGACCCGAAAAAAAAAACATAAGGGGTAACACTGTTTTTTTTTTTTTGGCCGAAATTTTGACCCCCTCCGATCTTCTTGAAACTCTGGATTCTTACAGAGGGCCACGGGACTTCGACCAGCGCGCAAAAATGGAGGCTCTAGACCCTTCCAGAGCCAAGATATCGACCCGAAAAAAAACATAAGGGGTAAAACTGTGGGGGGGTTTTTTTGGCCGAAATTTTGACCCCCGCCGATCTTCTTGAAACTCTGGATTCTGACAGAGGGCCACGAGACTTCGACCAGCGCGCAAAAATGGAGGCTCTAGACCCTTCCAGAGCCGAGATATCGAAGGTCAAAATTTTGAACCGAAAAAAAAAACAAGGGGTAACACTGTGGGTTTTTTTTTTGGCCGAAATTTTGACCCTCTCCGATCTTCTTGAAACTCTGGATTCTTACAGAGGGCCACGGGACTTCGACCAGCGCGCAAAAATGGAGGCTCTAGACCCTTCCAGAGCCGAGATATCGAAGGTCAAAATTTCGACCCGAAAAAAAACATAAGGGGTAACACTGCTTTTTTTTTTGGCCGAAATTTTGACCACCTCCAATCTTCTTGAAACTCTGGATTCTGACAGAGGGCCACGAGACTTCGACCAGCGCGCAAAAATGGAGGCTCTAGACCCTTCCAGAGCCGAGATATCGAAGGTCAAAATTTCGACCCGAAAAAAAAACATAAGGGGTAACACTGTGGTTTTTTTTTTGGCCGAAATTTTGACCCCCTCCGATCTTCTTGAAACTCTGGATTCTGACAGAGGGCCACGAGACTTCGACCAGCGCGCAAAAATGGAGGCTCTAGATCCTTCCAGAGCCGAGATATCGAAGGTCAAAATTTTGAACCGAAAAAAAAAACATAAGGGGTAACACTGTGTTTTTTTTTTTTGGCCGAAATTTTGACCCTCTCCAATCTGCTTGAAACTCTGGATTCTTACAGAGGGCCACGGGACTTCGACCAGCGCGCAAAAATGGAGGCTCTAGACCCTTCCAGAGCCGAGATATCGAAGGTCAAAATTTCGACCCGAAAAAAACATAAGGGGTAACACTGCTTTTTTTTTTTTTTGGCCGAAATTTTGACCCCCTCCAATCTTCTTGAAACTCTGGATTCTGACAGAGGGCCACGAGACTTCGACCAGTGCGCAAAAATGGAGGCTCCAGACCCTTCCAGAGCCAAGATATCGAAGGTCAAAATTTTGACCCGAAAAAAACATAAGGGGTAACACTGTCGTTTTTTTTTTTTTTGGCTGAAATTTTGACCCCCTCCGATCTTCTTGAAACTCTGGATTCTGACAGAGGGCCACGAGACTTCGACCAGCACGCAAAAATGGAGGCTCTAGACCCTTCCAGAGCCGAGATATCGAAGGTCAAAACTTTGACCCAAAAAAAACCCATAAGGGGTAACACTGTCGTTTTTTTTTTTGGCCAAAATTTTGACCCCCTCCGATCTTCTTGAAACTCTGGATTCTGACAGAGGGCCACGAGACTTCGACCAGCGCGCAAAAATGGAGGCTCTAGACCCTTCCAGAGCCGAGATATCGAAGGTCAAAATTTCGACCCGAAAAAAAAACATAAGGGGTAACACTGTCGGGTTTTTTTTGGCCAAAATTTTGACCCCCTCCGATCTTCTTGAAACTCTGGATTCTGACAGAGGGCCACGAGACTTCGACCAGCGCGCAAAAATGGAGGCTCTAGACCCTTCCAGAGCCGAGATATCGAAGGTCAAAATTTTGACCCGAAAAAAAAACATAAGGGGTAACACTGTCGTAATTTTTACCGAAAAAAAAACATAAGGGGTAACCAAGTGTGCCGCACCAGCCCTCAAAAGTGAAGCCAAAACGTCTCGATCGCCCCCCTGTGACTGGACCTAGTATAGCTCATAATCCCCGCCTTCCCATGTTATTCAATGGGACGCGAGACCAACTAAACAATTAAATTACACTTCACATATCCTTTTTCCAAAGATAGTTTCTGTCATTTACTGTAGTTTCTAGCACGTTTATGTAATTTCAAGTGTTCGATTTTAAAATAAGTTTGTTTTTAGTTAGTTATGTGATGATAAAATAACGGTGCTCTGACATCATGATTGACAGCTGTGATTGACAGGTTCTCTGTGCGAGGTAGTCACTGAAGCACCAGCGGACGTTTTTTAATAATGTTGATTATGTGGTTAGTAGTTGTATTTACCTTATTTTAACAAGGTTCTGCAATCGGCAGACATCATTGGACAGGAACGAAGCAGACAGCGGCAACTTAATGAAAGTGCGGGGCGTGTGCTTGCGTTTGATTCAGGGCGCGGCCTTGATTTCGCGGCTTTACTTCCTGCTCACGACTGCGCATGACTGGTCCCGAAACACGCAAGTGCGCAGACTCAAGTTCGAGATGTCAGCGCCATATCGAGACACTGGCGGCCTCAGTTCTCTCTGATGGAAAAGACCGAGGGGGCGTCGTCCATCTTTTTTTACAGTCTATGGGGGTAACACTGTCGTTTTTTTTTTGGCCGAAATTTTGACCCCCTCCAATCTTCTTGAAACTCTGGATTCTGACAGAGGGCCACGAGACTTCGACCAGTGCGCAAAAATGGAGGCTCAAGACCCTTCCAGAGCCGAGATATCGAAGGTCAAAATTTCGACCAGAAAAAAAAAATGACAGTGTTACCCCTTACGTTTTTTTTGGGGGGGCGAAAAATTAAGTATCCCCAATCTTCTCAAAACTCTGGATTCTGATAGAGCACTATGAGACTTAGACCTGAGTGCAAAAATGGAGGCTCTAGACCCTTCCAGAGCTTCCAGAACGACCAAAAAAAACGAAAGGGGTAACACTGTCGTTTTTTTTTTTCGGGTTGAAATTTTGAGTTTCTCTGATCTTCTGGAAACTCTCGATTCTGATAGGGGGTCATGAGACTTAGACCTGAGTGCAAAAATGGAGGCTCTAGACCCTTCCAGAGCTGAGACATCGAAACTCAAAATTTCGACCCGAAAAAAAAACAAAACGAAAGGGGTAACACTGTCGGGGGTTTTTCGGGTCGCACTCAGATCTAAGTTCCATGGCCCTCTATCAGAATCCAGAGTTTTAAGAAGATTGGAGAAACTTATTTTTTCGCACAGTAAAAATGAAATGGGTAACACTGTCGTTTTTTTCGGGTCGAAGTTTTGAGCTGCTCTGATCTTCTCAAAACTCTGGATTCTGATAGAGGGCCATGGGACTTAGACCTGAATGCAAAAATGGAGGCTCTAGACCCTTCCAGAGCTGAGATATTGAGATATTTATAATGGCATAAATGCTACGTGGGATCTCAATATCTCAGCTCTGGAAGGGTCTAGAGCCTCCATTTTTGCACTCAGGTCTAAGTCCCATGGCCCTCTATCAGAATACAGAGTTTCAAGAAGATCAGAGCAGCTCAAATTTCGACCCGAAAAAAAAAAAAAAAACGACAGTGTTACCCATTTCATTTTTTTGTGCGAAAAAATAAGTTTCTCCAATCTTCTTGAAAATAAGTAAAATGTCTATTTTTCCGGCGTCCCCCAGCTCCTCGTTTAAGCAAACAGAACACTAAAACGTATTACATCGACTTTAAACCACGTTAACCATAACCTTTTAAATACTCGAACTAGTTCCGTTGCTTAGCAATGGGAAGAAACTCCTGTAACTTCAGTGCCCAACCGGTTTCACGACAAGACATGAAATATTACGTTGGTCCACTATGGAAAATGTGTATATGTCACGGTTTAACTGAATGCTTAAAGCCGGTTGTCATAGACACGGCGCGGCGCTTCTCATGCGGTGTACGACCCCTGCAACTTTGCTGGCTGCACGTCGTCTCGTTTTATTACGACTCTCAACTGTGTGGTTACAAGGTATATTAAATGGCATTGAACACAGCTCAGCCAATAATAATCAATAACTGGAAGTGTCTGTTTTTATAGCAGGTGTTTTGAAACTGACACTAATTGTTGAAGTTAAAGGGGTTTTTAATTTTTTCACCTGGGTGACTCATGCAGATAGAACCTTATAGAGCAAAGTTAGAGTTCGACTTTGTAGATAGAGCCTTTTTGTTTTTTCAGTAAAAAGTCCCACAATGAACAATTTAAAACACATCACATAACGTAAACAAGTTGTCACAGAATAAGAATATGTGAATAACTCAATTTTGACAAAAACGTCAGATAGAACCTTATAATTCCAAGAGGACGAGGTATCTGGCGTGTAACCCCTGTAAACACACACACAGTTATCTGATGCACATGTACAGTTAGGACAGGTATCTGGCGTGAAACCCCTGTAAACACACACACAGGTATCTGATGCACATGTACAGTTAGGAGAAGAAACATTATCTCACGTGTAACCCCTGTAAACACACACACAGGTATCTGATGCAGATGTACAGTTAGGAGAAGTAACATTATCTCACGTGTATCCCCTGTAAACACACACACAGGTATCTGATGCAGATGTACAGTTAGGACAAGTAACATTATCTCACGTGAAACCCCTGTAAACACACACACAGGTATCTGATGCACATGTACAGTTAGGAGAAGAAACATTATCTCACGTGTAACCCCTGTAAACACACACAGGTATCTGATGCAGATGTACAGTTAGGAGAAGTAACATTATCTCACGTGTATCCCCTGTAAACACACACACAGGTATCTGATGCAGATGTACAGTTAGGACAAGTAACATTATCTCACGTGAAACCCCTGTAAACACACACACAGGTATCTGATGCACATGTACAGTTAGGAGAAGAAACATTATCTCACGTGTAACCCCTGTAAACACACACAGGTATCTGATGCAGATGTACAGTTAGGAGAAGTAACATTATCTCACGTGTAACCCCTGTAAACACACACACAGGTATCTGATGCACATGTACAGTTAGGACAAGTAACATTATCTCACGTGAAACCCCTGTAAACACACACACAGGTATCTGATGCAGATGTACAGTTAGGAGAAGTAACATTATCTCACGTGAAACCCCTGTAAACACACACACAGGTATCTGATGCAGATGTACAGTTAGGACAAGTAACATTATCTCACGTGTAACCCCTGTAAACACACACACAGGTATCTGATGCACATGTACAGTTAGGACAGGTATCTGGTGTGAAACCCCTGTAAACACACACACACACACACACACACACAGGTATTTGATGCACATGTACAGTTAGGACAGGTATCTGGTGTGAAACCCCTGTAAACACACACACACACACACACACAGGTATTTGATGCACATGTACAGTTAGGACAGGTATCTCGCATGAAACCCCTGTAAACACACACACACACACACACACACACACACACACAGGTATTTGATGCACATGTACAGTTAGGACAGGTATCTGGCGTGAAACCCCTGTAAACACACACACACACACACAGGTATCTGATGCACATGTACAGTTAGGAGAAGTAACATTATCTCACGTGTAACCCCTGTAAACACACACACAGGTATCTGATGCAGATGTACAGTTAGGAGAAGTAACATTATCTCACGTGTAACCCCTGTAAACACACACACAGGTATCTGATGCACATGTACAGTTAGGACAAGTAACGTTATCTCACGTGAAACCCCTGTAAACACACACACAGGTATCTGATGCAGATGTACAGTTAGGACAAGTAACATTATCTCACGTGAAACCCCTGTAAACACACACACAGGTATCTGATGCACATGTACAGTTAGGGCAGGTATCTGGTGTGAAACCCCTGTAAACACACACACACACACACACACACACACAGGTATTTGATGCACATGTACAGTTAGGACAGGTATCTCGCATGAAACCCCTGTAAACACACACACAGGTATCTGATGCACATGTACAGTTAGGACAAGTAACGTTACCTCACGTGAAACCCCTGTAAACACACACACACACACACACACACACACACACACACACACAGGTATTTGATGCACATGTACAGTTAGGACAGGTATCTCGCATGAAACCCCTGTAAACACACACAGGTATCTGATGCACATGTACAGTTAGGACAGGTCTCTCACATGCTTTTTTTGACAAAGGAATACACCTTAAGTATAATATAAATATATCTAGAATATATTATTATTATACTTTAAATAATTCATTAGTATATTTAAAACACATTTTAAAATTGGTTTTAGATATACTAAAAGTGGTAACAAAATACATTTTTTAAAAGGTTGAAATAGTATATTAAAAATATATTTAAGTTCATCTTCAGTGTGTCTCAAAATAGCACAGTTGAGTGCACTTAGTTGATCTTAAGTTTATCTTAAGAAGTAGTAACGTTTAGCTTTTAGTATATTAAGTACAAAATAAGTGTGCGGAAATAGAGCACTTTAAGTACATTATGGAAGTGTACTAAGTGCACTTAAATAAAATGTATTTTAGTGTACTTTTTTTCACCTGGGTATATTAAGGTACTGAGAAGTCTGAGAAATGACGTCTTATTGCACCCATAACGCCATTAAAAAAAGTTCAGCTTTAGCGACTGAAAAAATCTTTTTTAATCCAAACATATCATGCCACACTTTTTAAAACGAATCATATATAATCACATTTTTATATGCTATGTAATATACATTACACAAATGAATTACAAATCTTACCAGTAAAAAGCTTATTTCATATCACTGTTGATATGAGTGATGTGTAACAAACACATTTGCATGTTGTCATGTCTCTCAACTAATAGTCTGAAACTTAACAGTCGCTAGAGAATTGTTTCATCAGCACAGATCCTGATCGTCAACTATCACCCTTGTGTTTGTAGTGTTTCTTCGTTCACTTTTTGCTCTTTTTTTTCTTTGGCGTGGACTCCTCACACTGAACATTCTCTACCACCTCCTCCTGCTCCTTTTTGCTTCGTTTCTTTTTCTTGCTCCTCTTCTTGTTCTCCTGTCCTTCTGTTATCTGTGCTTCATTGCCAATGTCCTCTGTCGCTATTATCACACCAGTTAAGTTTTCCACATCTGCGGATGGAGAGGTTGCATAGAGGTCCGACTCCGTGGATTTCTTTTTCTTCTTCGAGACATGGCCAGAGGTTTGTTGATGCTCAATACTGCCCTCCTGTGGTTGTTTGCCGTGTGTGTCTGTGGAATCCTCAATGATCTCATCTGTGCCAGCTGTCTCAGCAACTTCCTTGGACCGTTTCTTCTTTTTCTTTTTCTTGTGAATGCTGTCATCCATCGGCAGGTGTGCTTCTCGTTCCTCTGATGTGTGTGTGAACGCTTCATTCACGTCAACGCTGCATTCTCTATTGAGACCATCCTCAGGTGCTTCTTTTTCTTTGCGATTTTTCTTTCTCTTCTTCTTTGGCTCAACATCTGTGATAATATCATCATTCATAGACACACCATTAGAGTCCTCAGTGTCATTACTTGAAACAAGGACCTGCGTTTCCATCTTATCTTCATGGACATTATTCTCTGAGGGCCCGTCCTGTCTTTTTGATTTCTTGCGTTTTGTTTTCTCTTTAATATCTGGATGTCCCACAGGGTTTAGACAATCTGTGCTGCTTGTGGATGTTTCAGCAGTGTGGTTCTTCTTACCATACTTGTTTAAGAACTCCTGCTCCTGCTGCTCAAGCCGAGCCAGTTTGGCACTCATAGTAACTCCATGTCTGGCTCCTCTATTCACACAAACAAACATATATATTAGAGCAGTACAGTTTTTTGTTAAAAGGTCGCAATCTCGGTTCAAACACCCATGATATCTCATTCCTAAATGACAACGATTTGCCTGTCTATTAAGTCTCTGACAAAATCACACCGGAACATTTAGATTTTTGTTTGTGCTCCCTCTGCTGACCCACAAAAAGCAGTTATTATGTATAAGCATGAAACGGCTTTAACTCTTTACAACCATAGAGTATTGTTATTACTGTGTTACAAATATTCATATTATCACAGACGTTCTAGGATAAAAGTTTATTGCTCGAATGTAAACACTGATGTCTATGGACGAGACAAAAATAGAGCAAATCACCTTTTAAAAATGTGCCACTTCAAAAAAAATGATTGAATTGATTACCTCGCTACACCACTACATTGCGACAAGTGACTGGTAAAAAAAAAAATGTATTTGTCATTGAATCATTCATCAAATCATCAAACATTAATAAAAAATATGTAGTTGTTTTTTACATTTATCCAGAATTGTACAGCCCTAACATTTATAAGAAACCAACATATCTTACAGTGGTATTGTTTACTAATACTAAAACAATTCAAAATTCTTTTTTTAAAAGACTTAAATGAAATATAAATATTATACAAAAAAAGGTAAGCTTATTTTTTTTTTAAGTTACCCAGGCAAAATTAGGTTAAGATGAATTACTAAATTATTTCAACCAGGAAAAAAAAATGAAAGAAAACTGAAAATATGAAAAAAAGCTCAAATATTCAAATATTAGTATAATACCACAATAATGGACAAAGTTACACTATCTATGATTATTCTTATGACTTATGTGTCCTGCTCAGTTGTAATATAAAATGGGTCAATTCTATGAGTTCTTGTATTGTATAAATGTATTTATATTGGTTTGACTAACAAATTATTGTATAGATACTGTGGATTTGGATGAGATCAGAGCTTACTTGTGTGCGGTTCGTCCTCCACAAGCTTTTAGCAGATCTGCGTCAGACAGCCTTAAAACAGAGAAACAAAACAAAGACAATTGATCCAGCTGAATGCAGAAATTAAAAGTATTAATTGTAAAAGTATTTTTAAAGGAATGTGCCACAAATTGTGAGTTTGTACAACTGGCTGTTCATACTTGGTAGTGGTGGAAAGGTCCAGTTTCTGGTCTTCATCTTCAGAACTGCTGCTATCATCTGAATCAGAGGTCTTTTCTGGCTGCTCACCTGACAGCAGTGTAGCTGACTGAAAATGGAGAAAGATGACTTTAAAACAATTACACAATACAAATACTCAATTATCGCTGCATACAGTGGTGTGAATAAGTGTTTGCCCCCATGCTAAAGTTGCCTAAAAAGAGGAATAAAAAAATCATCTTTTGGATATTGATCTTAATGCCTTAATTAGAAAAATGAGGAAAACTCCAACCTTTAAGGACACAAGTTTTCTTTGTGAATGAATAATGTATCATAAATAAATAAATGTTTTTCCTTAAAATACAGGGTGCATAAGTCATTGCCCCGCTATGTTAAATTCCCATAGAGTCAGGCAGATTTTTATTTTTAAAAGCCAGTTATTTCATGGATCCAGGATAATATGCATCCTGATAAAGTTCCCATGGCCTTTGGAATTAAAATATCCCCACATCATCATACACCTTCCACCACACCTAGAGATTAGCATGGTTTTACTTCAGTTAGCCTAATAGCTCATTTGATTTGCATTGAAAGATGATCTTATGGAAAGTACCCCATGCCAATCTCTAGGTGTGGTGGAAGGTGTGTGATGATGTGGGGATATTTTAATTCCAAAGGCCAAGGGAACTTTATCAGGATGCATATTATCCTGGATCCATGAAATAACTGGCTTTTAAAAATAAAAATCTGCTCTATGGAAAAAAAAATTCACTCTATGGGAATTTAACATAGCGGGGCAATGACTTATGCACCCTGTATTTTAAGGAAAAACATTTATTTATTTATGATACATTATTCATTCAATTTGTGTCCTTAAAGGTTGGAGTTTTCCTATTTTTTCTAATTAAGGCATTAAGATCAATATCCAAAAGATGATTTTTTATTCCTCTTTTTAGGCAACTTTAGCATGGGGGCAAACACTTATCACACCACTGTAAATGCTTGTGGTATTGTGAAAATATATTGATTGTGTGTGCCGTTTATGGTTTTGCACCTTGACAAAACTTCCATAGAGCATGGACTTGGCTTGCTGAGCTTTGCGTGGCTTCTTGTTAGAGATCAATCCATCACTGCTGTCAGTTGACTTCTTCACCACCACACCAGTCTAAACCACAATGAAAACATCAGATGACTGACATTCACTGCTATCATATTATTTTGAGTTTTTTATATGTTATTTACCTGTGCTGTTTCCACAACCAGACTGGATGAGGCTTTGTTAAAAACATGGTCCCACCAGTGAAAACTGAACTGCTCACCTTCCTTATGGCCCATCTGAAGACATGATCAAATTCAAAATACAAATATAATGTCTACAACAGCTGGAGAATTAAAAAAGATAACCTAAAACTAAAAGGGTTAGTTTATGTGACCTGATATTATGTAAATTATGCTATATTTAATCTACACCTGTTTTTGACAGCATGTCTAATGGGTATTGCACAAAAGTAGAATTAAGAAAGTCAGGATAACTGAGCAATCGCGGTTTGACCTAGTTTGATCAGTGCATCCAGGCTTAATCCGTTGCACGTTTGCTGAGCCAGGATGAGAATGCGCGGATATGTCAAGCCAGGTGTATCTAGTTTGGATAAATGCACGTTCACGGCATTCTTAAAAAGAGCACGGAATCGATCACAGAATCACCGGTCCAAAAATGGACAAAACACGTGAGGCATACTTTTCGCATAATGAGCAACAGCTTCTAATGGAAACTTATGAAGAAGTGAAACATATAATATGTAAAAAAGCCAATACAGATGCTTTAATAAAACAAAGAGAGAATACCTGGCAAACAATAGCAGACCGATTGAATGCGTAAATCCATAAATAACCACACTCTAAAAAATGCTGGGTTGTTTTAAGTTAAAACTTTTAACCCAATTTTGGGTCAAATATGGATAAACCCAAATGTTGGATTTAAAAATGTAATTAATAAATTTAATCCAACAGCTGGGTTTGCCCATATTTGAGCCAAAATTGGTTTAAAACAACCCAGCATTATTTTTTGAGTGTGCAGTGCTCCACTGTACCCCTCATAATTACAATTCGAGGAGTTACTTGTCATTTAAAAACATAATTGTATACTTTGCCTTAAATGTGACCAGTGGACATTACATTTAACATGAAGAATAATTGCAGACACTTACCCACTATGTGTAAATTTGAGGTATTTATTTTATGTCTATTATCTCTTTAATCTTTTTATTTTTATCTATTTGTATGTATGCTTTGTTTCCTAATTGATTTAATGTAATCTATAATCAGATATTTTGCTCTATTTTTATCCGTCTAATCTATTTTATCATTTGTATCTTTGTGTCTAACATAGATAACATGTATCTAACATAGATAAAATGTATCTAGCATGTATCTAACAATTGTATCTAAAGAACGAACATGTCTGGCCAAAAATGGACTTGGCAGCAAGTCAAGATTAAACACAAGAATATTTTGCAGTCTGGTAAGTGGTTTGTCTGCAGAGAACATGGTGACATGTTTGCTGACATTTAATCGTCTGTGCTGATTTCAGCAATAAAAAAAGTAATATATCTGGTACGGGGGGTGGCCCTCCATCCCAAGACTTCACCACAGCAGAGGAGCTGGCCCTGAACTTGTGATTCCAATGGGTCTGCCCATGCCCATGATCTCTTTCATGCCTGAATGCTCATCTGAGTATTAAAACTTCCTCATCAACTACATCATCCAACAAAGGGCAAGCCATTGTGAAAAGGAAAAACAAATCTTTAGTCTATACTACATATTGACCTTGTTAGAGACTTAAATGAAACCACATTTACGACTTAATGAGCCATTTCTCATTATCTCATCAACTGCAATAAAATATTCTATAATTTTTTTCTCATTCAACTACACATTTTACTCTATATTTGCATAGATATACATAGGCTATATTCTATTTCTCATATTATATAGTATAGTTCTTTTGCATTGTGTTGGCATTTATTGTGGAAAGCAAAGTTATAATTGCTCAGAAAAATCTGCTTTCCTCACTGCAGGTGCATGCCAATAAACGCTAATATAAAATAATATATATATATATATATATATATATATATATTCATCAAACCTCTGACAGTGGAATGAACAGCAGTTTTTAATAATAACTAAAATAGCAGTACACATACTTAGATGAATGACAGTATATCTAGTATTTTAATGCAGGACGATGAAGTAACTAAAACAATATCTAGTAGGATTTAGGGAGGAACTAGCTGATAAATCACTAGGATTAATCTTAGCCTGGTTGTTATAACGTAAGGCTATAGAAACAATGACAGACAGCCTCAGTAAAGTTAGCTTCAGTCATTGAGAGAAAATGTGCGCCTGTGGGGTTTGTAGTCTTTGTAATTACGTATTTTCACAGTCTTATACCTCAACGGTTTTACATCAAACTGCGACTTTCTTTACTTTAAAATGTATCTTTTAAATTGGCAAACATCATATGTGTAATTCAGGGCACAATTAACACCAGATCAAAATATTTGTTGTCTCTCGCCATTGACTACCATTCAATATTTTTCCGAAGTAAGGTCCCATGGTGGTCGACCGGTACCAGACTGCACACACACGAGCAGCAGATCTCGTTTCGCTTCCCGGGAGATGTAGTTCATAGAGCGATTTTCACATAAAACTAAATGTTACTCTTCTGCTGTGTGACAAACTTCGACGTTTTTGACTTTCAGGATTATCTTTTAAATTGACAAACATCATAAGTGTAACTGAGGACACAGTTCAGACGGAATAAAAAGATAAGTTGTCTCTCGCCATTGACTACCATTCATATTTTTTCCGAAATAAGGTCCCATGAGCCGGAAGCGAAGTTCAAAGACAATTTTCTAAAGATGACGGCGCCCACGTTTCTCTGGTGCATAAGGTCTATAATCGTTGTAATTTTCAACAACAACAAAAACAAACAAAAACATTGCATAAAATCTCACTCACCCCTCCTTTACCATATTTAATTTTGACTTTAATAGCCTCAGAGATGCCATTTTCTGATCTTCCCAGTCCTTTACCTACAACACAAAAGTCCAAACATTAGACATCAAAAAAAACAGGATATGACCAAAGAAGCCCTAAATGTCTTCTGAATTCACCTTTTTCCCATCCGTGTCGCAGAAGCTGCTCCTCTGCGAATTTTAGCCCTGTACTCTTTTCTTTGACCATTTTCAGAACAACTCAGAATCTGAAAATGTGAAGCAGTTTGTAAAACAGATTAGGCAATATTAAATATGCGTTAATTTAGTGTAATTTCAGGCTCGTACCGCAAAAAGAGGTAAATAAATAAGAGCAATAATCGCTACCACGCGTTCAGCAAGGAAGGAAGCAGACATGACACCAGCTAGGTAACTATGGAAAGCGAAAAGGGTCATTGATATTGATTAACGAAACGCGTTCTCTGAAAAGGGCAGTAATGAACACACAGAGAGAGATGACTAAGATTATTTGATAGACCCATGATGACAGACTCAGATTTCATAAGCAGTTCTGCACGGCCAAAAAAAAAAAAAAAAAAGTTGCTGTTTGGTCATATTCCAGGATGGCTATGTCAAGATTCATTATGCTCAAATTGGGAAAGAAGGGTTGGATGGGAGCATGAAGAATTATTGTCACACATGAATTGAACATCTGTGTCCAGACCTTAAATTCATTGAAAGTCTTGAGGGTGTGCTGGCGTAGACTTTACAGAGTACTCAAGCCTTGCATTGTCAATAGCTTGACCAAAATTTTATGCACACAAACATGCACACACAATTCATATATATGCATGTGCTCAAGCCTTAAATGGTCAATAGCTTGACAAAAATTGTATGCACATACACACACAAAATTGAACAGGTGTTCCTAATAATTCTTTAAGTCAGTGTGTACATATGTATACATACATATACAGTATATATATATATATATATATATATATATAGTAATAATTCTCTCACACAACGCTTGGTATAAATAATCCTTTTATGTCTCCCAGATCTCCTACAACTTTGTGCATCTTTTTCAAAACATCTGAAGCAAAATAAAAGGAACAAAACCACCCTCATATAAAAATACTGTACATCCCTCACCCCCCATTTGTTCATATATTTACAGAATATACAATCAATCTGTCAAAAACAATGTTGGTGAGAATCTGCTGGTTAGTGCTTTACAATGAAAAAATGTTTTCTTTTGACTAATCAAACGTTTCATGTTGTGCTCAGGAAGGCCCACCAATGGTAAAACAATAATCAGCCCATATCAGAAACTGAGCTGGTTTTTTGCTACTATTCTTCAAAAATAATGTTGAGTTGGTTTTGTGCGTTTAGCACGTGTTGGATTACATCTTCATATTTATTGGATCTATACTTCATATTAATACGCCTTTGGCTGGTGTTAGTGCACAACATGGGGTTTCTGTGCATGACTAGGCTCCAACTAGAAGAGCTGCATTGCTGTTTCATTGCACAAAGACAACAGTTCAAATGGATGAAGGAAAGTCTCAGTCCTGCTCTTCATCAGTGGCAGACTGCTGCTCAGCAGCCTCATCCTCTGAACTGGCCTGACAAGCTGACGTATGGAAGAGACGCATCAGGTCCCGAAATCTCCTTGAAACCTACAGAGACATTGATGTTGAAAAAGGCACAGAAAGGAATGCTTTTCTAGAATCAAAATTCAGAGCAGTGAAAATAGATCTGTAACTTTATAATCTTGGTACCTCACTGGCTGTTTTGTTTCCAAGCTGCTCTGCCACAGACTGAAAGGTGCTCTGATTGGCTCCTTGCTGCTGACAGGCAGTAAGGATCACTCGATCAGCCTCTCTATGAACCACATGATGAGAGGGCCATGTAAAACACAAGCACCATTGAACGATGCTCAAAAATAGAACATGATTTGTTGTGGCTGTTCTTACCTGGTCCAGAGAATGACCCTCTCTCCACTGGGAGTGAGGGAGATGTTTTTGGCACACACAGGCGTGTCTAAGGCCGGGCTCAGTGTGCCCTGCTGAGTGGCGTCTCTCTCTCCTAAGTCATCATCTTCATTCCTACAGTGCTTCTGTGGAGACGTGTGATCCTCTTCATTTTTCTCGTTGCCTTCTTCGTTCTGTATTTTTTGACCCTCTGGGATGGGGGAAGGGGGTCTCTCTCCTTCCTCCCACACAGGCCCATCACCCTCTGCAGGAACAGGTACAAAGTTTTTGAGCTGTTTGTAGTTTCATTTAACTGTCAGTACAATTTAGATAGAGTAATTTAAGTTACATATGTTAGAGTTGTAACAATACCAATACCAACTACTATGTGAATGAGCACTCCTGTATTAAAAAAAAAATATTAGCAAATACAAAAAGTACAACAAACATGTACAGTTCCATTCAAAAGTTTATTCACTAAGTCTATTATGCTCACTAAGGCTGCATTTATTGGATCAAAAATACAAGAACAAGAACTTTTATTTATTATTGTTTTAATATATTTTAAAAGCGGATTTTTTAGCAGCAGTTACTCCTATATTAGAAATCATTCTAATATGATTTAGTGGTCAAGAATAATTTCTTATCAATTTTCAAAACAGTTGAGTTGCTTATTTTTTGGAAACCATGATTTTTTGATGATTGGAAAGGTTTATTTAAAATATAAATTATTTTGTAGCATTATAAATGTCTTTACTGTAACTTGTGATCAATTTATTTTATCCTTGCTTCATAAAATAATTATTTTTTACTGACCCCAAAACTTTGAACAGTAGGGTAATAAAGGTAATAAAAAGTATCTTTAGAGGCTCTGTAGGAATACATGAAGATGCTGATTTTAATCATTAAAAACTTGCATAAATTAATGAAAAACAAGCATTTGAAAAGAATTTACCATGATGTGGACTGTTTTCTCCACTGCCAGTCTCATCTTTAACCTCTTTCTCTGCCTCTCCATCCTCCCCTTGTCCTTTTTCCTCTTCCTTTTCTTCCCCTCCCCTTTCAGATTGTGCATCAGCAGATGGAAACACAGAATCACGACTTTTCAGCACCTTTGAGCCATTAGTGGCCTGTTGAAAAAAACAACAACGTAGTTGTATAACTCAATGCAAGAAAATAAAATATGAGGAAAAATGGTCTCCTTAATAAAGGTGGCAATTGCAAAAATGTTAAGATATGTTATAGATACAAATAAAGCGAGCACCTTGTTGCTATGACAACGCAAGCATCCCTTTCTCTTATGCCTGCGATGTTTGGCATCAAGGCTGGAGTCATGACAGGGACAGGAGCAATCTTTCTCAGGCCAATCACAGTCCTGAACAAAAACACAAGATTAACAACTAAACAAGAATGGGAAAAACAACTGTGAATTAACTGGGATGTAGAACATGAAGACACCTTGTAGTTGCCATAGGTGTGCATTTCTTTCCTCCTCTTGCTCCTGCTGCTGATCTGTCGGACCTTGTGCGACTCTTCATCCTCCTCAAGATCAGGGAGTGTGACCTCCTCAAACCCGCCCCATACTCCTCCTCTAGAGTCCACAGTCATCCCTGCCTCTCCATCTGTCCCAGTGCCCAAGTCCTCTGGCCAAACTGCCTCTTCAAACTGGCCAGGACGTGCTGGAGGTGGACGCATCTCATCAAAAAACATCCAGAATTCTCCTTGTAGGTGTGTGTGGCCCTTAAGAAGGGTGACCATTTGTGCTTTGAGCTGAGTTACAAAAGCAGAAATAAAGGGATTTTAGATGACAAGTCTGGACAATAAACAGTCAGTGCTCAGCAGAAAACCTTTCAATTTATTAGTCAATCCATCTATCAATACCTCTTCAACACCAGCAGGACTGAGAGGACTTCCACTCTGCAGAGCTCTCACTATCTTCTGGTAATGAGAAGGATTCTCCCCAAAGCTGATCTCCAACTGACGCAGGAACCGACGACTCCTCTCAAAGGCCTGCTGCTCCTCAAACTGGGGATGGGAGGGAGAAGTTGGGAGATACAAATAAAGTTGTTCTCCTTAGCACTGGCATTAATCAAATGAAGAGTTATTTGCCTGGAAAAAATCGTTTTTTGTCTATAAAATGATTGTAAGTACCAGTCCACACTCCAGCGCTTGTTCGGGTAAAAGGAAAGCGGCAAAGTCCTTGAGGAGCTCAGGCCAATCTTTGAGGAGAAGTTTCAGCTGGGAGAACAGCTCTACAACACTGCGGCACTCTCCTGCCTGGTCAAACTCATAAAGCAGTCCTAAAAACTCTTCCACCTTACCAGGTATGTCTTGTAAGACCTCACGCACCTATAACAGCACAAGAAATTGAAAAAAGAAAACAGAGAAATGAGTGTTTCTCTAATCATTGGTGTAAAGGAGATACTAATGAGTCAAAGATAGAGGTCTGACCCTGTTGAGATAAGCCTGGGCAAAAGCCATGTCTTTGCTCTCTCTCAATGGATCATTGTCCAAAATGTGGTCATCATACAGTAGAAGCAGCTTTGAGGCATCTTTACTGCCTCTTTCCTGACGTCGACTACGCTTCAGACTTCGAGGGGGTGGGCGACCGCGGCCTGTAAAAGTAAATAAACTATATCCACTGAAACATTTTATATTGGAAAACCAACCAGGACAGTAGGCTCATTTTAACTTGACATCACTCAAAACAACATAATCAGGTGTTAACAATTGTACTGACCTCTTCCACGACCTCCTCCTCTCCCAGTGATCTGTGGGGGGTCGTCGCCCAGTGGCGCATCTCCCTCAGGAAGCTTTCCGCATTCTCCCTCCCCTGCTTCCATCTCATCACCCTTTATCGCCCCATCATCCTCATCCTCAGAGTTCTCCTCCTGCGAATTCGGCGAAGCAGGGGAGTTTTGAGAGTTTGGGGAGGTGGGGGATGTTGGGGACGTGGGCGAATTGTCCTCCTCAGAGTCTCCCTCTCTGCATAGCCTTCTCTCTGATGCCAACCAGGTCAACTTTTCCATTGTCTCCTGCCAAGGGAACAAAGCACAAACAATTTAATAAAACTAGTTTTGTTAAATGGGTCATATAATGGTACATGCACTATCAAATTGATTGTACTGAAATAATGTGCGTTGGAAGTGCCTGTACACAACCATCATATGCGGTGTTCTGTTCTTGGGTGTAATAAAAAACACAGTCATTTTGATGTTCCTAAATCCGAAATGATGAAGACACAGCGGCTGAGTTTTGTTTTCGAAGGGAATATTCCCCATGAGCAACGTCAATGCGTTCATGTTTTCGCGATTTGCGAAACTTTTCTCACCAGACTGCTTTATAAACAAGGATCAGTATAAAGCTGGTTTTGCTAAGTAGTCGCTCCTGAAAAAAGAATCGGTAACAACTATTCATGTCCCTACTGCACCTAAAGAAGTATTCTTTTTACATTTTCAACCATCAACGGTGGTTGTCCACAATGGTTATTGTGTTATTACAAACTGAGTACGTATACATCAGTAAACACATAGCGTTTATACATCTCACTAAGTTACTCTACCCTGCCAGTACACAAAGATAGATCAAAGTGACATTTTGTTAACCAACTATTTCGAAACGTCCTGTTCAAGCCTTAATGGGCTATATGCACGCATAAATTCCGCATTTGACGCAAGGATGCTCGTCCATTTCCGGTTGTGGAGATTAAAGCGGAGGAAAACGGGATTATGGCAGAGTCTTAAAAATTTACTGTCCTTCCGTCTTTGACACGAAACGTACATACGTTTAGATGTAATTTTATATATAGTTATGTTTATTTAATATAATTTTAAAAAGAAGCATAAACACAAAGAGGGGTGTCTGTTTTATCTGTTTTTGTGACTAACATTTCTTTAGTATAACCATGGGGTATAAAATTCAATATGTATTCTCGGTATTGCATTGGACTCTACGATCGGCGGAAGTTATCGAGCATCCTTACACCTTCACCGGAAATACCGCCGTGCATAGAGCCCATTGTCGAACTTCTTTGCGGCCGCGGAGTGAGCGAAGCTCATTATCATTAAGGCATATGCGCTGAAACGGAGTGCTGAAAACAGGGCTGTTTTTAACCAGGTAAAATTAGTGTTTATTTACAATACTAATGAGAATTTTTAATTAAAGTATATTACAAACTTTTCATTTAGACCCTAAAGATTCAAATTAACTTGCATGAGCATGGCATTATATGACTCCTTTAAAATAAATACACAACGGATAACATTTTAGATTATTTATTGGTATCAGCTGTATATAATATAATTGTGCATGCTGAATTGCTCATTTAATCTATATTTACATTTCAATTTTCTTTGCAATCATCTAAATCTAAATCAGATTTTATAACACAGTTAAACGTAATCTTGTAAATCTCAAAAAAAAAAAAAAAATTCATGCTTCACATTATAATGCTGTGCCTAAATTCCCTTAGAATGACTGACTTTAGTTTCTAGTAGTGTTTTGTTCTTAATTTATTTAGACAATAATAGAAAATTTCAAAGTCTGCTATAACTTTTATCATTAAAATCTAAAACCTATGCCATAATATGAACAAAATATCAGATTTTTAAAACCGGTCGGCGTACCCCTAACATTTTAAATATCATAAACAGATTTTTTTTTTCTTTTTTTTTTTACATTTTCTAAAAACAAACAAACCTGAAGTTCTGGAACAGACAGCACAGATTCCTCTGATGCCGAAGACATCACTTCCTCCTCATCTTCATCCTGCGTGAGGTCATCAAAATCCTCCTCTTCTTCATCCCGCTCACCATCTCCATCTTTTTCTCCATCTCCATCCTTCTCTTCACTTCCTTTATCGCCACTTCCACCCCCATATCCTTTTCTGCCATCTTCTCCATCACCATTCTTCTCTCCTTCTTTATCTTCATCACGCTCTCCATCTCCCCCACTCTCCCTCTCCTCGGCCCTTCCAACATCCTCATTCCCACTGTTCTGTTTTTCTCCCCCACCGGACTGTTGCTCTTTCCCATCTCCAGTGCTGTGTTTGTGCACTCCGAATGTTTCCTGACTGCCAGAGCCCGACCGGACAGCAAGGCACTCTCCGGTATCTGTCTTCACCCTCACAGAGGCTTCAGCATCACTGTCTGTGCTTGCATCAATGCTGGTTAAAATGGAGTTGGGGCTGCAAGAGGACTCTGAGAGTGCCAGGAGAGGACTACCAAACAGAGCACCAGCCATTTCCTCTTCCCATCTGTCTCCAGTCATTTCCTCACCCTCTTCCTTTCTTTCTCCATCTTCTGTGGATGGTGTTGTGGTGTTTAAAGGCACCTCAGTCCTCTCTGTGTTCTTTAGTTCTATGGAGCCAGCAGGAATGTCAGAAAAGGCAGTCTGCTGGGATAAACTCCCTGCTGCACCTTCAGCATGAAGTGGAGCAGGTTGGTTCAGAATGAGTGGGTCTTGGGGCAAAAGTAGGAACTGAGGAACTCCAGTAGGTGAAATTGTCTGAACCAGTACAAACTGAGAACCGTCTGCTGCTGCTGCTGCTGCTGACGTCAGAGGAACAGTCCTTTGACCATTTTGAACACTATAGTGTGAAGGAGTGATGTCCTTCATGGTTTGCAAAAAGTCACATTCTGATCTCTGTGTCGTCTTTCCGAAATAGGGACTTGAGGCATTTTCCACGGCCTGTGTTCCAGGGACTAACTGTATGACAAGATCCTGGGAGGGAGATGTGACCAATCTCTGTGAGGTGGCAGTCAGGTGAGGAGCATTTTCATAGGCTTTATCTAATGGAAAATTCTGTGTAACATTTAAGGATATTGGCTGGTCTGTTATTACAGTAGGGTTGCTTATGATTCCCATTGGACTAGAGGACAGGGGAGAAAGTTTGGGGGCTGGTTTCAAAGGAGCAAGTTTTCTAGGCATGGTCCGTTTCTTGTGCTTATCGGACATTTTCTGCACGCCACACGTCCTGACTGTCCCAGTACTATGTAGAGGCATGTCACTGGGGGGTATCTGAACTACAGTGGGGGGCAAGTTGGCAGAAAGGTGGGCCAGATTACCAGCCCCCAATTCTGGAGTAACATACTGGAAATTAATAGGATAAGAAGTGCAAAGTGGGACGGTCCCCTGTGCAGGATTCAAAAAGGGCTGAACCAATGGGAACACCCCATTTATAGGAGTGCTAGGCGTTTGGGCCAATAATATTACACCATGTGCTGGAAGTTGTGTGGAGACATTGCATAATACATTTCCTGCACCTGTGGGACACGGAGGAGCTTCCGGCGATGGTGTGAGAGTAGGGGGGGACATACGCCGAGATTTGGGCCGTGAAGGTTGACTTACACTTGGATGTAGACGAAGAGAAACACCTTTAGGGAGGAATTGTGGGTAGCATGTTCCTTTTGGGAAGGACAGGGTAAGAGATTTGGTGGTTGTGGATGTCACCTTTGAACTGCTCTGAAAAACTCCCCTATGGATGTTTGGCAAGCTCTTCTGTAAAGGCAAATTTGAAACCATTAGAATTGTACTTGATGTCAGAATTCTTTTTTTTTTTCTCTTCAATAGGTTTTAGTGAAAAAGCCTAGGGTAGTTGTTCTCAACTAAGGTAAACTTCCAGGTGGCCCCTTATAAATCTTAATTACTTACATATAATTATAATGCTAAAAAAACACCCTAAAGATGTGCAACTGTGCACCCTAAAGAACAACTGTGCAGCTTGTTTTTATCCCATCAGAAGTCCCAAGTACACTGGTCTAGACTCTAAGGGGTTATAATACCTTCAGCCAGATTGGCATGATGTCCTGCTCTCTCTCCACAGGAGGGCGCTCCTCTCCAGGTACAACAGGTCTGCACATCACCGGCAAAGGAGGAACCACACCATTCTGGCAGTAAAACTAAGACATACAACATTGTCTTAATAAACTGTAACCCACATTAAACAGGACAGAATATTACGATTTCAACTGTCGGCTTCAGAAAGTGTAAGGGAGCAAATGTGCACCACCACAAATAACAATGTATATGAAGATTGCAAATGAACCAATAGATGAACGACAAGTCACCTTGATTATGTTATGTGGGGCTTTGGCGGACGCCATTTCCCTCACATGTGCACGCAGCTGCTCTTGAGGCTTGGCCCGGATCAGATAGCGGCTCATCAGGTGGTATGGGAACTCTGTTTCAGCAAAGTGCTTTAACCCCAATACTAACAGTCTAAAGTGAGGTGGGAGCAGGGGAAGAGAGAGAGGCAGAGGGTTAACTGGGTGAAGGTATGGCTCACTGCTTCTTCAAGTGTTTGCAAGTTGGTGTCAGTTGTGTAGACTGAATGAGGTGCTTGTTTTGATGCATTAAACTGCAAATACCCATATTGACGTTTCTCCTTCCTTCACGGACCAATTGCATTACAAATTTGACATTTGCAGTGAAAAGGTGAACTGTAACTTCTCAAGGAATGTACTTATTAACAGATACAGACATTAACGGGTATTAGAGTAGATACCCTGTGAAATTCAGAGAACGTGTATTAAGTACTTGTATGACTATATAGAAGCAATGCAATTTCCTTAAATATGGATTTATAGCACTACAATACAGCAAATTATAGATCTAAACTAACTATTTAAAAGTGGTTCTCTAGTAATTGCTCAATTTTTCCATGGCAAGTATGACATAAGCATGTAAATGCCCCGCTACATTCACAGACTGTTAATGGCTGAATAAAAAAACATTTCTATAAAGCATTCATTCCCATGAGTAGACAGTCAGAGCCATTTGTACCCGTCTTCGCCTTTGATGTAATGCTTTTTGCGTGTGCGATGCAGGGTTGGATCCAGACTGCAATGTGGTAGAAGCTCTGGGTACAGAAACACAGAGCGTGTGGCGAACAGCCATGCAAGACCAGCAGGGAGCAATGGGTAGGGACAAACTACAGAAACACAAAAAACATACTGCCATCAGATATACACAGACACCCATGCATGTACTCCTCAGTTGATTTATTGGATCATATGAATTTATTATGAGATGCCTGACCTGAGTGACGGCGATAGGGTTTGGGAGGAAGATACAGAGGAGACGGACATTGTTTTAACTCCTCCAGCAGCTTGAGGGAGGACTGCAAGTTACACACCCTAAACATGCTTCTAAAACCTGAATGAACTGCTGACCTCCCCTCCTCAGCCCGCTCCGCAAACGACAGCAATTCCCTCTGTATCAACAAAGATAGAGACTCCGCTGTAAGACATCTAGCCTTTATTATGGATATCTATGTGTTTAATACCCAATTTTCTAACCAGGAAATGTTTGGTGGTTTGAGCTTCACTCTGTAGCGCCTCTACTGGCTTGCACAGCATATTGACCTGTGTCAGTAACTGGACATGCTGCAAGAAAAAGTTAAATCTTAAATCAAATTGAAATCATATCAGTATAAAACAAGAACTTTAAAAGATGTTTTGCCAGTGCATTACATGAATCACACTCAACGAACAAGGATCAACAGCTCTAGGGTAAAAGATTAGATCCTTGTGACCAGGTAGCACTTTAAATTTAGTGTGTTTAGTGTGTATGGGTGTTTAAAATAGTCTCTTACTTGCTGTATTTGCTGCTGCAGCTGTGTTCTCTGAGGAGACGTGACCACCAGAGGACAGCTGGGTTGCAAAAGAACCATGCCAGGCCCAGGTGCATGTTGGGTGGTCCGAATCTGGTTCTCCCGTCGCTGCTGCAAAGCATCCAGCTGCTCTCTAACGGTCCGCCTGCATGCTGTCAACATGTGAGCCAGTGGCTCCTCAAACCTGATGACAGACAAAAAGAAACATACTAAATCTGAAGAGAGAGAGGGATGTTTTAAAATGTGTACTAGAAACACTAATTATAGCAAAGCAAATATGCCACCTTGATAAAAAATAATTTGAATTGTTCTGAAATAGTATTCTCAACTAGAGATGCATGACATATCAGTACCTTATTTATTATTAAACATTTATTTTAATTTACCATATCAGGCAATATTGGATATTGAATTGTATCCTCAAACATTTGTAGTCATTGAATAATAACTAATCAAATTTCAAAATGAATAGCCATTTTCCATGCATTATCATGTTGTGATGCCTACATTCAATTTTAGAATGTAATACAATTTACACGAAGCAGAATAGAATTTTAATATAAGCTATTTATTGTTTATCTGCCATTAGATGACAATTATCAACTTAGTCATCCAGAGTTTATTAAATAAATAGCAAACCATTTAAATTCCATTTTGTAATGTTTTTCCAAGAAAAACAGAAAAAGTGTGTGTGGGAGTTGATTTGATCTACTAGGAATTTACGAAATCTAGAAAAATGGGCATTCCACACCTAAATGAAAATGAGTTCTGACAGTTCAATTCACATTAATGGTAAAATAATCCCAGCATTATCAATAGGCAATTGAATTATGACTCATTATTTTGTATATTTTCATTAAAATGCTGATGCTTACGTTCCTCTGATCTAGTGACATAACGTTTAGTAAAATCAACAAAAAAGTTACGGTCACTAATTAAGCTGACCAAGTCTCTTACAATCTCTGTATCCTAGTCAATGAGCATTACAGGCACAAGTCCCTGGCATTTATACACATACACAGCACAGACGTCAATGTAACTCGTTAAAAAAAAAAAAAAAAAAAAAACACATCAGCCATATCTCCATTTGTTCCCAGAACAGTGACGCATGGAAGTCACATTCACACAGTTGCTGTAATGACCCCTTCACTAGGCAAATAATAAGCTGCAACACTGTGTGGCATGTCCATCTCTTGACAGTTTTGTGCTGATTGACACTGTACTATTTCTGTAACAAAGTTAATTACACGTATACTTCAATAACAAAGAGGTGACAAGCCTGATGTGATGGGTTTTATATAAGGGCTGCTGATGACTGTTATATATCATAAAAAGGGCCATATGTTTTAAGGAAAGCCCTTTGAGAAGGTGTCAGAGGTTTGTTTGTGTGTGCGCGAACGTGCATGTAGCGGTTATCTGTTCCAGTAAATGAGCTCTATTTAAAGCCCCTGTGCCTGGATTCTGCACGTAGCACAGGCATACAGTGAAATCGTTTTAGCACGTTCGCAGTGACGTATAGACCTGCACCTGTACAGCACTCAGCAGTGGGGGATGTGCATGTGTTCAGTCTATACTGAATGTGTACATGTAGCTCCGCAATGTCCATTTTTTGTCCCGGGTCAACAGCGAAACAATCGGACACATTAGAGGTATTTCTCTACCTCCCTACCCAAACAGATACAGCACTCCTCTGCTGCTCTGTCCCATAGGGAGGATGCATCTTATCTATGGACATGACTGGGGAAGCAGAAATAAAAATGCTTTTTGTTGAGTCCTGGACTAGGTGGTGTGTGTGTGTGTGTTACCTAATGGCTTGAGGAACATTAAATTGTGGAGTGTCATTGGCCTCCTCATCACGTTCCTCATCTTCTTCATGACCTTCCTCTTCTTGTTCATTGGCTGCCAACTCATCATGGAACTGGAAAATGAAGAATAGAGAAAATGAGTGAGGAATGACTGGCTTTAGTTTATTCCTGTTAGTGTTAGGTCATTTTACCGTCTCAAACAGCTCTTCCATGAGCTCATTGACTTCCTTCTCTGCAAGAGATAGAGAAAAAAAATTACTAAAAGTAAACACTTTAAACTGAGTGGTTTAATTAATCTAAAACTTGTATAAAAACCCACTTGTGATTCGAACAGCACGGTCATTTCGATAATCCTCCAAATCT
This sequence comes from Cyprinella venusta, assembly GCA_038021265.1. Taxonomy (NCBI): domain Eukaryota; kingdom Metazoa; phylum Chordata; class Actinopteri; order Cypriniformes; family Leuciscidae; genus Cyprinella; species Cyprinella venusta. The sequence goes on along the minus strand of CM075874.1, from coordinate 22,329,356 downwards.
GGCTCATCTAGATCATCTAAAAAATTATATTCAGGGTCATCATCTTCATCAGCCTCTTCTAAAAATACAGAGAGAGAATCATCAGAAGAACAGTATTTTTCACGTGTGAGAACACACACATAGAGCAGCGATGCTGAAAAGGACTTGGGGAAAAGGTCAGGGGAAGAAAAACATGAGTGGAAAAAACAGAGGTAGGTACTTAATCGCTGACGCGCACACACACACACATTAAACTAGTCTCACACACAGAGAAAGCCATTTAGACATTTAAGAAAAGTGCTTTGACAGCATCTGTCTGAGTGCAGCCAGCATGACAGTGATTTGTTTAAAAGACATGATTACATTTGCAGGTTCACTGGTTCAGCCAAGGCCAGAAAACAAATGATAAAAGTCAAAAACAGCTCCAAATAATATTAACAGTTTCAGGTCTGTAAGATCTGGTCTGAAGTCTCTTATGTTCTGCAAGACTGCATTTATTATAATAAAAAAACAGTAAAAACAGTTATATGTGAAATATTATTACAATTTAAATTAACTTTTCTAATTCAATGTTATACATTTTAAAATCTTCTCAAGTTCCATTAGCCATTAATCCACAGGGTTCTTACAGGTTTCTTCAAGTTAAATTCAAGTCTTTTTAAGACCTTTTTAACATAAATTAATACCTATTTCACGTCCCTAACAGCAAAGAAAAACAAAATCCTTCAACTTGTGTTCATTTATTTTTCAAATGTGGAATGGGTAAAAGATAAGCCAAGCAGGTGTGAAAAATGAAAACATTTCAGTAGGTCACAAGAAAGTTTGCCGATGTTAATGTTAAGTTGTTTTTTAACATTAGCTAGCTACTTATTCCATGCTGGGAATATGGGGAATTGAGAGACCCCTGAACAATAAACATCGAAAATCATAATAATCGTGGTTGACATGAAACTTTTGAGGAAAAACACAATACGGAGAAGTTACATACAGCAGGGTTAATTTTGACAGCAAATTTTGATTTAGTTTTAGTCTCAGTCTTTTGACTAAAAATATGACAAACTAAATTTAGTCTTATTTTAGTCATCGGAATTGTTTTAGTTGACAAAATACAATAAGATTTTAGTGATTTTAAATTTGAGTTTTTTTAGATTTTCTAAATCTATCGTAAACTAAATCTACAGTAGATTTAGTCGCCTAAAATATAATAGGTTGAGGTAAATTGTAATGCATTAATTTAGAATTTCTCTAAAATTTCCAAACCCTTATACTCCTGGAGAAAACATATATTAACCTATTAATATGAATGATTTTTAAGTTTCAACATGCGATACAGATACAGATTTAACTACTGTGACTTAAAAAATATCTTAAAATTAAATAAAAACCACTTTTCCTAAAGTAAAACACAATCTTCTTTTCAATGAATGATATATGCATTCTTTATAACAACTTACATATATCACTCTTTATTCTTTCAAGCAGACAATTATTTGTATGAATTAAATATAATTTTGTTGCTTGATTAAAGTTAAGGAAAGACCGCATTTTTATTGCCACTGTCAGACATCGGCTCATGTTCAATGACATGCGGATACGATTGCACTGATTCACATCCGATACACTCACAACCGTTTAAGACATAACTGACATAGTTTACATGAATACTCTCCAAACTGGACATTTAGACATAATGTTGTGTGTATTTGTCCATTCAGATACGAACGAGAGCTCAGTTCAGAATTTGCGCGCTGTATAGGTGTCTAAGTGCATGGCTCCACGTTAGAGTACAAATGTGTGCACCTACCACACACGCAGGACATCATTTCTGACTGGATCGCTTCCCAGATTGACACTATCTATTATTATTTTGATTTCAAAATGTATTTGAGATGTGTGTGTATAAACGTATATATATTTAATTTTTTCACAACACCTCCCAACCACCGCACCAATGCCGGTAGTTGGTCCATTACCAACGCGGTGGTAAAAAACTGTCACCGTCACTGCTCTACATTACACACTGACCTTCATTGTCCAGGTGAGAGGTCATGAGTCCCTGTAACCATTGGGTCCATTCACGGTCCTCTGGTGTGGAGACATTATCGTACATATCTGGTGTGATGTCTGGTGCACAGAGCTCTGCCTCCAGCTGATCCAGAGGGACGTCCCTCAGCGGACGCTTTGACCTAGTACGGCAGGCTACCAGACTGCCATTCGGCTCCCCTCCACTGCCATTGCTCAGAGCCTTCAGCAGGCAGACAGACGGACAGACACACTGAATTTAGAGAGAACCATATATAGTAGGCAGAGAGTTTTTTGTGTGTGTGTGTGTAAGTGATGCAGTACCTGGTAAGGCTCCATGCAGAGAGGACTGAGTTCAAGTTCTTTATCCACAGCATGGAGTTTCTCAATGAAGGGGTCAGGGGCCCTGAGGGATCGTGAGGGGCCACAGGACTGAGGAGGTGGGGCAGGGGGACCCATAGGCACTGCTTCAACTCTCAGGTGCCTGGAGAGCCTGGGCTTCTGTGATAGAGATGGAGGAGGAGGACAAAAAGAGACAAGGACACTTAAAACCTTGAAAAATGTGCAGAAAAAATGGAATATGTGTATATGATCATAATACTGTGTAAAGTACCAGTCTGGGGCTGTTGCTGGCATCATCACAACGGGAGGGCGTATGAGAGGAAGAACGTCTGCCGCCACGTGGTGAGGAGGCAGTGCTCTCCACATCACTCTCCAAAAATGTCTAGGAGAAAATTAAAATATTGCAAAAGCATTTAAAAGCGCAATTGAATCTGATTGACAGTGATAACCATATATATAGAAATAGATGGACCAAAACGATCTGATACTACATGTCAACTGATCTATGCATTAATTCTTGGAGTGTAAATGCAAAATAGTAGACCTGCCCCTTTGTCTGTTATGCGTTACTTTGTTGATCATTTTATCATTAACTTTTCAAAACAGTCACTCAGTAGATGTGTTTCAATTCAAAGTTGTGAAATTAAATTAAAGGATTAGTTGAATTGAATTGAATTTATTGACAGGATAGCCCCTTGAGATGCAACATCCCATTTTCAAGGGGGTCCAAAGGGGGTCCCTTTGAGTTCACCTCAAAATGAAAATTTCCTGATAATTTACACCAAAATACCATCCAAGAGATGTTCATGTCTTTCATTCTTTTTGAACTAGATTGATTTGGACTTCAACATGTTGGTTTCACTTGAAGTCTATTGTGTGGAGATAATTCCAGAAATATTTTCCTCAAAAAAATTAATTTCTTTTCCACATTTTTAGTAGGTAGTATCACTGACCTTGTATGACATTATATATTGCTACTGAAATAAATATATATATTATATATATATATATATATATATATATATATATATATATATATATATATATATATATATATATATTGCTCTGTTTCTCTCTCTCTCGTTGTAGAAAAACAGTTCTAGAAAATTCCAGAAAGTTTTCAAGGTCCAAGAAAGTTACAGAGAGTGCAGTAACAATCTGTTATATTGTAATGGTTGTTTCAATTTTTTTGAACATTTCCTTGTTCCAAGAACCTAATTTATTTGAAATATAAATCTTTTTAGTCAAAAGCCCAACATTTTGTGCCATAGTACTTGAATAATATACTTTTTAAAAATGTAAAGTATGATGCAAGTGTGGTATATGCACCTCCTCAGCTGTTTCGTCTTCCTCGTCTTCATCAGGACAATACTCTTCATCAGAAGAGTCCTCCTCCTCTTGCAGGGGAATGTCCACAAACTGGGGTGGCTAAGAAAAGAGTCCAAATAGCAATGTACATCATCCAAAAAACAATACAAACTCTCTCAAATGATAAATCCTAACCATTTGATACCTTAATCTCACATGGCCTTTTTATTGGAGAGATGTTCCAGTTGCATATCCCCTAAAATATAAAATATATAAAAATTCAGCAATTATTTTTACTCACACATAACAGAGCTAAAATTCTCAAACCTTCCTAATAAGAAAAACAACACTCACCACCCCTTTCTCAACAACTTCTTTGAGCTTAGAACGGGTCATTTTGGGCTCCTACATTAAACAGAAAATAAATGTAACCAACTGAAATTATTATGTTCAAATAGACTTTAACTGTAAGAGTTAAAAATAGAAGGAACTTACAAACATGGGCATATCTTGTGTGTCTCTTATAGCCGCTTTCATCATGGCCACAACATGCTCATTGGTTACCACCTCCTGAGGTCAAACACACAAAAAATTTGTTATCAAATAGTCAAATTACTACCGATTTGTTGGTAGCGTTTCCTTATAATGATGTTATTGAATCGATTCACCTAGCTATAGCATTTAATTTTTTTTTTTTTTTTTACGATTTTAAAATCTTTTTTTTATAATTACAGAATCGATATTAATTCTGTCCTTGCTTATAGATTAGGTTGACAGAAGTTAGTCACTTTTGTTCCAACAGAGGACGAAATGTGTCATGTGAAATGTGAAAAAAATCTCAATATTTTGCAATATCAAATCGCAATACTTGTAGAATCAAAATTCTTAAAAGAAAAATTGCAATACATAACGTATCAGCACCCAAGTATTGTGATGGTATCCAACCAGGGGATAGATGTATCGTCCCAGTCCATACTCATTAACACAGAATCTTTAAGGAACTTGCATCTTGTTTGTCAGACTCACATGAATGATATCACGAACGTTGACAGAGGAGAGTTTGAGCTTTTTAGATTTGAGCGTTAAATCTCTGTCCAGCTTCCTCAACTCTTCCTCACTCTCATCCTCTTCCTCAAGCTCTTCTGAAGATGTATCCATCTCTCCATTCTTCTCAGGGAACTCTCCTTCCACCTGAGTCATTCCACTCTTCTTTACATTCAATCTATTTCGTTTCTTCAGCCACTCCTCTCCATCACACCTGTCCTCATCTAAGGATTGGCAAGCAATGAGACTTCATTCAGATTTTGGAAAACTCCTAAATACAATAGTGATATTTGACTTGACAGGTAACATTACAAAAAATGAGCTGACTCACCCACAGTGATGACCAGACCCAACTCTGCATCGACCTCTGACTGCAGGGGGGATGAAACTGGAGTGGAGTCGTGGATACTGTCAGCATCGTCCTCACCATGGTCTGCCCACACACAGAGAAACACAAATATCAAGTTCTGCTATTAACTTCCCTCAAGGAATACTGCTAATTTCTGCATTACCTGGGCTGGAGTTCTGCTCCTGGCAATTGGAATGATCTGGAGTCTGTATTGACTCCGTCTTAGTGGGGGTGGAGACCGTTCTTCTCCAGGAACTAGGAGAAAGTTTGAGAGAGAAAGGAGATCTGCAGATAGAGTCCTTCTTAGGTGCTTTGGCAGGACTCAGTTGTAGTTCTGAAGATGACGACTTGCGTTTCCACCCCATATTCAAACGATCTCTGAGCCTGAAATCACAGGTTAAGAAAAAGTTCCAAACTGATGTCTTCCAACTAACCCTTAACAGTCTTTACTCAAGTAATATATATATATATATATATATATATATATATATATATATATATATATATATATATATATATATATATATATATATATATATTATCAGTCAGATAAGGAAAACTATAGCAGAACAACATCATTTCTCACTGTGTATCAAAAACCATTGAGTCGCCTAACATGACAGCTCACTAGTCTGGAACATAGACCAAAATATTATAAAAACAGTATTTTGTTTACGTTCAGTACAACGAGGTACAACAGGACGATGTACAGAGTAAAATATGAGTGTGTTTTATTTATAATTCATTGTTAATCAATTATAGAGATCACAAACAGTGAATCTGTAGGATTGTATATACTGCTGCTAGCTTATTTGCTAACTGAAGTTAGCATTGCACCCCTAAGCAAAACACGGCACCCGTAAATTGTTTATATTTTTGTGACACGCAAGGATGATATTTTTTCTGATCACATTTCATAATGTAAATATATATCTTACCCATGAACAAGTGTTTGCAGCCATCGGTAGATTTATACACATTAGCCCGCCGCTTCACAACAAACAGCGGGTGTTGCGGTCATTTCCTTCCCTCACAAACAGAGGCGATAACAACCCGTTCCCACACGTCATTAGCGCTGAAAACCATGAGAACAAAGTTTGTAAATATTTTTTAATAAAACCAAACATATATATATATATATATATATATATATATATATATATATATATATATATATATATATATATATATATATATATATATATATATATATATATATATATATATATATATATATATACAAGCAGGCTCCATTACTGCCCATAAGGGCACCTCAATTTCCATATGTTTTTTGGGTGATCTGAACCATTATTTCCACAATTTACATACAATTTATGAAGAAGGCATCTGATTCATTCAACCTCAATAATCACATAAAATCACACGCATGTGCGTTATAGCTCGCTGCCACCTTACAAATGTTGATGTAGGCTATATGTATATGTATATGTATGTATATGTATATATATATATATATATATATATATATATATATATATATATATATATATATATATATATATATATATTCACCATTTGTTCACCATTTGTAAGATGGCAGCGAGCTATAACGCACATGCGTGTGATTTTATGTGATTATTGAGGTTGAATAAATAGGATGCCTTCTTCATAAGTTGTATGTAAATTGTGGAAATAATGATCACCCAAAAACATATGGAAATTGAGGTGCCTGCTTGTGTTGTGACCCTTTTACAGTCTGTTGTGACCTAGTGAAAAAGTTTGGTACTGCCGGGTAGGCTACTGCACCCAAACAAAATCTTACTGAAAGCTAATTTTTTTGAGATATCAACATAAAATTTGAAACACAACCAGTTCAGAGTCTGGCCTTTGATTTTCTTGCAGTTTTAGAGTCCATCAGGTTTTGAAACAAACATTTTATAAAATATGAATAATTACATTTTTACATTTTCATAAACTAAAACTTCTATAACTTTTTGAAGAAAGAATGACATGGATATCTTGGATGGCATGGGGGTGAGTAAATTATCAGCAATAGTTTTTTTTTTTTTTTTTTTTTTTTTTTTTTTAAGTGAGCTAGGCCTAGGCTACTCCTTGAAGAGGTTAAAATGAGAACATACCCTTGTGTTTTACAGGCTAAATTGTCTTCCCTACTGAAGAAAAAAAATCATACTGGGAGGAGTCAATTATAGGGGACTGTAGCCTAGGCTATATTAACCTTCAGAATCAGTTGCCACTTTTTCACTTTTGTTCTGCTGAGCAAGACTTCATCTAGACTTCCATAAGCAGCTAAAAAAAATTAGGAAAGTTGCAGAGAAAATACCACCAATAACCAGAAAGCTCAGATAGGGAAATATTTGGCTCGACGGAAAATATTATTTACAAAAAAATACCCTGCTGCTGAAAGTTATGCCATAGGTGACCAATGGGCAGAAATCGTCCAGCTCGTGATTTTGCACCTCCTAAGCGAGAAAAATCGTGTCAATCAAGTTCTCGGGAAATTCGACCGGCCGCAACGAGGCAGGTGCCTCTTAGGAATATGGTGGTGACACCTGCGAGTGTACCGGAGTTCACCATCCCCTCACTGTGCTCAGCTAGGCTGCAGGGATGCGGCAGGGAGAAGGCTGGAGTCGGCCACGGACGGCGGCACACTTTCCCCCGGTCCGCGCACCCATCTTCATGTGTCCGAGCACTCGCGCGCTGCTGTCCGTTCTCAGAGGAGCGCGACCTGGTGTTCGTGGATGATCTCCAGACTTACGTTCTGTCAGACCCGACCACCCGCGCAGCAATGTCCTTACCTCACCTCTGCAAAATCACCACTCCGTATGGCTTTCCGACACTTGCTGAAAGTCCGAGCGTACGCAGAAGGGAATCGTTGTTTTTCGAAGAAAATGCATTTGAAGAATGTCTCAACAATGCAGAACATGAACATGGTCCTATGAAATCAAAGAAACAATCTCACTCTTATTATTCTTTCTCACAGTTTAGAAACGTGAAAACTGCTGGTGATGCTGCTCAGCTGCTGCATGGTTCATGTGACTGTTCAGAACTGACACCTGCTCATCAAAGCAATGGATTTTTACGTAAAGGATGGATAAAATGTTTACCCAAGTTTCCCTGGTCTCGGTGAAGTAATTTTCTGCAGAAACTGGACATTGGCTAAATAACAATCACATCTGTGTATCTCAGCAGAACCTCAAAGGTCACAGACTGGACAATTCAACATCTGGTGTGATTTTTAAATCTATTGCATTTTATAATAAAGCATCTGTTAAAACTGTAAAATAAACTTTGTGGTAAAAACATTTTGGCCATCAGATAACAACCATTTGTGTGTCAACCTTTCAGTGAACATTTCCTAAAATAACCTTTTTTCTCTTTTTCCTTCTTAGTATTAAGAACATTTTAATAATCTTAAGAACCTTTTGCATTTGAAAGTTTCCATGCAGTTAAAGGTTCTTCATGGAACCATGGATGTCAATAAAGAACCTAATTTTTTTTAAGAGTGTTGGTCTCTTAATGCAATTAAATGCTTCAGGAATGACCAATACACTATCATATTCAAATACATAAATTATAGCCTTTATTTATGTATAAGTTCATTGAACTGGAAAGATTGAGTTAATAGAATAAAGGAGATTGATTTAAGCATCAGAAACTCAAAATATTATGTTATCTGAACTACATAAATTATTTAAGTTAATTTGACAAAAGAAAGAATGTTGTGATTTCAAATCATGAAAATATTTGTTTACAGTGTATGATATGGAATTATTTGTTGTTATGTGTTTAAATACTTCAATAATTAAAAAAATGATTTTAAAAGGATACGGATCTTGATTGCAGTCAAAAATGAATGTCAGCATATGAAAATGGTGCATTAGTATCATGACCTTAAGATAATTTGAGTAGACTCTAGTCTAAACCATTAGAACCATTTCACTTTACTGACTATGAAACAAATAAAAAGGCAGAGAAAGTATGTAAACATTCAAGCATGTAAAACAATTCAAAGGCAAAGTGCTTCTCATAGATGATCTTTGATAAAGAATAAATTCTGTGTCAATCTCCCATAAAACACACCTGTGCGTGTCTAAGCAAAAAGCTGGGGAAATGATAAAATCAAACTGAGTGATGTTACGGATCTGTTAGGTTGATTTTATTTATGTTTTATTAAAGCTGCGGCAGCTCTCCTTGGCTCACGAAATTGCATCAGTTACACCAAAAACATCAATAACAATCATAAACCAGAGAGCAATGCGTCTAAATGGCTTAAGGAAGAATGTATATGTGTGCAAAAGTCAGACTGGGTGAAAAATTATTTGCAATATATGAATCTATAAATATTACTTTAATGAAATAAATGACAAAATAGTAAATAAGTGATTTGTCTTCAAAACATTATGAATTATGAAAGCCAAGTGATTTTTTTTTTTTTTTTTGGGGGGGGGGGGGCAAGTTAAATTATGAGTAATGACATCATCATCTTTAATATTTACATGTCTTTTCTCACACACACCCTGGGTGGAAGTAATCATATTTATTTAGCTACTATATTTTAAGCCAGCAGTGCTGCTACTTATCCACCAGGGGGCGATATTCAATCACACTCAACCTTCACTCCATTTACAGCTGCAGCTGGTGCTCTTACAAAAGAAACATCCTAAAATACATATATACAAGGTCAGACATCATCTAGTGCTATACAGGATTACATGCGAGTGCTTTTGCCCAACAGAACCGGCGCCTAACAGTCTTGGCTTGGTTCCCCTGGCTGCATTTGACTAGAGTCAGAGTGTCTCTGCTGATCCCGTTGGGCTTTACACTCTCACTCCCCACCATCTCAATCACTGTCCTTCACTTCCCCCAGAAGCCAGTAGGTCGTCATCTTCCCTTTTCCCTTCATCTCCACATCTCCTCTCAGCTCCAGCTGGAAGCAGTTGAACTCCTGCAGCACATCTCGAGTGGCTGACGACACATGAATCTTCAAAGCTGCAGGATAACAGCGTGTAAATGATTACAGTGTAACTGTATATATGGATTAGTTGAGATCACACAGCTCACATCAACATGTTGACTTAAGTGTGTTGGCAAACATTATTTACTCATGTAATTTCCAGCAGCAGGAAATTAAAAGAGACAATTATTCTGTCATCACTCTTCATTACTGCGTGAGGTGTGTGCTTGTGATTGTAACGTGCGTGAGGGGTGGCGTGTGACCTGTGATTGACAGTCAGATCTCACACCCCCTGCGCTGATTGGACCTGATGATCCGGGAGCGGTGGATTTTTGCAAAACAAATAACACGCTCAAGGTGGAGTTAGAAGCTCTGTTTTTTTCTGAAACCACTTTATTTACATTGTTGTTTGCCGAAAGCAGCTTTAAATATACAGCCCAAAAAAATGCAAGACCTAAAAATATAATGCATTAAAATGGAAGCATGGTTTTTAATGGCAAGTAGTGCAATTCAACAGGCTTTTTCGTTTCACAAACATTTGGCATTATTTTACTTCCATAGAAAACATTTTTAATTTTAATAGTATTTCATGTTAACATCGTCATGTAATATTTATATCAGATTTATTTCAATTAACAAATTATTATATATATATATATATATATATATATATTAAATTAGGGACATTGAGTAAAACCCCCACTGTACAAAGAATCAACCAGGATTGTGATCATGGCAGGTGTGATGTATAGATTGTGATATATGCCAAATATCTCCTCAAAATTAATGTCTTTCCTGATTGCAATTTGTTTTGCTTTTGTCAAGTGTTATCTAAAGCTGGCTGATATATCTCACTTATCTGGCAGTGTTTATGTGGGGAAACAGGTGGGAAATAATTAAATCTTAATTACAATGAAATCTTTTCATCATTTTTTTTTTTGTTTAGGCTTCTTAGAATGATTGATCATTTCATTATGGAATATTGGTATTGAAAATTAAATACATCTGGTAGCCTAATGCTAATACTAAAAATGATCATTTTAATGGCTTGATTTCACAGACAGGACTTAGATTAAACCAGGATTAAGCCTTCGTTCAATTAGGGCATTTAAGCAGCTTTTAAAACCCTTCCTTAGGGAAAAAAAAAACATTAATGGTCTGCAAGACAAAACAATGGCACAGACATGTTTAAAGATTTGTCAGTACAATTTGCTTTCAATTTTGCTTTAAAACAGCTCAAACATGCATTTTAGTCAAGGACTAGGTTTTAAAGCCTCGTCTCTGAAACCAGGAGAATATGTAGTAATCTCAATCTCAGTGTGCTAAACTTTTGATTGGATATTTTACCAATTCTATACTTCAAATCTATTAGAAATTAAACACACTCAGTATTTCTTTAGGTCTCATACCCTTAGTATAATGCCGTATAATGTAGTATGTAGCAATCTAGTATAATGCATGGCTCAAACCACTAACCTAAATGACCTGAACTCTAGCTATGGTTACATTCACAAGTTGCTATTTAGAGAGAATTGGGAAAAGTAAGTCCTTACGTTCTCCATTTGACTCCATGCGAGAGGATGTGTTTACTGTGTCTCCAAAGAGACAGTACCGAGGCATCTTCAGCCCAACTACTCCTGCACAGACAGGGCCTGAAACACACATACACATGGAAATGCTGTTCAAAACTGTGCATGTTAATGTAAGGATTCTCTAGTCTATGGGCGAGTTTGAGAAATGTGTCTGTAATAGATAGCGATTATGTTAACAAAACTTATTACAACCAGAAGAATCCCTGTCAGTTTTCTGCTAATTTTAATAGTCCAACAGCATGTTAAAGACTACCCCAACCTAACTAAGAAGTGATGCGTTCATTCTTACCACTGTGAAGGCCGATTCGTAATTTGAGCTGCTCATCAGGTCGGTGGCGAATCTTAAATGTTTTAACAGCCTCCAGCAGAGCAAGCGACATGCGTGCGATCTCACGACCGTGTAGTTTCCCATTCCGTACTGGCAGTCCTGAAACCACCATGTAGGCATCTCCTATTGTCTCCACCTAAGGAACAATTAGAAACAAAACCACCACAGCAGACAGAGATACACATCAGTATCAGCACAAAACACAAGACTAGATTAGGCCTTAGTTCAATTGGGGCATTTAAGTAGCTTTTATAAACATGCCTTAGAAAAAAACATTACTGGTGTGCATCTTGAGACAAAAAAATGGCACAGACATATTTTAAGATATGCCAGTGTAAGTTGTTTTCAGCTGAAACATGCATTTTCGTCTGGGACTAGGCTTAAACCTTGTCTGTTAAAATTGAGGATGTTTCTAGTTTAATTCAGTGAATGTACAGGTGAACTTAGTAAGAGTAGAACCATATTTAATTTTTGACAGGAATGAAAACGAGGCTGTGAGGGATAGAAGTGTGTTGTGTTCAATAAATTAGAATGTTGTTGATCAAATATCTCAAAAACATTAAAAAAAAAATCTTGCCAAAAGATAGTGTAATCTGACTAAGGTCTATAGGCTATATTTTTCATTTATTTTAATGACTACACATACATTTTCTATAAGGATGGATTTAAGATTGATATAAAATGTGCAAATTAAGCACTGTCTTTTTTTTTCTTTTCTTCTTTTTTTAAATAAATACCTCATGGAGGCTTTACCCCCTTTTATAAAAAGAAAAAAATGTCTCATAAGATTTTAATGCAAAAAGAATGAAATAAAAATATATATCTGGTAAAGGCAAAAGGTAAAATTGGGGATATGTTGTTAAACAAGAATATGGCCATTAAAAGCTGCTTATTTATTGCCAAAAATGTTATATAAAATCATAACACTTAAAATGTTTGTTTTACTTTTGGTAGTACGTTTGGAAAGATAAAATTGTTAAATATTAGAAGAAAAATGAAAATGACCAATAAATAAAAAGAAGTAATTTGTTGACGAAAGATTTTTTATACAGATATGTATACAGCTGTCTAGCAAATATGGGGTCGGGTATGAGGTGGTGATACCTTGTAAACATCAAAATTGTCTATAATGGCATCAAAGCAGGTGTAAAGGTCATTGAGGAGGGTGACGACCTATGAGAGAGACACACACACACACTTAAAATCTTTAGGGTCAAATACTAAAAACAAAACAGAATATTGTTTTAGTGTAAGATACCTGCAGAGGTGTGCTATCTGCTGACAGTGCCGTGAAGCCCACAATATCACTAAAGTAAATGGTGACAGAGTCAAAAGCTTCAGCCTGCACCGTCTCACCCTTCTTCAGCTGGTCTGCCACTGAACTACCAAACACAACAGAAACCAAGTCCAATGAGAGTTAACCAAGTGTGTAGAGGATTATGTAATGGTTGATTTATTATTTGCGCAGTGTGTCAGTAAACTGACTGAGGGAGGATCTGGTACAGTAAAGCTTCTGCCTTGCGTTTCTCCTCCAGGTAGGCTTGAGTCCTCTCCTCTACCAGCTCCTCAAGATTATTAGCATACTGCTCCATTCGAGACAAAAGATTATCCAAGATATTACTTCTGTGCTCCCTGAGAAAGAGAATGCGAGATGCATTTTATAACATTGTTCAGAATGAAATGTAACAGATAAGTAAACAAGTGAGGCAGTATAGAGAGGGTAAAAAGGGACAGACCTATTTTGTTTGCGGAGTAACACACTAATATGGTTGAACTCTGGTCTGTCTGAGGGTTCTTCAGCCCAACAGCGCTGCATCAGCTGACCCAGCTCTTCACTGTGGGACTGAGGGTTCACTGATGGCCGTAGATACGGCCATTCACCCAGAGCTAGACGGTCCACGATCTCTATACACAACCACAGAAAACCGGAGAGCAAGAACAATAGAGAGAGGGGAATGCTTGAGCTTAAAGAAACAGAAAATCCCCCCCAAAATTATAGTCGTCATTTACTCACTCTCAAAAACATATTTTTACATTTATATTATCTTTGCCATCATCTACCTCTACCCTTAAAGTTAATCTTTAAAAATACAAATAATTTAACCCTGAAAATGTAATCTTCATAGCAAATATCAAAATGAATATTCACTTTTTTGTACATTATAAATTTGTGATGGCTAAATTCACTTGTAGCAATTAAAACAACTGATAGTCTGTGTTTTCTTTTTAATTAAGACTAAATAAAACTCAATTTTAATATTGTCGGTTATGAGTCCTAATTTTAAATTAGTAAATTCACCCTGTCTATTTTCTAAATACGTTATTGATCTTATTGTGGATGATAAATCCATGCATGCGATTCTATCTTTTTTTGACCTCGTAATTTTCAATTTAAATGTGATAATTCACATTCAGATCTGCCTCCATCCAATCAACAACTGAGATTAACACCTTGAACCCAAGCCAAACATTTTTTTTTTTTGACAATCTGTTTCACTTGTAGGTCTTAAAAAATATGGAAGAAAAGATTGGTCACTACTTCCATTATGTCGTAAATTTAATTAAGCATAAATAAAGCATTTTCTGGGGGGTGAACTGTTCATTAACCTTTAATAGTATCAGTAAAATCATCTATCAGTATCAGTCTTTAGACATTTTGCCTGTCAATACGCCTTCCTTCCTTTTCTCTCTATTATCTGTTGCATCAGGGCATTTTCCGTCTGTCTTATTCCCACAAACTCCCACAATGTTTTATCTCCGTTTTCCATCCTCTCTCAGCTCTATTCATCAGGCTCTTACAGCTCTGAAAGCCTGGCAGAGCGTTGTGGCTTGTAGCGCTCTAGTAAAAACACCATTTCTCAGCTCCGTCTGAGAGGCTTTTCACGGACAATCTGTCCTGAGAAGAAACTGATCTTCAAAGCTCAGGTCATTTTTAACGCTGCACAATTTCTTTGTGTTTGAGTTTTGTATTTATGTGTGCTGGTGGTGCCAGGTTGATTGGTCGGCCAAGCTTACACAAGGTTGATTGATTCACCAGTCTACAACCATAATCTTTGCCAACAGTAATCTCATTACCAAGGTGCCCAAGTGTGTGTGTGCCGCCCGGTGAAGATTGATATCATCTCTTCTTCTATGTCAGTTCTGATTATAGTGCTGAGATCACGTGCTCCAGAGATGCTGACAGCACATAATCTGTGTTTGCATGTGTACCAAGAGTTTGTTCTTCAAACACACATATACACACACACATACCGACCCATCTCTTTTTGTTCTGTATTCTGAATCACATAATTAAATCCATAAATTAGATCAGAGAGGGAAAGAGACAAGTGTGGATGGGTATGTGTTTGTGTGACAAAGAACAAACAAACCTTTTAGTGTCTCTGAAAGTGATATAAAAAGACAATGATTTGTACAGCTTATCTTTCCTTCAGTGTGGATTGAAATTATAGATGCAAATGGAGACGATTTGGAACATTACTTTAGCAACATTTTAGTAAGTCGTGATTTTTGTATTTGATCATACAATTGCAAAAATCTGACACTATAATTGACTTCTATGTACGAATGAGAGAGCTCTTAACTAGCTAAGGGCTGTTCTCTGCAGAAAAAAAAGGGAACCATGTACAGGGGATGCGATTTGTGAGAGTATTTTGGCGAAATGACAAGATAATGTCAAGTGTCTTCCTCTTCAGAAAAACTCACTAACAGCGGACTGAGAGGGGTCGTGGGCTGCCAAATTAAGAGCTTGTGAGGGTGTTCTTACGCATTCATACTGTGTGTGTAAAGGATCATCTTTGATGTGTCTGTTGATAAGAGAGAATGTGAGGATGTGTGTGTGAGCACAACTGTGAATGTCTTCTGGTTGTGTTTTTGTTGACCTCTCTGAAGAATCTGGTTCATTTGTGTCTTTCATTCCTGTCACTGTGAAGGCTCTCGAGAGTAATTTGAGGGAGTGCAGAGCCATGCATCAATATTTTGATATGTTTTAGAAAGAGGCAGAAACAAAGTTTATCATCATCCTAAAATTGTTCTCATGCCCAAATCAAGAATTTCAGACCCCAAATCTCACAGAGAATCAAAATGAATGATATTAAAGGAATGAAATGAACGACATTCATTTATTAATTAAATGGAGAAGACATGAAACCAGACTTTTATCATTGGCAATTCAATGAGAACTAAGGCTTTCAAGCTTCAAAAAGAACATGAATGTAGGCTACTACAAAATCATCACTTCGACTTGTGAGCAATATTTCAGATGTTCTGAAGCCACAATAGCTTTGTGTGAGAAACAGATGAAACAGAAACTGAATGTAAAGGCTACATAACTTAAACTCTAAACAAAAATGATAATGCTAGACATCATACACTTGCAGAATGGGCAAAACTGGGCATCATATAAACGACTGAGGATACTTTCAAGCTTTTTCAAACTCAACAAACAGGTATCTTGTTGCTAGGATACGCATGACAAATGAAAACAATCTGTTCTAAAATTGGCTCAAAATATCACACACGTTTAAAATCCTCCGACTGGATGGAATCATAGTCTAAAAATGCTAAATCCATGGGTGCACTTTGCAGTATGCAGTTTCCAATCAAATCAGTTAACTCTGACTGGCCATTATCTGCAACTGGCTCTGACTTTCTGCAAATGGTGTTGACTCCCCTGGGCTATAAATCAAGGCAAAAATAAATAATAAACTGCCAGCCTAAGGTTGTTATTTACTAAAAAATCTTGACATTTGCTCTAGATCTCCTTGGCATGTTCATGTGAGAAGTACTAATGCCTGAGTCATTAACAAAATGTTCTTTTAAGTCCGATGTTTTCAATGAATCGCTTCGTCCAGATCAGAAAGATTTATTCATGAATCGGCCTGATCTGGTGGACTGACTTCATGATCAGGTTAACAGTTTACAGGAGGGAAGATTAATCAGGGAATAACAATTAAAATTTTAGTCTGTTCTTCACACAAAGCTATAAAATGACCAGAGGACTGGGATATAGTCATTTGGATGAGTCAAATCGATTGCTTTTATGATGCTTTTACATACTATTTGAAGCTTGAAAGAATTGTTCCAGACCTGTATGACTTTCTTCTGTGAGGTCCAAAACAACACTGACTTTGATTTTAAAGGTATTTCTTTTTATTCTCCACTGAAAGGAGTCATAAAGTTTTGAAGTTTGTTTAGGATTTGATATAAAACCAGAATAGAGACAGGTAGACTTAGACTAATTGTGACACATGTATTGGCAAGATTTGATCTCTGACCTTTGGGGCTCAGCGAGTCTCCCTCCAGGTAAAAGACTCCTCTGCGCAGAGCCACTTCCTGAAGTATGATGCCAAAACTGTAGATGTCAGCCTTTTGCGTGCCTCCTGGAGGAAAGCACTCCAATCTCAACAGCTCTGGAGCCGTCCACAGCTTACCTACACACAGGCATAAGCAAATGCACACAGACAGGGGACTGACTGTGAACAACTGAGACCGTGACTGAGGTTTTTTGCATGCATTAGTGTTGTGGAAAGTGTAGGCATGTGAGAAAATTTGACACATGAAATGACAAAGAAGAAAGGTCACATGACTAACGTGCATAATAAGAGTAGGTGTCCTCCGTGTCTGACTCTGTCCTGATGCTGGACAGTCCATAGTCAGTGATTTTTAGCACAAAACGATTGTCAACCACACAGTTGGATGACTTCAGGTTGCCATGGGATACAATCACACTGTTATGGATGAAAGCCATGCCCTGAGGGGAGAGAAAGATTGGATAGCATGAACGAAAGGAATAAAATGAGAGAAAATGGAAAGTTATCATAAGTAAATGCATGAACACTTAAAGGGAAAGTTCCCCCAAAATTTTAATTTTGTCATTTACTTATTCATCTCCTTCCAAACCCGTTCACCTTTGAAACACAAGTGAAGATATTTTTAATGAAACCTCTCATTTTACTATGCAACTACCACTTTGACGCTTCAAAAAGTTCATTAAGAGATTGTGAATCTAATCCATACGAATTTAGTCTGAATTTTCTGAAGAGACTTGATTGCTTTATATGATGTACAGATTGAATTTTGGCTTTTATTCACATATAAACATTTATCAACACACAAATCAGTTTTATGAATGGTAACTCAAGCATGCTTGCTTGACGTGCAGGAACCAATGAGGTTCATTCTCGTGTGACTGTGAATGTTTGAGCTTCCACAATAGATTTGTTGTTGTGCGTCAATGTGAAAAAAACCCCTAAAACATAATCAGTTCATCATATTAAGTGATCGAGTCTCTTCGGAAAATTTGGACTAAACCACTCCAGTCATATGGATTAGTTTTACGATCTCTTTATGAACTTTTTGAAGCTGCAAGGTGATAGATGCAGAGACAATTTTATCAAAATACTGTATATTCATTGTCTCATATCTATCTTCACTTCTTTGTCTTTCGAACTTTGGAATGTGAGGATGAGAAATATATATATATATATTTTTTTTTTTGGGTAAACTAACCTTTTAAGGTAAATTTCAGCACTATACATTTAAGTACAGAAAAGGGTCTCTACCTTTACTATGTCACTGACTAGAGAATATTTGAACATCCAGTCAAGTGTGATGCTTTCGTTCTCCAAAATGTCCTGTGCGTAGATGCAGAAAAACGGAGGCAATTACATATACACATACACATATATGGCCCAAAATGTATTTGGACTTAAGGCAAACTTAATATTGCAGTGGTTCTCAACTGGGGGCCGGGACCACTAGGGCAGTAGTTCCTAAAGAGGGTGCCGCAGAATCCCAGCTTTTTAAACAGACTTAAAAATCTCAACTTAAACAGCCTAAAATAACTATCCTACAATATAATATTTTTATAGCATATTTTAAAATATTTAGAACACCGACACATGAGCCTGTCCAAACGAATATAAACAATTAGCACAGTAAGTGAATGAGAAGTCCCTCCACAATGACAGAATCCTGTGTCAGTACCTGCAGGCTGCCTCGAGGGCAGTATTCTGTGACGATGCAAATATTGGGCGGGTCGATGCAGGCGCCGATAAAACGAGTCAAATGCTCATTCTGCACATCTCTCATCTGGAGAACAAACATGCACTATTGTTCACAATTCACAGTATATCTTTACAAACATTTATAAACAAAATATTTCACTTGTTGTTGGTATTTTGTGAACGGTACAGTACCATTTAAAAATTAGGGTCTTTCAAATTACTCCATTACCTAAGTTTTCAGTGTCACATGACCCTTCAGAAATCATTCCAATATGATGATTTGGTGCTCAAGACCATTTCATATTATTATCAATGTTGAAAACGGTTGTGCTGCAGTGCTTAATGTTTTTATGGAAACTGTGATACATTTTTTCAGGATTCTTTGATGAATTCAATGAAAGAGTTCAAAAGAACATAATTTATTAGAAATAGAAATCTTTTGAAACATTATACAATCGATCCTATCAATTTAATACATCCTTCCTCACTAAATGTATTAATTTCTTTACAAAAAAAAAAGAATCAAACTGACCCCAAAACTTTGAATGGTATTGTATTTGTAATGATTATAATCAGAATAGGAAAAAAATCCTCCTTTAGAGCAAAAAACAGCATGAAACACTCACATGCTTCAGTTCAAACAACACTTTCCTTGTTAACTCGATGCGCTTTCTGTTGATATATTTAATGGCTACAATGTTTCCCTGGGGAAAAAGTAAAGAGCGCACACACACGTTAAGTTTGCAGTGGGTAGCATGTGTGCATTTTGAGGTTCTAACAAACATTTAAATGGTAACATTTTAAATTATAAATAGTCTATACATTAGGTATTATGAACTGACACTATACTGTTTAAGAATTTGACTTTTGGTAAATATTATATATATATTTATAAATATTATTTATAAATATTATTTATAAATATATATATATATATATATATATATATATATATATGTGTGTGTGTGTGTGGAAATTGCTACTCATACATTTTTAACATTTCAACTTGAATAAATTAACATTATTAAACATGATGAACAAACATAAACTGGCAATGACTAAATATTTCTATTAAATGCTGTAAATAATGTTGATCAGTGTTTGTTCATAATGCCAAATTACCAAATTGAACCTTATTGTGAAGGGTTACCATGTAAACGTTTAAACAGAGCTTGTTAGAAAGATACCTTAAAGTAGCCAGTCTTAGCAAACATCTGGAAATTACCGTCAGCTGTCAGCAGTGATCCATAGTTTGAACCTTTCTGTAGAGAATGAGAGAGAACAAGTGATATAATAATGATGATAATTAAAATAAATACATTTAAAAATGTAATATTAAATTGGAAAACCAGAGAGCTGGAAAAGCTTTTGAAAAATATGAGTGTGCACTAGTATATATAATATGCACTGTATCTGTGTTTTACTAGAGAGAGTGTGAGTTTGCTCCCGGTGCTTCTCAAGGCCTTTTCCAGATTGCTCATCTGAATGTCCTCCCAAGAGATCCTCCATAACTGAGCAACCAACTCCTTCTCCAGCTTCAGCTTTCTGTGTGTACATACAGTAGGTATTTAAGACATACCCATATTTGTAGAACATAATTTAGAAATTATTGATTAGGTGTCAGGTATCAAAATCATCTTGCTCTCTTACCTGTATACAAACACAGTCACAGTGAAGATGATGACAAGGATGAGGAAAAGAACAATGGAAATCATCTGGTGCATTCCAATTGTTCCTAAAAGGAAAGAGGGAAAGTGAGAGATTGTGAGGTGGGTTAGCAGTTGGACTGCAGAACTAGTGTAAGATACCTACGTTCATGACAGTCTGGGTTGTCGTTCTTAAAGCCACAGTCGGGCAAGTCCGAGGGAATTTTACCACCGGGCCACTGGATGGCCATATCGGGAAGAATCTTCATATGCTTCTGAGTGCCGTTATACACTGCCACAATCTGCAGCACAACATGAAGTAATCAATAAGAGAACAAACAGTTATAATGGAGATACATAATTCTATTCATATGATTTAATAAATACAAAAGAAAACAGCTGTGTCCAATGTTAGACTTGTTGCAATACCCAAAAAGCCCCATTTTTTTTTTTTTTGGGGGGGGGGGGGGGGGGGGGTTAGGTCATGTCTAAGAGATCAAAGGACATCTAAACAACATCTAAATTGGTCAAGGAGAAAGCAGAGACATTTATATTGTTTCAAAAGATTTTTATTTGAAATGAATGATGTTGTTTTGAACTTTCTATTCATCAAAGAATGCTGAAACAAATTCATCATGGTTTCACACAAAAATATGAAGGAGCACTGTTTTCAACACTGATAATAATAAGATGTTTCTTGTTGTTTCTTAAGGAACTAATCATCATATTAGAAGTATTTATGAAGGATATGTGGCTAAAGAGTGGAGTATTGACGGCTAAAAATCCAGCTTTGACATCATGGAAATATATTTTAAAATATATTAAAATAGAAAACAGTTTAACTCGTAATAACATGTCAATATATTACTGTATTTTTGATCAAATATTATCAAAAGAAAATCTATTTCACACTTCTAAGAGCCCATATTGGGCACTAGTATTGTATAATATAATTTATAAAAAAAAATGTCATTGATAAGTAATTATTCCATCAGAATATCAGAAAGATGCTTTAGTTTGTCCACATAGTTTAGTTACGGCATCTAACAGCATCTAACTGAACATTGACCCCTTGACGTTAACACAGGAGAACAAAAACTGCATCTATTACTCGTGAATTCTATAGCTCTCACAGATAGCAATAGCAAAAATGTTCTCATGAAAAATTACAGAATTTACATTCAGAGAGCAGCTGAGATCTGTAATATCTATTCATCATGTATCCGGTACACATTCACAGGAACAAAAAACATTCCCCAGACTGAATATGTATCCTATAATTAATCTCCCTACAGCCTGGCCTCCCAATTACCAATCAAGTGTCTTTCAGAAAGGAGGGTGTGTGTGTGTGTGTGTGTGTGTGTGTGTGTTTGTCCTCAGGTTTTAAATTGCCACCAATTTGCCACCAATGCCACCAATTTGCTCTTTTGTTTTTTTGAGATTCAGGTGTTATATTCTAATTCATTAGCCTGCAACAAAGCCAAAACTGTTTAGATGACACACGCATATCTGCTGTAAGAAAAACGTGATTGCAATTCATCCATCTATTACTAACAGAAGCAAACTAATGTGGCTCATGTATTATGAATTAACCATGCGTGCCCTTTAAAAAAATGAACAATTCCCCCTGACTAAAAGTTGATAATATCAAAAAGAAACGAATGAGAAAGCTGTGACTGTGAGACAAATTGAGCATGAGATTATCACTAACCTGAAAGTCGCCACTGTTCATGTCAGTCATGTCCCACAGGGCGAAATCAGTCTCTCTGTCTCCATTCTCATCAATCTGCACCAGACCAGTGACACCTGGGAAAACCAAGAGACAGAGTGTGTGTGTTATAGAGCAGACTGCAACAAATCAACATCAGTAGACTAGCTGTGACAAAGTGAAGTGTAAACAACCTTCTTTTACTCATTTGTGACCTGCCGGGCCATCATTTGCAGCTGAATTTAAAGTTCAGCAGAACTCCCTGTACTAAAATGTCAATCTAAACAAAATGCTCCCCTCAAATGATCTACATCTTTTATGGACGAGTTCATGTAATTGCTTTAACAAAACAAAAACAAGAGCTTAACATTTCAGCTTTTAAATTGTTTAGAAATTTACTCCATTATAACTAATAAGTGCCTTTTATAAGCATGATACTATATTTTCCAATAAAAACATACCTTTAACTGATACATATAAACACCACAGAGACATCAGTCAAACATACAATAAAGTCCAAACTTTAAAGGGATAGTCTACCCTTTATCCAAAATATCTTTTTAATATATTTTCATGTTTGGGTGGACTATATCCCTTTAAATGTGCAACAAGTGATTTCTATTAAACATGGTTGATATTTACAATCAACCGATACAAACACACCCCATACTACATTGCTCTGAAACTTAACAACATGAAATACAAGAGTTGATGTCTCTTTATTATAGCTGAAGTGAAGCTAAATAAATCTTTGCGAAAAATAAAGCGAAGCCTTCCAGCTTAATTCTCACCAGCACTGAAAAGCTTTTCTATTAATGTGGGGCCTAAAGATCTTGCCTGATCATAACCTGTCTTTTTCCATTGATATTCCTCTGACCTATAGTTTTCTCTTTTGTAATGTCTCTCAGCCTTCTCTCTTTCTACAGTTCTTCATCAAATCTCTCTTCTCCCCCCTCATGAGGGAATATGCCCCCTTCTGCTGTGTTGTGGTGCTTGGTCCGATCCACTTTCAACAGCATTTCTCCGAAATCGCTTACTGCACCTTTAAGTGAACTATAATTCTACGAACACATTAACAATGAGTATCAACCATGTAATGAGTAATCAGAATGATTATAATTCCACATAGTAAATCAATCCATACACAGTGTGTGTGTATGTGAGTGTTCAATCAAATTTAATGTGTTCAATCAAGAGTCTCTTGAAAAGCTTCCGGTTATGCCCGACCCGGTCCCATCTTCCGATGAGGGTCAGGTACGGGCTGTAATTTCCTGTGGAGGCCGCTCACCTCTTTAAATTGGCTACAGATAGACGCTGAGTCCAGCTCAGAGGAAACAGTGACATTGAGACTGATATGAAAAGCTTAAGCGTTATCAGACTGGAAATGTCAAAGCCATTGGCGAGAGGGAAAGGAGAGAGTGAGAGAGAGAGAGAGAGATGTCCTCACATCGGTTGATGATAAGAATAGCTTTAATAGGCCTACATGAGCTATAAAAGAAATGGATGCTTACAGACTGCTTGTGAAAATTGTATTCAGATTGTGAGGAATGTTTTGCCACATATTTCTCTTTGGAGGACAAAGGAAATATCCCTGAACACTGCCAATCTTGCTAAAGTGCTCTAGGAGGAAATATAGACTTAATTCTGATACATTTACATTAGAAACACTGGGAAGAACACAGAGAGGGAGAGAGTTTGTGTGCACCAAATAATCAACTTAAGAGTGCAATGATTGAACGTATAATGATAGTCGGAGCCATCTGAATTTAAGACAGGTCATAGTGTAATGACAGCAGGAAGTAAAGGAAACTACTTTCGTACGACATGCCAGCATGATGATGTCCTAAATGGCAGATTGATGCTGAATGAAGTCTTGAATAAAGTCAAAGGGAAAATACATCTTTCATATCTCCTATGTCGTTGACATCTGTTTCGCCTTGAAAAATTAGTTATCTACCTAGATAATATAGATAAGGTTTGTCTAAATTGTGAGAATGATTTGTGACAGAACTGTAAGAATCGGTAAGAACAGACTAAAAATTAAGTGTATGCCATAATTTTTCAGCTTATGACTAATTTATTTGGAGCTGTTTTATAGTTTTTGGTTATTACAACAAATTAATTTTTTTTTTAAATGATTATGAAAAAATTATTATTTTTTTAAATAAACGTAAGCCCATTTATTGGTCCAAATGGGGGTTTCCAATAAATTTGTGAATTTTCTCATATGTATTACCTTGTAGGTAATACATATG
This sequence comes from Cyprinella venusta, assembly GCA_038021265.1. Taxonomy (NCBI): domain Eukaryota; kingdom Metazoa; phylum Chordata; class Actinopteri; order Cypriniformes; family Leuciscidae; genus Cyprinella; species Cyprinella venusta. The sequence continues at coordinate 22,304,840 of CM075874.1, read as the reverse complement.
AGAAGTAGAGATACCAGTAGAGATATGGCCACTACAGATAAGTCAACCATTACATCTCTTATAGCTTTAGATTGGCCATGCCGTGATTTCTCACGTACACTGATAAAGTAATATTAAATTAAAAGACAGGTAAGACACCCAGATTTAGGTTGGTCAAGCAGTACGTTTGCTGCCCTAAATGGAAATTCACGTCTTGTCTCTGCAAAACAAGTACACTTGAATTAGTGCCAAATATTAGTCGTGACTAATCTGATGCAAATCTTGTGGTTACAAAAACATGTAATCTACTTGGGAAAACAATTTTAGAGTCAGTCGGAATAAATCAAATGTAACAATTTATTAAGTCAGGTCAATGGGGAGATGGGGAGATGCTGCGATAATAAAAGTGAGGTGTGAGCTGCACTGTGGTGCATCTCGGATGTTGCTGTTATATGCAGGAGAGAGTTCAAATGTTAATTCTCAGGAGAGCCTTTTGCTTTCTCGCGGGGTAGCAATGACTTACAACCGCCTTATTTCACATCACTGATTTATCTAATATCACAAAATTCAAATTATGGTAGCCTACCTCAACAACACAAGGATCATATGCTGTAATACCATAGATTAAAAATAATAACAAAAAGCAAAACATGAATAGATAATTAGTTCTAAGAAACTAATAAAGGTGCATGAAATGATAGGCAATGGACAGATTGTACCCATTTAGTCTGTCCCTTTCTTGGCCAGCTATAACAGGGACAACATAACAGAACTGCACGCAATCAATAGATCTGAAAAGATTTCAAGAATGATTTTATAAATCAAGCGAATCAACTTCCCCTTTCAAATGTCATATAAAAGGCAAAACAAGCATAGAACATCCTGTACTTGCTGTCTATTCAGCAACTTTATTCAGAATACAGGATATAACTGGATCCAACTCAGTAATTAAAATTTTGGGTGCTTTTTGTAAGATGTCTAAATGAGCATCTTTAAATTAACAGAGATCTAATTGTAATCTGTTACGTTCTGTAGTTTAGTTACGTTGTGCCTGTTACAGTTAGGAGGAGAAAAAGCTGCCAAAGGCCATACTAACTATACATGTATCTGTATGCGTGAACAAATGAGTCTGGGTTTGGTGAGAGAGACGACATTATGTAAAACAGTGAGTCAGAAAAGCAGCAGGAGCATGTACTCTGATGCACATTGAAATTAATTGTATAATGTGCGTTAATAATTAATCAAATGAATAATTTTCATACACACGAAATTAGATTACATTAGGCAAATAAACAGAATATTCATTATAAAAAATGTCTTAAGGCAACATATTGTTACATTTCCATTCCATTAAACATCAGTCTATCGATAGTCCACAGGATGCCTTCAACATAATGTTGCCAATCTGTCGGAAGCAGACTTTGGGGCCATTCAACCAGGTTAATTAATTACAGATTTTTTGTTTTCTGAATTTAAATATTCAGTATTTAATTGACAGCCCCTACTATGTACACTTGCAGACAGACCTCACATAAGGACTGTATATAGACAATAACCTTAAAAGGAAACACATTCTGTATACACAATAAATATATGCAAAGGCAAACAACACAAAACTGCGGATGTAAATTCAGTATCAGCTCTAGATAGAAACCATACCGTAGGATATCACATGAAGGTTTTGCATACACCATCATATTATGGTTGTTATTAATTAATATTCTAAATTGGCAGCTGAGTGTCATCTGCTAAATGTTTTCTGTCTGGGTGTCTGCACACATGCGACAGCTCTTCTTTCTCTGAACCTAAGAATTTCATCATAATTCTGGAAAGTGCATTGTTAGATCCATCTATGCAGGGAGCTTCTGTTTGTAGAGGGTCTGTAATGCCAGACCTTTTCCTGCAGGGCAGATTCATACATAATCTGTTTAATTGATAGAAATCAAACGGGACCTGGCACAGTCTAAAGCCTGTTTCTCTGTCTTAATGATTAATTAAGCTGGGCAAGACTTTTTAAGAGCCTGTCTGAAATAAAGTTGTTATTGTTTCTATTGGTTTTTTTTTTCCTTTGGCATACTTACACCATACTGGAAAGGCAACACATAAAAAATTGCATTCAATGTCAATACAAAATTAGCATTTGTTTTTGTATTCATTTTTGTGGTTGTTGTTAAAGAGCAGAAAATGTGAATGTAGAAAATTAAAGGAAACACTTAAAAATAAAGAAATCATTCTGTCCTTCAGAGTTACAGTAGTGATGGTAGCAGTAGCAATATTTACAGTAGCAATGTTTCTTTGTTTAGAACATCATTGAGCTGAAAACGCAAAATATTGAAAAAAAAGAGTCTCAACCAACCTCAATTCAACCCACACAACACAACCTAACCACCATGAGAAGTATCTGTTTTCTTTTTCAAAACGCCTGACCTTCAGGCAAAGACATTAACGTAAGTCTTTTCTCAGTAATCCCAACTGATTCATCCCTCATTCAAGGCACTGAAGTTAGGTAGAAAAGGACGTGTCTCAATTTCATATTTATAAAAAATATATATATTCATTATAATTCATTAAATTTATTTAAAATTTATCAAAGTTTATTGATCTATCTTTATCTAAGTTTGGTTTCTATGAAAAAAAATCTTTATATCCAGCTCATAACTGGATTATGTTTAAATCGCTGGCTTTTAATACCAGGTAATCATGACTGATGTGATTTAAATGTGTTGTGTGGGCAGTGCTTTTTATTTATTATAAATAAAAAGCACTGCCCACACAACACATTTAAATTTCAATTAAATTTCATTTCAAGTTTTTTTTTTTTATCTTATTTCATTATTTTTATCTTAATGTGTTCATACTTTTACTCTATTGTCTATTTTATTGTTGTGGTGTTGTGGTGTGTTTAAATTGTGCTATATAAATAAAGTGGATTGGATGTGCTCACCATAATATGTCCGGTTCCACATTCTCTTTGTGACAGACTCTCCTGAAGGTCGATCATGTCCCTCTGAAAGACTCTCATTTAGAGCATTGCAGTACAACATTAGACCGTCATAGAAACCACCTGAGATGATGTTCATCTGAAAGAATCACATATCCAAATAAGTGAATGCACATACAAGTGAAAAATTCATAATCATAACTATGAGGCTCCTCAAAGATTTATAAAACTATTTATTTATTTAAACTATTTATACTACCTTTATTTTTAATTTACAAGTCAAGTTGCTATTACTCAACACACCTTTGCAATTTATACAATACTTTATACGATACAGATTTTCAAAGCCGTTTTAGGGATAAACTAAAAATATTGATTCAATGATGCAAACAGAGTTCAGTTCTGCCATAAAATAGAGTCATTGTTTAGCTGAGGTCAGTGAGGTCAGCTGAGGTCATTACACCACCACCAACAGCCTGCACAGTGGTAACAAGGCATGATGGATCCATGTTCTCATTCTGTTTACGCCAAATTCTGACTCTGTCTCAACAGAAATCGTGGTTGATTGCTAACACGCCAGTAAGTTGTATTGTGTGCAGAGGAGATGTCATGCAGGCACACGGTTTTCGAACGAGCTCACGAGTTCCCGTTTCCTCGTGTGTAGATCTGTTATCCTCTCGCGGATGTCATTTACTGTGCACGCCAGTATCAGTTGTGCGCTCAGGAATTATTGCCATTGATTTGTTGCCATATAATTCAGCTATAAAGCTGCTCTGGAGAAAATAGTGATGTCATCGTCCAGATCAGTTAAGTTCTCAACCAATAGTGTCAGTACAATCAATATATATATATATATATATATATATAACATAAAAAAAAAATTCCTATGTGCATTACAAATCAGTCCAGCATCCAGAGTGAATTGTGCCGGTCCTCATGAACATGTTAGATTGATTTTCTTGACACACATACCTGGAGCATGTTATTATGCTGATGGTTTTCTGAATCTGAATCCTTTACCAAATATTTGTCAGAAATTCAAAATGAAAGTCAGACTGTGTGAGGCACAAGGTAAAGTGCTTCATCTGTTAATCTTTTGTCACAATCCATTCAGACTATTTTACCCCCGCAGAGATTCATTTTCATTTAAATGAACAGAACTGATGAGAGAGTTGCTTTTTTAAGGCACAGTCGCTGGGTTTCATATTTCATCTCACTCAAGCCCTGTCACTTTCTGTATGTGAACTGGGACACAGAAAAACACTTGAACATGGTCTCTAAAGCAAACCTCTCAATTAGAATCTACACGGAGGGGAAAATCCAAAAAGCCTCATACAGATTAATACAGATGTGCTCATACAGCTTGTTCGATTAGGAGAGAACAGGGATAAATATATAGTTCTTCCCAGAAGCACACCCTGGTGTTAAATACCCCGTTAAAAATACCTGTTTTCTCTTCTGTGTCTATGTGAATGTGTCTGTATGCATGTTGTTTTGAGATGCACAGTGAAAAAAAAGTACTTTAGTCTCCAGATGGATGCAGAGCAGCTTAAACCGTTTGACCTGAAATTTGCAGGTATACGTCACATTGATTTCATATTCTGGGCCTCAAACACACACACACACACAGATAAATAATTATGCTCAACCTTTTACTGTTTGGAGAGAAAGAGAGCAAAAGTGCATTGCATCCTTTTCCTTTGTGCATTATTTAGTGAATAGATGACTATTAAAAAAGGTAAACACATGTAATGCACTTTGGGTGAAAAACATGAATTTATTCATTTTAAGGAAGCAGGTCCCTTCAGTATCTTTATGAAAGAAGCCTGGCTGTAATGGGGGCACTGAGAACTTTTAGCGAGATAAGAGAATAGAGAAATAAATAGTAATTGCAACGGAAGATAGAACATATGGAGAGCACAGTATAGAGTCTTGGCAGAATATAGGCATAATAATAAAATAATGAAAAATTAAAAGGTAAATATAAATGACTTCATAATGATCTCTCTTACCAAAGAATCTCCCACTGTGAAGTTGAACATCTGTTTAGCATCTGATTTTAGATGAGTGACAAACTCTTTGTACTCCTGATTTTGTGGCTCTAGGTAGGTCAGAATCTTCACACTCTGAAAAATATAAAAATATATACAAATTTACTCTAAAAGGCAAACGTCTATTCTAAAAAATATATCCAATATATATGCACCTACTGTGTGTGTGTGTATAAAACTGCATTTAAAACCATGTATCTTTCTGCAATTTATAAGCAACATAAATCACCGTAAAAGCTAGTACAACAACAAAAAATGTTGGTACTAATTTCCACAAGCTTTTTCTTGTTGACTCAACTTTTGTAAATAACACTTAAATCAGTTGTCTGTGACACACACTCACACACACAAAATGTTTAGTTGAGTCAATTTGACATTATTTGTTTTCTGGAGAGGCGCAACTATTCTGTAACAAATCTTTTGTAGTTGAACCAATTCAACATTTTTTTTTCTATTGGAATTTTTTTTTAATTGAAAATCATTGGTCATCATCTTTTCCGTGATGAACGTTTCCTTTGGTTGGTCAGTTTGGCTTTTTGTTTGAGTTTGTGGTCTTTGTAACAGTATTTAGAAAAACATAATTTTGTTGCTAAGAAAGAACGAAAGAAACCAATATGATCAAGATTTCAGCCTAATTAATAAATCCCTAATCTTATTTCTGACCATAATTGATTTTTTTACTGATATTTTACCAGCAAAACTTTCTTGCTGCAGATCAGACATTCTAAATTCTGAATTTTAAAATACATTTCATCAATACAATCATCAAGAATCAGCATATGAATCTCAACAATGGTGACATGCTTAATACCGCAATGCATGCTGGGAGCCACCATAGTATTAAAATCCTGATTCCCAGCATCCATTGTTCATGAAACTTATTCTTGTTATTTACAAATTGAGTCAACAAGAAAAAGCTAGTGGAAGTGGTACAGACTAAAAGCCAGGCTCTTTTTAAGATTCCAGACATGAGACAACAATTTTGTCTCCTCCTTTATCATGATCATAATAATTTTTATCTCAAATTGTATAATATCAGTTATATTTCTAATAGCAAAATAGACCATGAAACTAAGGATGTTGATTGTGTGTGTGTGTATGTGTGTGTGTGTGTGTGTGTGTGTGTGTGTCTATTATGGGATAACTTACTGTCCAGACATCTGTCCAGGGCTTACTGGACAGATTTTTAAAAAGACAACTGATTACAACAACCTACGACACCTCAATACAGACAAACTGACTAACTTAAGAGAAAATAACTTGAATTAAGTTTATTTTGTTAGACTTTATTTGGTTAGACCTTAATTTGATGGCCACCTAACAGACATTCAACTGACTATAAAGTAACTTTAAAACTACATGTGTGTCTACAAGGTGTCAACTTATTTTACTAACCCCAAACCCAAACCAAACAGTCAACTAGTCTACTAACCAGTGTAACCATTTATGTTATTAGAGAATATATACTGAATTAAAATTTTCATCTGTTAAGCCGCAAACCGCATGAAATTTGGTTTTATTTCTGCTTTAAACAAGAACAAAAATGTCAGTGGAGTAAGAAAATAAATTCATATTTTATATAAAATATTATAAAGTTTTAAAATAGTTATATACAAATTAATAATTAAATATTAAAGGTTATAATTGATCAAATGTAACAGTTTAACTGGAAAACAAAACAAAAATACTAAATGAATGAAATCAATGATTATTGACAGTATATCTCCTCATCACTATTCCTCTCTCATGTTAAATAAAAGACTTTAATCACCTGGAAGGCCTCCTTCGCAAAGACATCATCTGGGTCTCCTCTGGCCCATGGCTGCGAGGGCCTGGACTCCAAACTGCGTCCAAAGATGTCAATGTAGAAGAAGACATACTCCTCCTTAGGGAGACCTGCCCTGTGGAAGTGCACCATCAACTGCCGGAAAATATCCGGAGAACAGCATACAAACACCACTGCAATGAGAAAGAGAGAGAGAACGGAGGATATCGACATGAGAAACCTTTAGCCTCCTCATAATTCTCTCTACTACACAAACACACACACACACATCCTGATTCTATGGAGCATTGAGAATATCAGTCTTCCTTAAGTAACATGAGCTCAAATATAGTTTTTCTCTCATTAGCATTTTTACCAGAAATGACTTCGTAATCAATATCATAATGTCATTACCTCAGCATGATGTGCCTATATAACACATCCAGACAGGAATTAGCATGTGTACGTTCATTTTAGTACATGTGTATGTAAGTGTGTCTGTATGGTGCATTAATGCATTTATGGCTCTTGAGTGAATCTGGACTGTCTGTTCAATGCTTTTAGCATTACACGTCATACATTAAAACATGAATTTGATGATTCATTCACAATTTATAAATTCAATTTTTCTAATCAGTATTTTTGTCTATTCCAATAATATAAATCTCTTAACAAATATTTATTTCTAAGATAATTTCACTTTTATCCACAAGCAAAATTTCACGAGGAATTAAGATATTTTCATAGTATCCATTCGCCAATCTGCTCTAACCTTCTTGCTGAGGAAACAGTGCTAACCACTGAGCCACGAGCCACCCACAGAGGAAAAAAAGAAAATTAAATGCTTAAAAAAGAAAAAATGTAAATGTTGTATATATATATATATATATATATATATATATATATATATATATATACACACACAATATAAAAATATATGAAACAAAAGCCTTAATATCTTATGCAGTTTATCTACTCAAATAAATATATCATGTTTAAAAGATGTTTAGATATTTTTTTTTTTTTGAAAACAAGTAAAAAAAATAAACTGATAAAGAAAATCATTCACAGTGTGAATGTAAACAGAAACATTTTGTATTTCCATTATTCATGTGATATTGTGCTGAACAGGATGTTTCATAAAAATGATAGGGGATACATTTTATATGAAAAGGATGTTAAGCTTCTCCTCAACATTTCCGATAAAAAAAAAAAAATAAATAATAAAAAAAACACACACATACACAGGCGAGAGTAGGAACCACAAATAGGTAAAGAAAGCAAAATTCGTCATTAACTCTGATCAAATGAGTGAAGTGATCACAGAGACGGAGAGAGAGAGAGCGTTAGAACTTGACTCCAGACAGTCATTTGAAGAAGGAGGGTAATTACAGGAGACATAAGCTAACAGCCTGTGTGTGTTGCTCAGTAACAATGTGATTTTATTTTGAGGATAATAACGAACATGTGAGAGATGGATTTGGAAGAATAATTCTAAATGAACAACTATCTATAAGCCTCTCTGCCAATAAAATGATGGAATACAAGTGAAGGATCATGGTGAATATCAGTCAATCTATCCATCCATCTATCCTCTATTTACTTCCGAGGCATATATATATATATATATATATATATGAGCATAATCCTTCCCCATAGGCTACGGTGGGGATCGCTTGAAGGGTTTCAAGAGTACCGATGCATATAAATATGCTGTGGCTGGATGAGTAAGACATAAAAGTGCGGCACCTCATTTAATCACACGATAAAAAAAGAGCTCGAAAAGGCTCACTGTCAGAAGTTTTTCTCCAAGAACAGGGATGGACTGGCCCACGTCTGCCCCAGCTGCCCACTCTATGCCTTTCCCCCCATCTTACTCCTGCCTCAGGTATTGGAATGAATCAGGTAAAACAGATGCCCAGTGCTACTTGTTGCTCTGCTCTGGAAAAACCAGGCTTGGTTCCCAGTTCTGAAGCTGACAAGCACTGCCCCATGGCCAATACAGATGAGGAAAGACCTCCTCTCTCAGGCCAAGGGCTCGATTTGGCATCCTCGCCCGGAGCTGTGGTCCCTAAATGCAATGGGCCATCAACGGATACCCGCTAACCTCCCGGAGGGAGTGTTAAACACGAAGCTATGAGAGGTGCCCCGTTCAAGCCAATACATTTATCAGACATGAAACATTTGTTGTTCAAAACAGAGTTTCTTATGACTCTTGCTTCAGTGAAGCGCATAGGGGATTTACAAGCGCTCTCAGTAAGTGTGACGTGTATGGAATTTGGGCCAAATGACTCGAAAATCATACTCAAACCAAGACATGGGTTAGTGCCTAAATCCCATAACAATACCTCAGCCCATCGAGCTGTATTTATAGACCCAGGCCACGCCTGTCTTGGCGCGACGTGATCTAGTGGGCACAAAGCACCCCCATTGGATCTGACATCACCAAGGGCCTCTCTCGATAAGCTGCTGCACATGCCGCAGGACAGCCAATAGGCACGCAAGCCGTCTTGCCTATGTCTGCATGCTGCATGCATTTGACCAGACCTACAGAAGCCGTCAATCTAGCTGTCTAGAAAAAGAGAACGTATATAGTATAAATGCAATTCTGTTTATGTCAAGTGTGAGAAGCAACCTGTCAGAGAGATAAAGCAGTCAATTACACACTCAAATGCACATCATTATCAGATGAAGCCCTTGAAAGGGACTGCTGGCAAATATCCAACCTAACGGAGAGAATTGATATTTTCAACCCTGTTAAACATTAACTAGCACTAAGCAAATGAGTTCAGGAACTTCACTTTCCTCAGACGCACACGTAAAAACATTCCTAAACATGTTTTTTCCCTGGACAGGAGTGACAGACAATGAGTGGGTGTTTTTGTGGGCCAAATAGAGTTTAATTTCTGCATATACTCAACAGAGTTCAGTCTAAAAAATAGCACTAGTTGGTTGCTTAGGTACTGTAAGAAGGCGTTTAATAAGTACATAGTGTAAATAGGTAGTCAACGTGGCATCTGAAGCAGTGACATATACTTTACCTACAATGACAAGCAACAAACTGACCTCACATTGAGAGTGTATTATAAAAAATGTCACACCACAACTATTTAAAGGTCCCATGAGATGGGGTTATTTTTTTATTTTATAATGCTAGTATGTTTTACTATTACGTTAGTACGTTTTTACTATTACAGTTAATCAAGACTAAAGCATCTTGAGAAGTTTTTAAAGTATTTAGATCTATTCCCATCACATAATTGTTGATATGATGCGCAAAAAAAAAAAACGATCAGAGCATTTAGGACTTCTATTGATCTGGATGAAATCCTTGAAGCCCATTTTCTCACGTGCATGTTGACCATGATAGGGGAGCAGACAGGGACACAGACAGGCTTTATGCATACTCATTCATTCAGCTATTTGTTGACAAGATAATCCATCTGTGCCTTAGGTGATCTGACGGAATCTGAGAGATTTGGAGTGATGTGTTCAGACTCTACAATATCGAGTGGGGCACATCTCACTGTGAGAGTGGAGAAAACGTCAATTATTACAATGTTAATTGTACAGCATCAAACAGAGAGAAAGGAAAGGAAAGATTAAACCACAACTTTCACAAGAGCTTTTTGCTTGGCTTCGCATAAGAATACAAATGAGACAGAAGAGCCTGATGGGGTATCATTCAACATATATGAATGTTTATGTATTATTTATTCGTATGAAATGGCACACCAGTAGTACATCTTCCCCCGGTTACACAGACAATGCTTCAGATCAGTCCCAGACTAAAATGCATGTTTGAGCTGTTTTAACTGAAAGCAACTTAAAATATGTCAGTGCCATTGCTTTGTCTCAAAATAAAATACAAAAAAATTCTAAGGCATGTTCCACCTGCATTCATACCATAAAACTCATTTTTAATCATTTTCTTTTCTTTGAATTTGTTTTCTTCATGCCTTAAAGCCACACTGTGGAACACTTCAACCTTTGAAATATATTGCCAAAACCCATTGAGATGGTACATCGACTTACAGTAGGTTGAATGACACGTCTGCCGTAGCCTGAAGGTGTCTGTCTCGCTTTTACTAGCACTCTGTAACTTCGGGTTTTCGGGTGGGAACCCGAGCACAAAAAGAACTACAAAATTCGACCGTTTTACGGCATACATCACTTCCCCCACCACCCTAAACTTCCTCAGATTCTGACGTGAGAGCTCAACTTGCATTTGATTGCTGTCTGAATGTTTTCGTCAGGGCCGAACAACAGCTACAAGAAAGAAGGCAACGGAAAAAGGGAGAGTGACAAATTATTGGATTAACATTGGTCCAGTTTTCTCTTTGCTTGCTGGCGTGAGCTTTAATTTAATTAATGAGCTTTGGAGCTTTAATTTGCGACAGTGCTGCGGAGATTGTGGCCTCTAGGGACGCTAGACGTGAAAGTTACAGGTCGAGCGCCTCTAGTGGCCAAAAGTTCCACAGTGTGGCTTTAAAATAGCTTGAATGTAACTACATTCTTGCCTCATTTAGTATAATCGGTTCCATGAATATGCAAATGAGCCCTGCCTCTACTCACTCATACCAGTCCAGAGATCCACTCATTGATGATCACACATTGACGTGATTAGTTACAAGGTAGTTTGTGTTGTCAGAAACACCATCGATTTAAAATCGCATTTTTGAAAATACTCAGCAATGGTGTAGACTGACGAATTTGCACATGGATTGTCTTAAAGCATATTAAAAACACCACTTAAATTAAAGGTACTTAAATATCCTAATTAAACTATGGCCTAATCCTGGCTTAATCTAAGCAACATTATTTTAACATTGTAAACAAGTTTTGTGGATTTCAGCACATTCTGAGCTTGAACTGAGCCCATTTAGAGTGGACTGCTTAACGGAAATCTAACGTTTAACTGCAAGCAACTAAAAATGCAGGTTCTGGCACCCTTTTTTGTCTCAAGCCTGTCATGTTTCTCTTCTAATGCTGTTTAACATAACCCAGTATAGGGTTACAAATTATATTAGCGCAGGAATCTGTGTGATGCAAGGGAGGTCTGCCTAACATTACCTCATTCTAGAGGATGTGAGGTCATGGTTGTATTAAACTGAACCCAATGTTCTGCTGTCACAAAGAGAACAATTAGATTTGAGTATTCTGTTCACAGGGGGTAGATTCAAGACCAAAATAAAGACAAGCCTTGATCTCTACGAATGAATCTTTAGATATGTTTGAGTTTAGGTCTGGAGGTATTCAGTTACACTGCATTACATCCAAAGGTCAGAAACAATGGGAAATATTGACTTGAAATATCAAAATACAGCATTTCTCAAGCAGAGAATCAGTTCTAGGCTTATAAAAGTGTCTGATAAGAGCATACAATTTTTTTAGTTTTCTTTTCCATCCTTCTCTACCTCTCAGTTCAGATAAATTTTTAAGCTGATCCAGATGGATGGATATGCAGAGAGAAGCGGAGCACGGCCTTGTGGGTAGTTTAGTTCAGCATGGCCGGTCTTGCGCTCGGCAACCATGACGACAAGAGGCCATTAAGCTGTAGACACAAAGATTGGCATTTTAGTTGAAAAGATGACGACAGGGTAGGCTGATCTATCAGAAGAGGAATCGAGGAGGAATTATTTCAAACATGTAGTTCTGTTTGCCGTTGTTCAGAAATCAGAATTTAAGATCAACGAAGACAACAAATCATCTGGTTGATGAGTTTGAAAACCAGACCTTCCTGTTGGCACTCTTGAGTCGAGGTCCTCTCCCTCTTTGATGCTGGTTTCCACCATGTGCAGGTGTAATTGAAGCGATTGGGTGGTACATGGAAAAATTAAAGCAGAAGAGCACAGTCCTCATCAACAGAGCAGCTTTGAAGTGTGTTTGTGTGTGTGACAGAGAGAGAGAGATTGACGTTGAAGCACCTGCTGACTTCTGGCCATTAACGGCCTTGCTGTGCTGGAGATTTTATCCAAGAGTAAAGCAGCAGCTAAGTGCACATCATTTCAGCACTACAGAGAGGATGGGAAGTGTTATGAATATTCATGTATTTGTCAATGTGTTTGTGTAATGATGTGACTAAATAATAATATGAAAATGAATGTTTAGAGTACTGAACGGACGTTCAGATGGTTGTAATTATGAACTAGGTGCACGTTGGACTTTGCAATCTCCAGCGAAAACACTTCAAATGCCTCAATGTCCAGGAAGAAAGTTCAAGTCCACTTTCATCTGTGTTCATCAGCTGGGTATTTTGCAATCTGTCCTGTCCAGATGATATACGTAGTTTGTTTGGTTCAAATAAAATGCACTTGATGATCTCGGTTTTACTATTAATGCACTAGAAACAAGCATTCTGAATCTCCAAACAAAAGAGCATTCGCATGGAAAACTCCAGGACAAGAGCAGGAATACATCAGAGATTCCAATCTCACAGGAGGCGGTGTTGTCGCCATGTGATGCCTTCCTGCTGCTGATGATGTGAGAGTGTTTTTAAAGAGTGTTTAGAGAGGAAAGAGGCAGGAGGCGAGGAAGAGCATTTCTGCTCTTCCGAGATCTACGTAAAAGGTTACGGCTCCACAGGTAATCGCTACATGTTAATCAGCTAGTGAGACCCCAAAACATTTGTGCATCCAAAAAACATTCCCTATGTCATCTGTTGCCAAATCCTCATAGGAAGGCACTGATATTACAATTCCAAAATTATTTTTATGTTATGGCTGATAACCAATAAATGGCTAATAATATTAAAAATAAATATAAATATATATGCTAAAAGTGAATTTAGGCAACACAACATTAATTGAACAGTATGAGAAATAGATCACAGCCTCGCAGACGCGTCGCCGAGCCCAGAAAAATATCTAGCATGCTAGATGTCCAAAGCTGTTGCGCGATTCAACCTCAGTGAAAAAAAGGGAAAAACATCCAGTATGCGGCAGTCCTTCAAATAATGAAACTAATAACTCATAAGATTGTACAAGTGGATGATGCTATTAAGTGTTTGTACTTCATACTTACTGAAAGACCAAACTTATTCTGACAATGACTCTAAAAAGCCCAGGCTTTTGTCTATCCTCCAGGAAGAGGCTAGCAAAGAAAGTTACACTTTATTGCTGGTGTTTTATGAGCAAAATATTTTATATCATGATCAGGCTGATTGTATTTTTCACTTTATGGATGATCGTAAAAAGGGATATTGCTGATACCACCTTCTGAAAACACATACAGATGTGCTTACAGGATTGTGAGACTTCAAAGGTTTTTAAAGGATACAAATAGCCACAGCCGAAGCCCTACTGTGTGAGTACAACATTACATTTCTCACTAGCTGTTCATTGAGTGACTCAACAGAGCATCCAGTGACTAATGACGAACCATTAAAATCTTCCAGTTAGAAAAACTGAATGAACACACTGAATGAATACAAAAACTCTGTTTTTGCAGGAAACGCCAACAGATCAGATAGTGTGTGCTAAAATATATTGCATGCTCACAGAGGTCATAACCTCTGTTAATAAATGTTGTTCAGTTGACATTTTTATACCCCTCTGGGACCTGAAAAAAGGTTTAAAGTACATTTTACCCATTACAAACTTATAGATACAGGTTTCCTGAGTTCCCGTTTCCGGAAGAACTTATCAGATGCCAAAGTCAGAACATTGACTACGAGCTACATTTTGTGATGCACTATATCACTGTTACGAAACGGAATCTCCTGTTGTTGACCTATTGAGCTGTGGCGCTCATACTTGGGTTTGAGTCTGGCCCGAATCAAGCATATTGTTTGGGAGAATGGAAAAAAAAACTTTTCAGTAGATCACGGCTACATACATCATTCTGAGTAGTTCAATCACAGTTGAGAATTAACAATGACACCATACTCTAAACTATTCCTGCTGTCCCTCATCTCTCCATCCTTTCCCTTCACACATCCTTAGTCATGCATTCTGTGTAATATGCTGAGTGTGTTAGTCTTAACACATTCAATCTGGATCACAGAGTGCAGCACAAATCAAACTCGGGGGACAAAATATGCCATCAAATATACCACAAAGTCACTTAATAGAACCTTCACACTCACTCTCAGTGTTCATTGGGGGTAGAAGAATAGAAGACATACTGAGACCATCACAATATTTCTGTAAGCACTTAAAAGGAACATTACCTCATGTCGTTAAAAATAAGTATATGACCTATAATGCAGAATCTGCCTGGGCCTACCAAAATCAATAAAACCCACACTTTTTTATCCTGAAAACATTTTTCCCCCTGCTATTTTGCAATTACATCCTGTTATGGCTTCTGTGTGACTCTTGTTGTGCTCTTGAAATTCAGTACTGTGGCACTGCTATCATTATGGGCTCATTTGTAAGTCACAAATTTGACTTCTAACCTTAATGTCACGTCTAGGAATCGGTTGGTATGGAAACAGCATGGCAATCGAGGTTAAATGGATTTTTAAAATGACCTCATCTAGAACATCTCGGAAGCACTGGGCATAAATTAAGATGAGGACAGATGCCCAATTAGATGCAGACTGTTCAAACAAAACAAAAAACTCAAGAGGTCACTCACCTCTTCCATCATCCTGGATCTTGTGTATGAGTTCGGAATAGTTAACAGGCCCTTTGTTCTCCTCGAATACCAGGTCCATGGTTGTGATGTTTTCTTCATGCATCTCCGTGTAAAGCCCCTCCAAGGCGAAGTAGCATGCCCTTTCGCCCATTTTAGTGTCACTGAACATCAGCAGGGCATGTTTGTGCCACCCGAAATGCCTGTAGAGGTGGAGGGCGTAGTCCCCCAGTTTCTTGTGCGTGGGGCCCGTGTTTGTGATGGAGGAGTACATTTCCATGAGGAGGAAAGCTACAGCAGGGGCCCCTGCCGTGATCATGGGGAGGCCCCAATGAGCAGTGAACAGCCCAACTGGGGAGGAGGTATAGTCACAGCCAGGTCCTATGAAGGCCCACGGATTGTACTCGAATTTCAGGTCCACGGCCATGAGGGGGGCAATGGACTCGGAGCAGATACCGTCCCTATCCTCGCTGTTTGCAAAGATGTGGCGGAGGTGGTGCCGGGGCAGCAAAGTGGGGTCGGCATTGACGCGATCAATGGCGCGTTCCAGAGCGGGTCCCACGCGGGGCCATGCCCAGGGGTAGGATGTATTGTGTTGAGGGAGTATGACAGCCAGTATGATGTCATCAGTGTGGCTGTGTGAAGGTGTGCGGGACCCTTGGTGTCTGCTGGTCTTGGCACAGGTCAGCAGTGTCCCACAGCAAAGCAGCAGCAGAAACGTTCTGCCTTCACCGAACCAGAGCAACAGACTCATATCACTGCAGCTCACCCTTCCAACTGATCAGGAACACTACACACACACACACACACACGTTTGTCACATGAGATTCAATTTTATATATCACATGAGATTCAATTGTGTGTGTATATATATATATATATATATATATATATATATACACATACACATATACACACACACACACACACACACACATATATATATATATATATATATATATATATAATAGTTGAGTATTGATAGGTGATTTTTGGAGATTTTACAGTTTCACAGACCCATACTATCTATATTTGGGTCAGAAAAGCTGCTGTAACCTAAATTTACTAATTTTTACTAATTTAATTATTTTTCACAACCGATTAGAAAACTTTATTCTTTCACTTTAGTTTCCAAAGATGATTTTTGTACTTTGACACACTTCCCCATCAGATTGTGCTACCTTCCTGTACATTAAGTAGCACAATTTGAGAGCAACATTTTTTTGAGTTGTCAAAAATCAAATGTGCTACCATCATCATATTCATGTGGTTTGAGGCTTTATGACCATCTATGCCTACCCCTACCATAAACCTACCCTAATAATAATGTGCAAATAAGGTACTTCAGGTCTTGCACCAACCAAGCAACTGTTATTGAAAAGAATGGGAATGCTAAAAGCTACCTAGAAACACTTTTCAATAAGGTTCCATTAAACAAAATTTTCAACAACAATTTTAGCACAATTTACAATATAGGTAAAATTTAAATATATATATATATATATATATATATATATATATATCATTTTTTTGTTTAATTTATAAAATAATTGTAAAAAAATGAATCACAAAAAAAAAAATCACAAAGCAGTACAAAGAGCTAAAAAATAGAGCTAAGAAAATCTGCGGCAGTTGTTCTCAAATGGTGGGTTGCAAAAAATCTGAGAAAAACACCACTGAAGGGCAATAATACAATGTAAGTAACCATGTAATCATGCATTTTGGAATGGATAGCTTCAAATTTCTATTCTTCACATCACAGGTTGTGCATCTAACTTTCTTGATATTTTGACACAAAGACATGTGTCACTTGGTAGAAACTAATGAAATGAATCAGATGCCAACACGATCAGGTTGAGACGAAAGACCGGAGTATAAGAGAATACATCCCAACTACATTCAATTCTAGTTCCAGGTTTTGCATTGTGGTGGGTCGCTCGCCACATGTCCAGAGTTGAAGGAAAATCAGTCAGGTAAAATGAAGCAAAACCAGTTGAGAACCACTGATCTAAATTGTATGACAAATCAACAAAAATTTCTAACACAATAAAATGCCAAGCAATCTGAACAGAAAACTTACCTTCCCTTTAATACATGGTGTCTTCTGGTCTCCTCAACGTGAGTCGGTACAAACCCATGACAGTCCACTCAGCACAGCACAAAACACATCCTTGCCTCTGTGAAACTCATCCCCGCAGGCTGACTGTGTGTCATTCAGAGTGCCAAGAGCAGCTGTGATTTTCTCAAATCACATTACCTCACAGAGAGCTCCACCTCATCTCTGTGTCGAGTTGCATTCTCTGCCCTGCTCCAGGGTTCTGAGGGTATTAATGCCTCCCAGCTGCAGTTACTGCCGGAAGAAAGAGAGAGAGAGTGAGTGAAAGAGTGTGTGTGTGTGTGAGTGTGTTTGGGGGTGGGGGGGGGGGATCAGCCCTGATGTGTTTTAATGCATCTTCTCTTCTATGCTTCAGAAATCACTTCCAAATGCTAACTCCTGCTAATGTAAACACTCCTCTAATTTCGAATCAAAAGGAAATCAATGGGATCAAAATCCATTAGCTTCTACCGTGCATTAAGTAATCATAGCTGAATATTACCAATAAGAAAGAAGGGGTCAAGTTTTGGCTAGTTAGCATGACCTCCTGATGGTATCGAAATGTAGGCAAAAAACTCTTTCTCCATTAGCGACTGTTAATTAGTTACTGACAATGTCTAAAAAGTAGATTTAACATTAAACACAGAGAAAACATTTTAAGAGAGAACTTTGGAATGAGATTTTTAAAGATGTTTTTGGAAAGAAGTCTCTTCTGCTCGCCAACGTTGCATTTTTTGGATCAAAAATACAGTTAAAACACTAATAGTGCAAAACATAATTAAAATTTAAAATACTGGTTTTCTATGTTAATATATTTAATATTTTAAAAAATTTTTTTCCTTTATTGATGCAACACTATATTTTCAGCATCATTATTATTCAAGTCTACCGTTTTTCACATGATCCTTTTCAATGATTGTACCATTGAAAATGAATCTCTGCTATCACAGGAATAAGTTTTAAAATAGAAAATACTGTATTTTTGATGAGATAAAAGACCTCTTTCAAAAATGTTTAAAGTTAATAATTAATTAAAGTGAAGTAGTTATTTTACCAGTGCCCAATTTTGTTGTGGTGTGAAATCTGCATCAATGAAATGTGTATGTCCTTGTGGTGCCATCATCCAATCAGCATCTTATGATGACAATTACAAAAAAATTAGATTCAATGGCTGACAACAATTTTATAAACATAATTTAATATAGATTAAAGGGTTAATTCACACAAAAATGTGTCTTTAATAACTCACCCGCATGTCAATCCAAGCCCATAATGTTCATCTTTGCAACACATTTTAAGATATTTTAGATTTAATCCGAGAGTTGTCTGTCCCTCTGAAAAAGTACAATGTACTGTCTTGTCCAGAAAGGTTAGAAAAACATCAACAAAGTAGTCCATGTGACATCAGTGGGTTATTTAGTTTTGAAGCATTGAAAATACATTGTGGTCCAAAAATAACAATCTCTTAAACTGTGTTCTGAAGATGAACTTACAGGCTTGGAACGACATGAGGGTAAGTCATTAATGACATTTTTGGGAGAACTAACCCTTTAAAATTCATTTTTAAATATACTATTGTACATTGTTTGTCCAAAGTTTATACAAATGGTAATTTACACATACTGAACCTTAGTGTAAAGTGTTAACAGATTTATTTAGAAGTACAGTGTGGATAGAATAGACCTTACTAGGCTGAATACTGGGCTGAAAGTTATGGCGAATATGGCCACAAAAGTGATGTTGCAAAGGTTTAAACACTGTTGTGAACTGATATCCCCCTCACTGTCATTTGTTGAAGAGGAACCAGTAACCCTCACAAGAGGCAGGTCAGAGCAGTTTCCAGTCGCCCAGCAAGATCTGACCCTATGGGTCAGGAGAAGCTCTATCTGCTCGCCACACACTTTGAGTTCTCAACTAGCCTTCAGTGGTTTATGTGACTATGGACCTTCTAGTGTCTCCTAGGTTTCTGTAAGCTGCAGTGTGTTGTGTGTGTGTGTGTGTGTGTGTGCAACATGAGAGATTAATTTTTGTGCTTTCAGTCACCAAGGTGGTCCAGCACGATTCTGACATTTCAAATCCAATCATTCAGTTTTTTCAAAGAATTTTCAAATTATAGTCATAAGCACTGACGTATGAGGTATGATATGCCTGTCACAGACAGGTAAGCTGTTATAAATCACATCTCTTTCAACTTTCTTTTCTTGTCGCAATACGTTTACATTGTGTCATATGAATAAATTAAAGGGTGATATAATTATTTTTTGGCAGTGATTCCCAACCAGAAGTAAACATACTTCAGAATCAGCAGGTTTAAAAGATTAATTAGAGGAACTGCAGTTTTACTATGTTTAACCTATAGAAAAAAAAATATATACATTTAACACGATTAATATGATTCAATTTCTATTTAAGTTGGAAAGCACTGAAATTGTTCAAATTCACATCAATAAATGGCAGATAAAAATCGAAATAAAAGCCTAAAACCAGAATTAGTACTCTAAAATCCTGCAAATTAATTTAGCCATTACAAACAATAAAACATGCATGAAAAAAAATTTAATTTTGAGATTTAATAATCACATTTCACTGTGTTATTAAATTATTAGTGCTCTTAAAGATTAACTTAAATTAATCTTATTTTTTTTTACAAATGAAAAAACAATAGAGGGTTACAGTTTTATATATTTTATATATTATATATTTTATATATTATTTATTGAAGACACTCATACTAAAATACATGTTCTACTTGAGTTTCACTTACAGTATAATTTGTTTTATGTTTAAAAGTGACTAATTTAATTAATGATACTGCTAACTGATATCAAGTATAATATAAGTTAAAAAGATATAATTCTGGTTAAAGTCGATAAAGAGGTACATAGGCATTACAGATGAGGCTACATAAAATGAAAAAGGTTAGGAAACACTGCTTTTGATTCAGGAGAAAAAAAGAAAGATACATCTGAACTCAGATCAGTATTCAATCACTTCTAGATTTGTCCTTCACCCCCCCCTTCAGAGAGCCCCGGGACGGTCAGATGGATAGAATTACCGAAACAGGATGCAACACAATAGCGTCTCCATCTCTTTCTCTCTCCCAGCATTCCCATTTCCAACCTCTATCTCCATATTCATCTCCAGCCAGCCCTTATTTGAGAAAAGCAGAAACAGAGATTGTTCAGTCTAGCACACAGCAGACAGGATTCAGTAATTGACCGACAATGAAGCTGTCAAATGTTTCAAACACATTTACCATTTGCCATTGTGTAAACTCACCTTAAAATGCAACCATTGCTGGTTCTAAAGCAGGACACTGGCTCCTGGCACTCTTCCCCTCTCTCTCTCTCATTCTGGAGAGCAGCAGGAGATAACAGCAGCTGGACAAGCTTGTGAGACTTTGGAGCAGAGTTTAATGTAGGAAAAAATATAAAAAGTATAAACACTGTGCATAAACAGTAATATTCCTTTTTCCACACAGCATGACTTGTGTGTGCTAAATTAATTAGTAAAAACGGTCTAGCACAAACATGAAAGACTCTACTTCTTGATAACTGAATTGCTGTACAGTCCCATTTAATTATAGTCTATTCGGTTACCATGGAGTTACACTCTCAGGTCTGTGCTAGAGGGGGCTTTGTGATCAACTGCTATCAGAGTACTGTGTGTTCAGACTTATGCACAGGGACAACTAGTGTCATTTCTGGTCTTACAATTATAGCATGATGGAGGAGGAGATTCAGATATGTAGAGAACTAGACAATGTGTCACATATTTGCTGAAGTTTATTCAGCACAGTATGCACTTATATCCACTTACTCTTAGTGTTGGGGGAAAAAAAGGTCAAACAATCGTTATAATAATCATCAGATTGACACTGCAAGCAATTTAGGCTATGGACATGTGCCTCATTCACTTATAATTGCAGTTCTATTGATGTTTCTGAAGTCTGATTTATTTTTTTAAAAATGAGTGTGAAACTTGACCACAAATACTAATTTGATAATGCTTTTTTAAATCTATATATATAACAAAACTACACAAAATCATGTTTCGAACCTCTCATTTTGACAAATTACTTGCTTCCAGGGCCACCAGGACCGTGTAATTTGTTTGTGATTTCAGTTGGTTCTAAATATTATGCGAACCACTGATCTATAGTGTGAACTTATTGATGAATCATGACTTCTTGTCATTCTAGCATTCTCCACTCACTATATTTGCCAAAAAACAGTAAGTGTAGCATGCTATTTCGAATTCAGCCAAAGTAAAGCTAAAAGCCAGGAAGCATTGGTAACCTTTCTGAGGTGGAGAAAATGGGCAATTTTACCAGTAGGTGTTCCCAAAAGGTTGACTTTATAGTTGATTGCAAGCTCTCACATCTTTCTCCCAGCAGCACGGATATGGTAAGCACAGAGTTTGACTGTCTTAGAGAGCCATTCTGAAAAACTAACCTACTTCTATTTCTATTTCTGCAAATACATTGTGTTTTTTACCTTGCAATCTGTTTCTGAAGCCATTGCCATAAGTTGATATTCCTTGTGCATGACATTTCTAAAAATGTAATATTGTAAAACGTAAACATTTTACAGAATTAAAAAAACATGATATACACAATATAGCCAATTTGTCAGCTTACATGTTCTGAGGTAGGTTTGTGGTGTGTCCTGACAGTAAGAGTTGCACTGAGAAAGAGGTGCATTTTGTTTCACAAGCACAGCTTAAACTAGCAGTCATGTGGACTAATCAGACCCCATATGAAAACATTTAGCTGTTGCAAACTGGAGAGAATAAACAATGACATGACATCATCTTCTTGATATGGTCGTGGATGAACCCAGCCCTCTCCTCTTTGTGTGTTAGTACATTATAATGAGACTCTGGTGAGACAGCCGTCTCAAATTTCATAAAACACTTAAACGAACAATGAAATCTGTGCTCAGTCAGCAGCACATAAATATTACAGGAGCTGTTATATTAAAAACCAGCATGGAACAAGGGGTTATAAATGGAGATGATGACGACAATCAAGCTAAAATGACACCCCTGATCATGTAAACTTAGCCCTGATTTTTTAACTTCACTCACCTTGCACAGCACAGGGGCCAAAGGTAAGATAGCTGGCGTCATTCTACCAAGCCACTTTCATCTCTAACATCATCTCCTGCTGAATGTAGCGCTGTTGGCAGGAATGCCATGACAACCCTCCTCCGGTCTCCAGAGTGGCACATTACAGTTGAAGTGTTTGGACACAAGAGATCAGGGAAGAAGGGATATGGGTGCTAAACTGCTAAGATCCAATGCATGATGGTGCCAAAAAAAGAAAAAAGAAAAGCATGTCACAGCACACAATACAGGTTTGACATGATAGCGTTTACCTGTTTCCAACTGAGAACTGGCTGAACTGGTAAACAGGGTCTAAAATGCAGCAAGTGGGATTTAAGCACAGAAGTTGTTGCCATCTGAAACGGTTGACTTATCATGATCCAGAATGGCAATGTAAAACATATGTGCTTAATAATTTAAGAAAACAATTAATATTGTAGAAGCATGAGTCTGTAAACAAACAACAAAATTAAGCTTTGAAACCTTCAACTATGCACAATTGCAGCATAAATCACACAAAAATACATTTACCCTTAATCCATGAATGAACACCGACAGCCTCCCCAGGGTGAGCTTGGGCTTGAAGAAGAAGATCTGGCTTGACAAAGAAAATTGGATTTGGACCACGGTGTGTCTGGATGTTTAAACAAAGCCTAACAGATAAGGAAAGATATAGAAAACAGTGTGATCTGACATGCACTTCAAATAGTCAATGTTTCAGCCAACAGCTTGAAGCATTAAAACGATTTGGAAGGTGTGAGAACCAGAGGTATGGGGTGATGGCTCAAAAATACAGATTGGTTTAAATTCCTATTGAAGCAGGAAAATAAAAGGGTTGTAGAGTTGTCTTAATTTTGAAGGAAAGTGAATAATATCTCTTGACAGTGATGCGAGTAGAGGCAGATACTTTACTAATCGATGTTGCCGGCGACACCAATGTGGACCAGGTTAACATGTGATAGCTACTGAAATTCTAATTAAACTTCTGTGGGATCATGTTTCTTCTTAAATCAAAACTTTCTGGACTTTAAACAAACACCTAGCACCCCCTGCTGGGCAAACATCTAGCATTTACCAAGATTTCATAAATAAATAAAACACACATATATATATGTATATACATATATGTAAATTTTTATTTTTTTAAGAATGTGAAATGTAGAAATTTAGCACATAGAACATAGGAGTATTTTTCCCCCTCACCAATATATTTTCACTAGAGACTAAATATATGGGCTGCCATTTATCTGGACCTGTGTGAAGTCGCAAGAGTGCTAAAGAACACCCTTATCCTCTTGTGACACAGGATACTGGTTTGAGTGCAGTGGGATTCAGGGGTTGAGTCATCTGATGCTTCTATAATATAGGGTACCACACACTATGTGGAAAAGGATAAACATAATCCAACTGAAGCATTCTCAAAACATCTTTCTCCTGGCAAAAATGGATTTTTAAAGAGGGGCAATCTCAATTGTTTCCACAGCAACAGGAGACTGCACAAACAAATCCGTGGTCATTGGTCCATCACTTCTCAACAGCATATGGCAGGAAACAACAACAGAAACTGGAGAGAAATCAGAACTTAAATTATTTTATATTAGTAATAGCAGCAGATGTGCTTTAATGAATGACTTACCCTTGGTCGGGGATTTTCAAAATTATCAGCTTTGGCTCATATAGCTGCGAAAGAGCAAGAAAAATCACAAAGCAAATTGTTATGAGCATGGATATGCGAGTGGAGGGTTGCCATTTTCCTTTTTAGAGAATTTTGTACACTAGCAATTATAATAATTCATTATTAACAAATGAATCAAAGAAAAATGAAGCCCGAGACAAAGACAGCAGTTTACAAACATCTTTTATTAAAGAACAGGAAATCCAACGATCACCAGGTTTAAATAGTTCCATGTTAACTTTTCTCTTTTTTAATCACCACCTGCAACAAATATTATCCAATATTACATATCTATACGTGTACAATTTTGCATATGGTGATCAAATTGTAATGATACAAAACACTGGTGAAAAACAAAATATGGCTGACATGTATCTCCTTCAGACCAGTTATAACTCAAATAAGTCTATCATAGTAAATGTCTCATATGAATATTGATACAGTTTACAACCAAAATGGAAAAATGGATGACGGCTATTAAACAAATTAGTTTCTCATTACAAACTGCTACTAAAATCTTAACTAGCAAAGTTTTAACTGAGGTGGTTCATGTCCATTCAATGCAAGTATTCAATGGAACTGGTTCCCAAATCAAATGTTATTGAAACACAAGCCCTTGGAAAGCTTTCAATTCTTTCTTGCTCAGTAGGACTAGGAACTATATTTATTGTTGGATTAGAGTAAGAAACTTGAAGTCAGGGGTTTCTAATCAGAGCTCAGAGGGACGCAGCAACGAAGAACAAGTTCAGGTCTACTGGAGTCAATCAACTTAACTTTGGTCTCAGGTCATCAAGCCATGTCCTCCAAATCAACCTGAGCCATATATGCATCCAGCTCTGCGTCCAGACGGCTCTTGGACATGGACATGTACTCATCCAGTTGTTCATCCAACTGTTCCCGAGAAGGAACCTGATGGATGTTGAAACTGGTCCGGCTGCACCCTGAATGCCCTCTGATAGATGTCGAACTGACAACACCTGTGCACACAGGATGAGATATTATAGCCGAGGGAAGGTTATGAATGAAAACATTTGCATGTACTGAATCTAACTGCACCATTTAAGTGAGGTGAAGAAGAATGACTTTTTGAGAGTAACATCAGCCATCTGGCAGCTTTTTAGTATTTCGAGCTATTGAGCATGGCGAAAATTATTAATCAAGAAATTAATTGATCTGCAACAGTTGAAAAGAAATGGAACAAAGCCCATCCTAAGCCCATTTCCATAACCAGGCAAATTGCTGTAATATTTTCTGTCTATCTGACGTTCGTTGCAAACTGAATGCACAGAACATGTTAACAGCAAAAAGCAGATGGAATTACAGGCATATACTGTATTCAATCCAATATTGCAGGCAATATTAATGAACAGAGAATGTTGTTGGTTTTCAACTGCAGGAAATTGCTTCTGGCAGCTTTATGGAAATCAGAAGAATTTGCTTCGGATTTACAGTACAAATCAACAACGCTTGACTAGCTGATCAGAAACTTGGCCTAACCAGTTATAGAGAGGTTATGCTGGATAGATATTATCTAAACAACTGAAGAACTAGTAAGTTTGACAAACCTTGTGGTGTTCCTGAGTGTGGCACCTGCTGCTCTGCATTTCCTTCTGAAGAATTCAAACAATAGGGAAGAGTTGCTGAAGCTAATAATAATTTCATTCTGATATTAACAATTCCAGTGCAAAATGGAGTAATGGCATTTTCAGGATGTTATTTTCCTCCGGCAAGAAAGTTATTAATCACATAACAGACACAAAAAAGACAAAAGGTACTTTAAAATTCAGTACTTTAGAGGCAAGCATTGAGATGAATAGGAATGCTAATATATACAGGTATTATTATCCACCTTATTTTCAATGTAAAAGCAGGCATGGCCATTTGTAACCTGAATTTGAAACTTGCATTTGTTATATTATTTGAAAGTATTTTCATCATTATAATCACACTAGTTTGTAGCGCAAACAGTTTTACAATTTATTGCACTTTGCTATTCTTCAAGTTATTTACCAATAGCAGCTAACGAATCAGAAGTCTCACACGTCCACAGAAAATAGCTTACTTTCGAGTAGCAAAATAAGGTGGATAGACATCACTGGCTGCATCCGAAAGCTGAAAATACAGCTTACAAAGTAAGTCCAATTTCAACGCTCGTGTTACATCCTGTCTATTGAGATATATTGATTATTGAAGGCAGAATAGGTATATATTTCGCTGCCTATATAACCCACCATCCTGTGTATTTGATTATGTAACACTTCAGAAAAAAAATAAATATGGCATCTGGCAAGTTGCGGTTGGGGGTGAGTTTATGTAAATGTGTATTTTACACTATCTTTTTCCACTTTTGATGTCATTTCTAGCTAGAAATTACTGTTGTAGTAATTATATAGTTGCTTCATTATCATCTCTCTCTATCTGCCTGCAAAGTCACTGCCTGAGAGGGAAGCGAGGAACATTTGTTCTCACCTGTCCTTCTAATGGCTCCTCCTCCTCTGGTTCTCATTACTCCAGACAAATTTATTATGCCTCCACGCTGCTGCTGCTGCTGGTGCTGCTGCTGGCCACAACCCCTCTGAACACCTAGAGTGTTGACTACACCTTGCTGTCCACTCATGCCTACACACACATGCATGTACATGAGAATGAGATATAACGTCTTGCTGGTGTCTCTCTCACTTACACTGTCACGTCACTCACTTCTCCTTGTGTAAAATCCTTTGACCAGTCCTCTTCTGCCGCCTCCTCCTCCTCTCATTTGCCCCCGCAATCCCACCATGCACCCTCTCCCCAAGGGATGGCCGAGCCTTGACTTCACACTCGCTTTGCAGAGTTGATTATTTATATTCTGCAGAGAGGAAGAGTAACAGAAACTATTTGGTCTACCATCAGAGATCACCAGCTCCTATATTTTTGTATTTTATCAAAGAGAAAGTGTCTCACAGATACATTATGCAGGGCGGCCAGCACAGAAGGTCTGTTGGCCATCTCCAGGGCCAGTTGCTGGTTCTTCAGCGAGGCTGCAGTCTGCAGTTTCACTGCGGAGGTGATGTCCATCACATCTGCTGACTGAAGCTTCAGCAAACTAGTGAAACTACAGGGAGGAGGAAAACGAACCATAATATTATGACACTCAAGCAGGATTTCTTGACAGCATTTCGGGACAACAATAGGATTTTTTCTAAACTAAATCTCACCGGTCATGCAGAGAGACGGTGCATGTGCTGCCCAGAATGATCTTTTGGGGATCCCTAGGATTCATTTTCACATCCAGCTTGCAGTGTAAACGTCAAACAGTCAAAACATACGCTAAAACAGTAGAATGAGAAGTCAAAATAGTGTTGACGTCTATCTTTAACTCACCCACATAGGCCTAATTTTAAGTGTACTTCAACCAAATTGTCTGTGCTTGTTTACACAACTGATTTGCATGAAAGTAACTTAGCAAACATTGTGCTAAACAGATGTCTCGTTTTAATATTTAAGTTAAATATAAATATTAATCATAAAAAAATCGAGGTTTATTGATTTCCTACCTTTGAAGTTAGCATCGAAACACGCGTTGTTATGTAAGAATATGTTTAGTCGGATGTTTTCTGCCAGGTGTGCGGAGTTTGGTACAGTGATTCACACGCTGTTACGGTTCGGCTGATTCATAATATTCTACCGCCCTCTACCGG
Source organism: Cyprinella venusta (assembly GCA_038021265.1). Classification (NCBI taxonomy): domain Eukaryota; kingdom Metazoa; phylum Chordata; class Actinopteri; order Cypriniformes; family Leuciscidae; genus Cyprinella; species Cyprinella venusta. Next base: position 22,276,971 of record CM075874.1, on the reverse strand, counting down.
ACATATCAGCACATGGACACCACAATCTCTGTGCCAGAAAATATAAATTTGCTCACCCTCAACTGTATGAGTTTCTTTGTTCTGTTGGAAAAAAAAATGTTTTCTGGTCCCCATATTATTTTATTAGTTTTCCTTCAAAATATCTTCTTTTCCTTAATCCATTTCATTTTTTTCCTAGCTTTTAAAATATGAACTGGGTAATATTTTTTTACCTTGTATAAAGCTATTTTCTATCCACCATTATAGTAATATTAATAAACATTTATTTATTTATCATATTTATTTCACATCAATTACAATAATTAATTTTGATTCCAAAACGATAAAACCTGACATTTTTTCTTTGTTTTTGTTATTATTAAGTGTTGTTAAAACAAACAAACAAAACAAAAACAATTGCTTTCGATTTAATAAAATAAACCGAATTCATCTCGTGGTTTCCAAGCATAAAGCAGAATGAAAAACGAAATATGGCCTATATCAATATTTAACATTAATAATTGACTTAAAAAAAATAATGTTAATAAATGAATAGCTTGGGGCCAACAGTCCAATAGAACTTGACTACATTTTATCAAATCCTAGGAGTCCTTTTTTTGAAAATATGTATGCTTTCTTCAAACTAATGGCCTGCTAGGTAGCTGACCGACCCGACCAGTAGCCTACCTACGATCAACTTTAGCTCAACTTCAAGATGCTTTTGAGGAACGCAGCCCAGGTAAACGAGCTGAGCTCCAGTCTGACCAGTCTAGGGATCATCAAGACTAGCAAACCATCTTAAGCAGATTTAAAGTTCTTGTTTGTTAACGTGATTAATCTATTTATATTACTTATTGCACCAACACTCGTGTTCTAGAACTTTAGAATTAACGTTAATTCGATCCGCGAAAAAAATAATAATTTAGGCTATCATTAATTCCCCCCTCTCTCACATTTTTGTTTTGTGGCCATGGTGTCTGTTTCATATTCAGATTTTAGTTTATTGTGATTTATTTGTTTGACAAATAACCCTACGTTTGTATCGCCAGGGGAGTGAACTCTCTCTCTCTCTCTCTCTCTCTCTCTCTCTCTCTCTCTCTCTCTCTCTCTCTCTCTCTCTCTCTCTCTCTCTCTCTCTCTCTCTCTCTCTCTCTCTCTCTCTCTCTCACACACACACACACACACACACACTCACTGGATATGCCCGCGAGCGAGTCAGATTCAGACGGGCGCAGACTTACACAGAAGAATAAGCACATGTGACAAACATAACATGTAAGTAGTCTTTATATAAACTTGCCGAATATGTTTTATGTATTTAGTAATTAATATTTGTGGTGGGAGTAACTATACTGTCTCAGAAAGAGTGAAACCGAACAAACTGGTGTCTGAGTCAGGAAGTAACTCTTTGGCATTTCCCTTACTGAAGTTCAGAATGATAGACACATATAATGGAATGTGATATACTATGTGATATAATGTGATATTTATTTGTTTTGTTAATAAATATAGTTATATTTAACAGGAATTTTCCATATATTTTCATACTAAAACGTTTGTGTGTTTTTTTTTTGTGCTACTGCCCATTAACTTTGGCTACTTGAGAGTCTCCTCAACATCACCTGTGTGTAGCACTGTCAGTCTAAATGCCCTGTTCTGAGACCTGTGGTTACATTCTTGTATTTGTATGATTTTCCATTATTGCTGAGAAAACTATATAGTGGCCCAAAAGTATTTAGACATTTAATCACACTTGAAATGTTTGAATTGAATTGCCTTACATCAGTGGTTCCATTACACTCGCATGGCTTTGCTTGCGTAACTGCATAAACCCAACAAGATTTAGCATTTTATACACATATATAGTACAATATGACAAAATACAGTATAGGTTAATTGGACATATAGCCATAGAAGTCAAAAATAAAAGGTTTCATTTTGTTTCAAAGTTCACAACCCTATATGTATTATGACTATCAACCTATATATAATTAAATAGATACAACAAGCATAACATTGAAATAATTATTTGCATTGTTTTTCCCGGCTGTCTACTGACCCAGGTTGCAACTCATCAGAGGGGAACCATTGCATTAGATAACAAACCTGTCTCAGAACTAAGTTCAAGTCAAGATCGACAAACCTCTTTTTGTGAAATTTTTTGAGTGAAAAGTGTTTGTGTGCTGTATTTCTTTCTATATATATGTGTTCTATGTTTTTTTAATATTCAATGCAGTGACATTCATACATTTTTAAGTGTTGGTGAAGTGTCCAGGACACACATGCATATACCATTTCTTTTTTTCTTCGAAAATAGTGGGAGCAGAATGTCTGTGAATGCCCCCAGCAGCAGTGATGCGTGTTTAAGCATTGTTCACAGCCTGATGTGCCACCGCCAGGGAGGAGAGAATGAGAGCTTCGCCAAACGTGCCATTGAAAGCCTGGTAAAGAAACTCAAAGAGAAAAGAGATGAGCTTGACTCCCTCATCACTGCTATCACCACAAATGGAGTCCATCCAAGCAAGTGTGTCACCATACAAAGAACGCTGGATGGACGTTTGCAGGTCAGAGCATTAACATCCAACATCATTGGTTTTTAAAACAAATTAATCACACATGTGTCAATCAGACAAATGCATGATCTGGTGAAACTACAACTGGTCAGTGACTTCTGATGATGACAAAAGAAGCAAGCTCTATTTAAGAATTCTGGTGAGGAAACAAGCATACCAAAATAGCATCCTATTATATACTAGCCAGTTTTTGGTAATTGAAATAAAAATAAAATGTTAATATTAAATGAACAACTTAAACGTTAGAAAAAATGTATACTAAACTTGTAAATGTTGCATTAACAAATTAAAGTGCTAAAATTACTAAAACTGAAAAAAAAATATTGAATCTATGTAGATATATTAAAAAACTATTAAAAAATAAAAAAAGCATATAACAGAATTACTTAAACTAAAATTAAAATGAAACCTTAAAATCTAACAATAAAAGTCAAAGTAATAATGATTTATACTATTTAACAAAGACCACCTCTCTCTCATATCTCTTTATGTCTATTGTTAGATTTGGCTGTATTTGGCCGAGCAGTCGTTTGGATGGCTCGCCAATGTTTTAGATTTCTCTAATACATAAAATAAGTACGTTTGACCTGAGTTTGTGTGGGGAGAAGAATTTATTGAAGGTTTTTAGTGTAGCAGTTCTTCAGCAGCAATGTTAGCGTGACATCCTTTAATAATCTCAACCCAAAGTTTGTGTATGAAGACAAAAGGGCTACATACAATAGAAAATTGTTAGGACCTCCCACAGTAGATTGATCTACACTGCAATCTACTCTGAGCAATGTTGTTTCTTTGTCATTCACACTCATCAGTTTTTTTACAGGCCATAGGTGTTGATGGGCCATTTGGTTCACACCTTTACAGACACAATGGGCTCTATGCACGGCGGTATTTCCGGCGAAGGTGTAAGGATGCTCGATAACTTCCGCCGATCATAGAGTCCAATGCAATAGCGAGAATTTATATTGAATTTTATACTCCATGGTTATACTAATGAAACGTTAGTCACAAAAACAGATAAAACAGACACCCCTCGTTGTGTTTATGCTTCTTTTTAAAATTATATTAAATAAACCTAACTATATATAAAATTACATCTAAACGTATGTACGTTTCGTTTCAAAGACGGGAGGACAGTTAATATTGAAGACTCTGCCATAATCCCGTTTTCTCCGGTTTTCCTCCACTTTAATCTATACAACCGGAAATGGACGAGCATCCTTGCGTCAAATGCGGAACTTATGCGTGCATATAGCCCATTGATTGCATCTGAGGCACAGTCACAATGTAAATGCATCTGACTAAAGTTAACTGAAATACACATTATCTTGCAATATGTGTGTATTATACAAAAATAACACAAATACTAGCATGCTAATCAATGTTGGTCTTTTCAGCAGGGCAATATTTTGTATACCAGGTTGTTGGTATCATCTTACACATAAATAGGCTGTTACAATGGTAAAGTCCAATCATTTTTCAGTGTTAATTATTTTTACTCATGGGACTGACACAGTGTAAACAGGGTATGTGGCCAGTTCTCCACTTCAAATGAAATCTGAACATAAACAATATAAAATAAAGCTCCCGCATGTCAGCGTTAATTACATGTCAAAATACAGAAAAACACAAATTTTTCCTAGAGGTTCCATGCAACTTTCACAACTGAAGTGACTGCACTCATGTCATCTATGTTATAGTGAATTTTCACGAAAAAGATTCACTTAAAGAGACAGTTAATCCAAAAATCATGCATAAACAATTTAACTGAAAATAAACTGCCACATCATATATTGATGACTTGTTAATACAGTATGACATTTTGTAACGTGATCACTTTTCATGTTTAAGACCAAAAGTCTGGCAGACTTTCACCTCTGCGGCATTTATAACCATCAGAGGAGGAGAATCGAGGTATGAGTGATGTCAACATGGAAGAAATCTTTTTTCCCAAAATAGTCAGCTCATGATTTTCGAGAGAGGAGAGAGGCCCGTGGAGAATGAGACAGAAAGTTTTCCCTTCCCCCAGCTGTAGACGGGGAGAGAGGCGGGTGGAGGGCGAGGAAGGGTTGTTTTGTCTGAAACACAGGAAAGGGGCATGGCCAAGCTTAAGCCTGTCTGTCTCGTAGTCTGTGTATGTGGAAGAGAGACGACTGTGTCAGTATTTGAAGCATGAGTGCAATGCATTCAAGTAGGACATTTATGCAACAAGTTCTGAATGTATGCGTTCATCCGTAATATCCGTATGCAACTCTGTTTCATGTCACACACAGCTATTAGGGTTTGTTAGTGTAGAAATGTTATGTTTATGAAAATGAGAGGGTTCTGAGAGTTTAATATGGTGCTCTGTCTGTGTGTGAGTTTGTAAAACGTAAATGGGTTTGGCAGGGGACCAGCTCTCTCTGTCTGTGTGTCGACTGTTTCTGCTTTGACTCGCTCAGGAAGGTCAGTCTCCTGGGTGGAGAATGGTAAGTCATTCCAATAGCAAATGAGGTCACAGTGTGTTGCCACTCACACATGATTTAGAGAAGATGGTCTGACAGCAGAGTCAAATGTTTCTCTGTACTTTTTATCTTCTGTCTGTTCTGACTTCTGCTCATTTGTAACATCTTTCTGTGTGATGTCATGCTCCTGAAACTTTTGAATGAAAAGTCAGAGACTAGATTATATTCTGATTGTACAGTAGGTCAGTTCTGCATTGTAGAGCATCCCTGTAATATTATATAATTATCCAGCCTTGGCAAACTTAAGATAAGATAAACATAAAAAAATATATATCTTACCATCCTCAAACTTTGGTGTAATATTATATAAATATATGTATAGTATTATTCTAATTTAAAATTAATAAAGCACTATAACAGTTTCTTTAAAACCAAATACACTACATTTTGAAAGAAAGAAAATTATACAAAAATATGCTGCATTTTGAAAGTTAGGGGTCATTTAATACAGTAAATATAATATAGTGACAGTAAATACTTATATTTTTAGATTTCAGAACTTTCTATTGAATATAAAAAATAGTGATTTTTTTAACCAGTTGGGGTTTTTTTTTTTAGTTTTTTTTTTTTTTTTTTTTTTTTAACCAACCAAAAATGTTTCTTGAGCATCAAATCAACATATTAGACTGATTTCTGAAAGATCATGTGACACTGAAGACTGGAGTAATGATGCTGGAAATTAAGATTTTCCATACCAGAAATATATTACATGGTAAAATAATCAAATTGTAATACATTTTTTACTTATTTTAAATTTTACTGTGTTTCAAATAAATGCAGCCTTGGCAAACTCAAGACACTTCTTTCAAAAACATAAAAAAATATACATCTTACCATCCCCAAACTTTTGAACGGTAGTGAATATGACTAAATTAAAAACCTGCCATTCTGAAAATAAATCATGAGATTAAAAGCAATTCATTATTTTTGAGCCCTAATATTCACGTAAAGTCTCATAATCAAGGTCTGTTAAACAAAGATGAGACACCATGATTGTCAAATTTTCCAGTCGTGTTTTACATCACATTACAGCTACAGTCTTCCATTTCATTTGGCAAAAAGCGTAACAAACTCATCTATGTCTAAGCCATTAGTTATGTCTTTCTCGTGAGCCAAAATCATCAAATTCATTTTTCTCTGAGAACTGAATAGTTCTTTTGAACGGTGTTAAGACTCGGGGCAGGGTGGAGAATGAATATGATACTGAGGATACATGCAGTCCAGGGAATTTTTCAGTCAGCACATAATAAATAATATTAAATAGATATAAGAAAAACAAAATGATCAACAAAAAGGTAGAACAGGATCCTTCTCTTTGCTAAATGTTCGTAACTCAGTTCTATGTAACTTTTAACCGAGGCAATAAATCTCTGTAAAAATGATTTGAGTAAAATACATAATTCTTCAAAATGTATTATTAATATCACACTAAAGAAAAAAAAATCATACCTGTGAGAGTGTGAATTAAACCCTGTTATAATACTGTACTGTTGACATCAAGTGTTGTCATTGCTCCTCAGGTGGCTGGGCGCAAGGGTTTCCCTCATGTCATATACGCTCGTCTGTGGCGATGGCCGGACCTTCACAAGAATGAACTCAAGCATGTCAAGTTCTGTCAGTATGCATTCGATCTAAAGTATGATAACGTGTGTGTGAACCCTTACCACTATGAGCGAGTGGTGTCCCCTGGGATCGGTGCGTATGCTTCTAAAAACACAAACTGCAATGAAACAAACACAAATTTTTTAGCAGGGAAATATTTTGCTAAGGAACGTGCAGTATACTTGATTTTTAGTGATTTTATTTATATAACACAGTGTTCTATGTCACTTTTTCTTTCTTCTCGTCTTGCAGTGGGATTCAGTTTGCCGAACACAGGTGAGCGGAGCTCTGACTGAATAATGGTGGCTATTAGCGCTTTTATTTTTTCTCCACATGTGAAAGAATGTCTCAAACAATCATTTGGGCTAATCGCTGATGGCCCTGATCATCGCTATGCTGCTGGCAGCCAGCCTTTAGTCAGACAGAGACTGCCATAAAATGTGTCAGATCAAGACATGCAAGGACTCGCCTTGCAGTGAGATAGACAAATGAACAGGAGGATAGAAAGGAGCTCAAAGATGTTTTGACACTCGTTCTCATCCCTCAGGCAGGCTGATAAAAGAAGAGCACATACATGACTGCATCCAGATGGAGGGTCCGCCGAGTATGACCTTACATCAAGACCATCACCCTCCAGATCACTACAGCCCACAGCAACTGAGATTGATGTCCCCAGAGCCGCCCCAGCGAACCACTTCCTCTGTCACTCTCTACCCCAGTCTGCCCCTCTCTCCACCTTGTACGTATAGCAGAGTTTATGTTTTTAATTTTTTTATTTATTTAGGAAGTTATTTAGCTTAATTTAAATGCATTTTATTTATCATATTGATAGATTCATTATGAGTGAAGGTGATTTTAGGTTTAACTGACCCTGATTGGTATTTCCATTAGACCAAACAAGACTATTTTTAACTTGACTCTATAAATATATTAAAACACTTTACAATAAGGTCTTATTTATGAACATTAATTAATGTATTAATTAACATGAACCAACAATGGGCAATATATTTTATTACACTATTTATTACCATTAGTTAATAAAACTACAGCTGTTCATTTTCTGTTCATGTTAGTTCACAGTGCATTAACTAATTTTAAAAAGAGTTTTGTTTTTAAATATTTACTCGTAAATGTTGAACATTAACTGCGATTAATAAATGCTGTAGACATTCGTAGTTTATGTCAACTAATGAAACATTATTGTAAAGTGTTACCGTATAATATGAATAATATTTGAAAATATTAATAATATAATATTAATAGAGATGGAGAATAATGGAGAATAATATTTTAAAATATATTTAAAATATTTTAACATTAAAAAAAAATCCAAACTTTTGACTGCTAGTGTATATCAATTAAAAATACTTAAAATGTGATTTTGGATCAGTTGAAAATCGATAGTAAACTTAATTTTCTTTTTTTGTTTTGTTTTGTGTGACAGTACATGCTTTAGCTGTCACGTTGGTGTTTGAACCTTAATAGCTGTAACTACCAGTGGAATCATGGCCTCTTTGTTGTATTAACACAATTTATCTCATTCTCTCTGTCTTTCTTAAAGCGAGTGCTTCCAGGTTGTCCATGCAGGTAGAACCACCTGAGGGACTGTTGCAGATCACCTCCCCAGCGGGACGGGCATTAACCTCCAGCTCTCCACCTTCCACCCCAACACACAGTCACGTACCCACACACAGCCAGCCCCCGTCCCAGCAGCCCTCTATCAGTCAGAGTGAATACAGCACCTCCAAACACACACAGACACAGGGCTCTTACCACAGTAAGTGCATGCAGAAATCAAGTAGTGTTCGCCATTGACAGTCTTGAATTTTATCACTGAGACTTTTGAAGTTGTATATGTTTGTAAGGCAGTTAATTTGTGTGATGTTATCAGTGAAATACTCATAAATGAAATCAGTATCAAGTCTTGCTAAATCTCTTTATTATGTCTCAGCAACAACCTGGACAGGGACCAGCACAGCCTCTTATACTCCTACTGGACCACAGCAGAATGGGCGGAGTCATCAGCAAGCCCCGCCCCCTCATACGAGCCACTTCTGTATGTAAATACTGATCATGTCAACTGTTTCTGTAAAAAATAAATAATGATAACTGTAAAATAATTGAACAATCTCATAAATAATAAATTCTTATAAATTCTAATAATAAATTCTCTCTATCATCTTATCATCATTGTATTCTTAATTGTGTTTCATTTAAAAAATATGTGTATACTATTATCAGGGTCTCAACATCACACACCAGCCTCATACCCTCAACCGGTCTCAAATCATCCAGGTACAACATGCCCCCCACCCCACCCCCCACATGCACACACACTAACTTAAATCTACATAAACACTGAAATGAGCCTGTTTGTCATTGTGTGTACACTACAGGCCCAGAGTTCTGGTGCTCAATCTCTTATTTCGAGATGGATGTGCAGGTCGGGGAAATGTTTAAGGTTCTAGCAAACTGTCCTGTGGTGACGGTGGATGGATATGTGGACCCTTCGGGTGGGGACCGCTTTTGTCTGGGTCAGCTTAGCAATGTTCACCGAACTGATACCAGTGAGAGGGCACGGTCAGCGATCATTCAACATAATAGTTATACACGTTCATTCATATATGCAACTGACAAAGATGCAAATTTATGAACACCTGACATCCACCCAACAGGCTTCACATTGGTAAAGGTATTCAGCTGGAGTGCCGTGGGGAGGGGGATGTGTGGATGCGTTGCCTTAGTGACCATGCTGTCTTCGTGCAAAGCTACTACCTGGACAGGGAGGCAGGGAGAGCACCAGGGGATGCTGTTCACAAGATCTACCCAGGAGCCCTCATTAAGGTTCACCTTTAATGACATCACACCTTTGCAATGCTTTATTTTTTGCAATTAAATCCAATCAGACATCAAAACCAGAAAGGGTACTGCCTTGTGTCAGAGTACTATAGACTAATATTATAGATGTTTTTTGCATTGTAAATCTGTTTTTTCCATGAAGTAAGCATAAATCAGTCAAATTCATCATAAATTTGTGAACAAGGACTGAAATATTTGGATCAATTGTCCCAAAGTTAACTAATTCCATTTTATTGCTCTAGGTGTTTGATCTTCGTCAGTGTCACAGGCAGATGCAACAGCAAGCGGCGACTGCACAGGCAGCTGCAGCTGCGCAGGCTGCAGCGGTTGCTGGAAACATCCCAGGGCCTGGCAGTGTTGGAGGAATTGCTCCTGCCATCAGTGAGTCACTTGTCCCACAAATTTCGAATTTCCAGTTCTGAACAATCTCAGTAATGATTCTTAAAACTCCAAAAGCCTAAACCGCTTTTCATCAGTAGTGTGTTGAACAGCCCCATAACAAAAGAAGTAATATTTTAAGTTTGTGGACTGAATTGAACATCATGTGACGAAAAGTATGTGTACAAAATTATGCCAAGAAAATACAGCTTTCTATTGAGTTGTCAACACAAGCTGCATGCAATATCTTACAGCATGACACATTTAGCCCAATTGACTCCTCAAATTGAATCCTCAAACAAATGACTCCTATGAACGGGTCGTTTTTAGTGAATCGAAAACATACAGCGTGACCAAGTGACCAGCGTAGTCTGATTCACAAGTAAATAACTCTAATGAACCCATTCTTTTTAGTAAATCAAAAACAAACAGTGCAACTAATCTAGTCTGATTCACAAGCGTAGTCCAGTTCAATAAAAAATGACTCTTTTGAGATTGTCATCATAAAAAAGTAAAAAAGACTCTATTATCCTATTATCCTCTATTAAATAAAGAGCAATAGAAATGCTTAGTTTGGATCCGGTTGTTAGTTCTTAAAATGTAATCTACCAAGCATTATAGCTGAGAGAGAATTTCCTGTAGATGTCATCAAAATGGGTACTATAACTGTAACATTCCCAAATGAATCAGAATCGAACCATGAGCTTGTAAATCAGAATCAAATCACGACACATGTCCTGCCCTAATTTTGAAATTATGCCTTTCAAAAAATTAGGTTACTCTCTGTAATAAACACTCTCCCTTATACATTTTCATAGGTCTGTCAGCGGCAGCTGGAATAGGTGTTGATGACCTGCGTCGTTTGTGCATCCTGCGTCTGAGTTTTGTAAAGGGTTGGGGACCTGACTATCCTCGACAGACCATCAAACAGACACCGTGCTGGGTGGAAGTTCATCTACACCGTGCCCTGCAGCTGCTGGACGAGGTCCTGCACACCATGCCCCTCGCTGACCCCGGACCTGCCAACTGACCCACAGACTGCAAAATATACAAGTCCTGTCACAAAAACAGGAATGACTGACAGAGAGACACACACACCTGCGCAAGCTAACAGTGACTCATAGTACCACATACACACATAAGCCGTCATGCCTTCACACACACACACAGTTTTTCCACAGCCGTGTCTGAACTGACCAATGTTTAGTCCACTCTTGAGTTCTGTTGACTTGGTTGCCATGGTAACACAGACCAAATGCCCCACTACTGAGTTCAGAAAGATCCATATAGCTGAACATATGATGGCACTGTTAATATACTTAAAGGGATAAGACTAGAAATCTAGACTCCCCCTAGAGGCTGCAAAAATTATTTTGCAGCCAGTGTAGTCTAGCAACTCTCCGTTGACTTTCGAGCTGGAAAAACCAAACTCTAGTCAGGCCAATCACATCACGAATCACATCATTAACATATTGACAACAGAAATGCGAAGGTTCACTGCTACTTGAAAACAAGCTGTCTTTCGATTCGGGTTTGGTCGCGACTCAGGATGATTTAAAGTTTTTTAAAGCTTTTCTTTGAAACATGAAAAAAGAAAGGCACTTGAGTCATTTTTAAAAAAGGAAGATGTGTTCTGTGTGAAGACGTGTGAGATCGCTCTGACTGTCTGCAACATCTTCGTTGTTCTGGTTGGTTGTAACGCTATCCTATTGCATGCAAAGGGAATTTGAAAGACAACCGTTTATCCCACCCCTCATATAGAGTCCTGTCAATGCTGAGTTTCTAGTCCTAACATCCTGATGTAGGTCTGACATGCCAGGCTAGGATAGTTAATCCAAAAAATGAAAATTCTGTCATCATTTTCTCACCCTTATGTAATTCTGAATCCACAAGACTTTCGTTCATTTTCATTTACGCAACTACCACTTTGATGCTTCAAAAAGTTTATAAAGAGATTGTAACAAATTGAATATGAATTTAGTCCAAGTTTTCTGAAGAGACTTTCTGAAGAGTTCGCTTTATATAATATACAAATTGAATTTAGGCTTTTATTCACATAAACATTAATCAACACACTCATCTGATATGGTAAACGGAAGCTCAAGCTTGCTTAGTGTACTTGATGTGCGGGAACCAATGAGGTTCATACATGTGTGTTACGTAGCATGTTTGAACTTCCTCGAGAGGTTTGTTCTCACGCGTCAAGTACAATTGAGCTTCTGTTTGTTTGCTGATCAATATTTATATGTGAATAAATTCCTAAATTCAATCTGTTTGTCATATAAACTGATTGTTTCTCTCCAGAAACTTTTTTATTCAACCGCCATATGGAGTCATATGGATTTGTTACAATCTCTTTATGAACTTTTTAAAGCGTCAAATTGGTAGTTGCGGAGACTGTCAATGCGGGGACAGAAATCTCATTATTTCATTAAAATATTAATTTGTGTTCTAAAGATGAACAACACGAGATTGAGTCATGTTCATGCTTGATTGTTAAAAAAACACATTATTTCTCACATATTTTACATTATTACAGCTCCTCTCTCCCCAGTCTGGCTAGAACATCCCGATTTTGATGAAACCTCTCTTTCCGAAATACAAAATGCCCTGTGATTGATTGGTTAGCTGGCCCAGTGTGTTGTGATTAGCAAATGTCCCATCCCTCCATAACTGCGAGACAATGTTAACGAACAAGGGGACCGTGCAGAATTAGTGGACATTTCAAACTAAAGGGGACATTTCAGAATTGTATTTTTGTAATTTTCTTATACATTATAGATGTTATCCACCATTTAATAGGGATATTTGTCGGAAAACTAAGGTACTACATAAAGTAATCGATCGCAAAATCATGGCTAATTTTACTAAGGAGCGGTGAACCATCTTACAAAAGCGAGAGCTTACAGAAAACAAATGTGCAGCGCAGGAACCGTGTTTAAAATAAATATTAACTACTCCAAGTTCGTCAGCCTTTGGAAGGTCAAACAAATGAGTTTTGGAACAAATGTTGTTGAAACAGTGTCTCTTTGACATAGCGACAACAATGTCTTCTCAATGCAGCTCAGCAAGGCCTGGTCCCTTTTTTTGTCTTGAATTTGAAAAATTGCTGGGCTGGGCATTTAGGGTTCCAAAATTTCCCTATCTATTTTTCAGAACACTAAATAAAAGTTTCATAACACAAATGTATTTCAAAAATAATATATACGACCAGTAAGTAGAGTCATTAAAAAATTAAGAAATGCCAATATTGGATAATTTTAATTGTGTAAATATTTTAAATATATTACCAGTGATTTTAATACCCCTTCATTAAATATGTTATATATACGTTTTAATTAAGAAACAGCTCGCTCTCTCTCTCTCTTTTTTTTTTTTTACTATTCTTCATTAGCCTCCATTGTGTGAGGACAATAGAAAAAAGTTTGACCCCTAATGCTCAGTGTTGCATTATTTTATCAATTTATGAGTGTCATCCATTCTACTGCTACGTCACGTGTAGTTTTTATCCACATTTAGTGAAAATTAGGAAATTAATTGCTTTATACAAATGTTGCAATTCTGCTACACTGGGTCTCTTGACTCCATCTGATTTATCATAGTTCTTAAAGTGGCAGCTGACCTCAATGCTGAGTGCAGGCAGGACATCCATGAACAAATGCATTTAAAACCAGCTAATAGAAAGGGGGAAAAATGCTGTAGTATATAAACCCGTTTATTTAATCTGACAAATCTTGAAATGAGACCAAAAACAAGTGAGATCAAGTGAGATCAAAGAATCTGCAGTTTTGAAGACAATCAACTTGTTATGAATACCATAATAGTTTATAATTCAGTGATACAGAGATAAAAGTTTTGTTAACAGTAGGATTTTCATCTGCTAGGCTATACATGAGTGATGCCATAACAATGTGCCATAACAGTCTGACACATTTTCAAGCCTTTCTTACAAGCCATGACACTGAGACAGGAGTGAGGACACCTAGTGGTTATTTTTTAAAGTATTACATTGCATCATAAACAGCCATGCATTCGACTTGAGTTAACTTACATGATTCTTGTTTAAGCTTTATATATTATGAATTGAATTGAATTCCAAGATATGTGCTCGAGTGCTCGCTAAAATATTTTTTTTTTCAAATCCCACTTGCGTATTGTAGGATAATATATAAGGGGTCTGCCACTGAGTGGGGCCTACAAACATGTGTTTCCTTGACTATATTCAGAATACAGCACACACTCAAGTGCCATTTTATTCCATAAAATGGTTCCTACATAATAAAAAATATTAAGAAAAGTAAACTCTGGTAATATCTGTCCGGTATGATATATGGCGCCTGGCATAATGCACTAACAACAACCATAAAGAACAACTTTCTTGGTACTTAAAGCACCCCTCTGGCCTCATGGGATAGGAAACCCATGGTCTGGGTTGCAAAGTACACAATTTCAGAAGGTCACTGATTACCAAACTTTTTTTTCAGCCATTTGCTTGATGTACCTTTTGAGATATTAAAGGGATACTCCACCCAAAAATAAGATATTCTGAAGAACGATTGGAAGCAAACAGTTGATGGGCACCAGCGACTTCCATAGTATTTTTTTTTTTCAACTATGGAAGTCAATGGTTTCAAACAACTGTTTGGTTCCAATTGTTCTTCAAAATATCTTTGTGTTCAGCAGAAGAAAGAAACTCATACAGGTTTGCAACAACTTACAACATGACAGAAGTTTCATTTTTGGGTGGAATATCCCTTTAAGCTAATATTTCAACACATTTCATGTTCATGGTTCTCTAATGACAAACAGTTAATGGTCTCATGATCTGCAGATAAACAAAAAAATATGTAATAATGTTTAGTAAGCATTTTATTTAGATTGGTTTTATTTAATTTTATGTTTTGTTTCATCCATCACAAACCCCCTGAAGACTAAAGTTCCCATTGGTGAACCCGTTTAGGAAGCACTTCCACAGGTCATATATTCAACTTTATTCAACATATTATTATATTCAACGTACATAACGATAACCACGTTAAACCGAACTGCTGGTCTTAAAGTAATATATATTCAAGTGGTTATTCTTTATTTTCATTTATTGTACCTATACGGATGAAAACGCTGGAAAATACGGGACGGTGCGATTCTTGGATGCTCGCTGCTGGTGGGCGGTACTTACGGTCAGACTCTCAATCTGACGCAGTGCATCCTGACGCTCAGCATCCTTCAGTGCGCAGCATCCCACAACGGCCTGGACCGGACCAAACTAGAGGACCCCACGTACTGTAGAGATGTAGACATCCACATTATATCAGCTAAACGAAGGACCGTCGACATCTATTGTTTATTATTCCACGGCTGTTATCCGGATCGCAGCGCGCCCAACCCTCAAAATGGCTGAAATCACTGAAATAAGCGCAGTGTACGGTGAGTAGCCTATAGCGCAGGCCTGGGCCATCCCTGCACGCCTGAGATATGAATACTTATTATGGATACACCTGACCTGGTTAAGATGTCATTCATTTTGAGTTTTATTGTGGAGAGTGCTTCTAGAAAGGGAAGTCAGACTATTTAACCGACACCAGCAGGCTATATGTTGTTCAGGTAGTGATTTATTATAGCGAGCGTTTGTGAACATTGAATGCGTGATGCTAAAATGTTTTAATGGAGTGATGCGCACATTGCGCAGTGAGATTGAAGCAGGAATGACGTGATGTCTATTCCAGACTGGACCTGAGGGCTCTTTGTTTGTTAATAACGCGCACCGCTGAGATTACAGTCTCCACCCATGTGTCCTCAAAATCACCAGCTATATGGGCTGGAATTGAGCATATGCTCTATATCAGTAACTGAACGATTTTGAGTCTAAAGTACAATTATACAAATGTGTGTCAATTATCTCTGCTGTATGATGGTTTCAGTAATTTCCTGAATGTCCCAGACTTTTATTTGTATGGATTAAAAAAACAGACTTTTTTTCTTCAAAACATCTTTTGCTCAGCTGCTCTTTGACAATTTTTTACTCCAAGGCTCCCCAATATCCGCAAAATTCAAAGCCACAAAGGCCATTCCTGTCGTTAATGATTTACTGGATTTTTTTTTACTTAAAATTTCTACCCAATAAAATATTTTAGAGCTTGACATAAGTTGGAAAATGTACACTCTTTATAAAATGCCCATGGAGCTATAAGATTTTACTAATGTGACATTCCAGGTCTAGAAATTACACTTTTAAAATTAACCTGAGAATGAAAAAAAAAAAAAAAAGTTGTTGAGGCGGTGAATTAAACTCTTAAATTGTTTTAGTTTATTTTAATGCCCCTATATGGGCATTTGTAAATTCAGTAATTTTATTATAAATCAAAATAATACAGAATTGATTTTCTCTACATCAGAATGAAGACAAATTTGATTATATGTTATATTTTATGTTTTCACTTGAATTGCAAAACCGATTTATAAAGTATTATCTTTTAAGATGTATATATAATAAGTGTGTCGTGTCTGAGGGTGTGAGATAGCGTGACAGAAAGGAGTGTCCTCGGATCTGATGCCAGCACCAGCTGGCACCACAGTGCCCACCTCCATCTGGCATCAGTCTCCGAGAGACATTTATGCTCCAGACACCGTTTCTTCACCCACTCGCACTGTGGGCCGAGCACGGTTTACACAAGGACCTCTTTTAGAATCTTGTAAGACCGTATCTAAGATCTTATCTTATATGGGCTACAACCTGTTAACCTGTTGTTAATTTTTTTCGCTATGAAAAATGGAATTTCACCCTATTTTCTAAATGCATCTTAATGATTTTATTGTGAACAATTATACATGCATGTTTTATTTTATTTTTTTTAACATCGTAATTTTATTTAGACGGTCTTCCCTTCTTCTAGTAAAACCAGACTTCTCTCTGGTGACTTCTCCAATCATTTAGTCTGGTTAAAACACTGCCTATTTCCTACAAACGACTGCAAGCTTGCATTCACATCTTTCTCCATCCAATCAACAACCAATGGATTGAACCCATCGATAGTTCCCGGCTTCCCGTCCAACAAATTTTTCTTTTATGATAATCCATTACACACAATACAAAAAGTCCTGTTGCTACTTGTTACATTGTGACTTTAAATAGGTCAAGACTGAGGTTGTTCTGTTTTGCAGCATCATTCTGCTTTGACTGAGACCATAGTGCTGGTCCTGCTGGAATAACTGGCAGTACTAATTTTAGTCAGGGTTGGTAAATTGACCTGAATTGATTCCACTACTGTTGACAGTATAGCTGTTGTAGATGTGTATGGCCATTATCTGGTATGGGAAAGTCAGAGCATATAACATTGAAGGTAACGCTTCCTTTGCAGTACAGTACTTGCAGTGTACTTACCTAGAAAGTACTAGCTAATATAAAGTAAGTACATGGAACAGGGGTAGGTTTAGGGGTAGGTACAGGGTTAGTACTAGTTATTACTCAGTAATTGTAGTTACTAAAATAAGTACATAGTGTTTACATGGGTAACTGGACTGTATTGAACTTGTCATTTTCACCTGCAAACAGCTTGTTTGTCATTTAGTGGATGTTTTTTATATGAAGGATCTTACAGTTCAATGATTGCTGTAACATTGATAAGGCTCTTTTAGCAATCCTCTCAGGTCTCCCCATCTTTCAATCCAATCTGTAATGTTTTATCTAGCAATGAGTTAATCATTAAGCTACCATCACCCACGACAGATTGTCTTTGATGTTTGATATTTGATCACTCTACAGTGTCCACAGTCTAGACACACCTGTCAGGGCTCTAAAGATGTTATTTTGATTTGTATCCTGAGAAATACAGAGAAATACACCAAGAATTTAATCATAGAGATGTCTTGGTTTGGAGGTCAGAGACTTTGCTACTCTCACTGCATTGATTAAAAAACTCCAACAAAACTGTTTACATGTGCATGAGGTGGGTATCTTGTCCTTCGGATGAGATGTTAAACCGAGGTCCTGACTTATTAAAAATGGCACTTCTTGTAAAGAGTAGGGGTGTAAATATAGCCCCCATTGGCCCTAGCCTATCAAGCCAAGTGGATGCTGCACACTGGTGGTGGCTGAGGACAGAAACCTGTCATTGATTGTAAAGCAATTTGGGTGTATAGTAGTAGGATATGCGCTATATGAATATCACATTCATTCATCCATCCTCTTTGTTTGCATGTGTTTTTGGTTCATGCGCATCTATGGCCCATGGGATTTTTCCAGGTAATTGGAGCAGCTGTTTTTTTGGAGCCTACCCAAGTCTTGCATCATCTAGCAAGTGGGGTGAGGGTCTTTGTCTGAGGTTGGGTGAGAGTAATAGAGCAAAGAAAAACATAATGGGTGGAGCACTGGCACATATCTCTTTCTGTCTGCCTTGTACTGTTAATTTTGGCTGTAGCTCCATCATGCTATTATTTTTTGGCTGTAATGACTATACTCTTCTTATTAGATTTTTTGCTGCCTTCAAATTCTCTTCTCTTTGTCTTTGTCCATCACAAAAAAAAAAAATAGCATCCAGTAAATATACTGATCTCACATCTGATCTCATACGTTTGGTCACTGTGACCTTATAAATGGCTTTGTGGAGTGGATAGAGTGTGAATTTCAGCATAAAGAGTCATTGTTAATCAAAGCATGTTTGAGCAGCTCACCTTACAATCACCATATATCAGCAACATACAAAAGCACACTCTCCCACGGGAGTGTTTCTGTTCTGCTATCATCAATCTTCATCTTAATTTGTCAACGTGTCCTGACAACACAAGGACAGAAAGCTTTAGTAAATAAACTGTCCTTCAGATTTTTGATCAAAGAAAACAGTTGAGCTTCTTAATATTTTTTGTTGAATCCATGATCCTTTTTTTTATGAAAAGAAAGATAAATAGAACAGCTCATCTTCTGTAAAATGTTTTTTAATGACTTTTGATCAGATAAAAATGTTACAATAAAAATGGATTTTAAAAAAATCTCACAATTTAAAATTTAAAAAAGTTTTACAAGACTATATATATATATATATATATATAGTCTATAGATAGTCTATAGACTATACATATATATATATATATATATATATATATAGTTTACAAGACTATATATATACATATATATATATATTAGGGGTGTGACGGTTCTCAAAATCGAACCGTACCATCTCAAATTTGAAAACGCATATATGGTTTGTTGAAAATAACGTGTAAAACAGACAGAATGAGTTCTGCTAATGTATGTTTCTATCGATAGATATGTGAAACTGTGATACAAACAGAACCAAGTAATTTGAACCGTTACACCACTTATATGTGTGTGTGTGTGTGTGTGTGTGTGTGTGTGTGTGCATATATACTGTATATAAACATTATCTCAACTGATATTCAATTCTAAAGGCCAACTTTACAGCATATGAGGTGCTTTTAAACAACATTTTAACAGCACACCATTAAATGCATTTACAGGGCAGTGATTAACAAATGCTCTAATGCAGCATATAGAACAAAAGCTAAAAGGCACCTAGACAGAATGATATGATAGGATTCCATGATATTTTCATAGCTATGTTGCTGAGTGAGACCGGATGCAGTAGTTTGTCTCTGTGTGGGATAATGGTGTTCCTCTGCATCATGTGGGTGGAGTAGGCATGAAGTAGATATTAGAGTAAGCCTTCTGTGAGTTTGTCAGTCTCTTGCATTTTCTGAGCTGTTGTGCTTTTACCATCTAGATTCTAGATCGAGAGAGATTGTTGTTGTTTTTTTACGATTTAAGCCTGTGAACATCTTCAGGTATGTTTAGACTGTTGGTGAATGTGGAAAAATGTACGTGATCAAGTTGTTTTTCAGTCTGTTTACTTTTCCGTCTGTTTCTTTCTCTTTTAGATATGTCCCCAGTGCTGGCTGGGTTTATCGGTGCTGGTGTGTTGGTTGTTGCAGTCTTTGCGTTAATCTTCCTGTGGACTTGCTGTCAGAAACATTACAACAGGAGGAACTACAAGCTCCATGGCATCCAATCGGAACACAGTGACCCTCTCACAGACCCGCCGTACAAGTTTATTCACATGCTGAAAGGAATGAGCATCTACCCTGACACGCTGACCAACAGCAAGAGGATCATCAGGGTGGCACGCCAGGCAAGGTCCCAGACCACTGATGGGGCTCAAGGCAGCAAGGGCCGCCCAGTGGTGCTGGTAGATATGGATTCGGCAGCAGAAAGCGGCCTGCTGGGAGAGAAACAAATGCAGATGAGGCTCGGGGAAAGTGGCCACGAGGTTCCCAGCTTGGAGAGGGAGCTTCCCGTGCGTGCGGATTACTGCTGTCTGGACAGTAGCTCTGCGAGCAGCAGTCAGACCTCCAGTACTACGGTTTCCAGCACGGCTACACCCTTCACCCCTGCCGAAGAGCCCAGCAGGGGGGACCTCAGCATTGCGATCGACTACAATTTCCCCAAGAAGGCCTTGGTGGTCACCATCCTGGAAGCTCGGGGGCTACCGGCAGTGGAAGGCCAGGTGGGCAGCGCAGACCCCTATGTAAAGATGACCATTCTCCCAGAGAAGAAACATCGTGTTAAGACTCGTGTTCTGAGGAAGACTCTGGAGCCTGCTTTCGATGAGACCTTCACATTTTATGGTGTGCCGTACAGCTCCCTGTCGGATCTCACTTTGCACTTCCTGGTGCTGAGCTTTGACCGGTTCTCACGAGACGATGTGATTGGGGAGGCGATGGTTCCACTGGCAGGTGTGGACCCGAGTACAGGCCGGGTCCATATCACGCAACAGATCACGAAGAGAAGTATGCAGGTGAGGGCGAGCATAACACTAACAATACATATGTTTATATTTTTATCTATTATGAATATTTATAAAAGAAAATCCATAATAAAAATAATTGAATAGTCATTGAATATATATACAGTATATATATATAGCATAATATTTCAAGCTAATATTAAAATAAAAAAGTAACAGTATCTATGCTGACTTAAGTCTAATTCCTCTTAAGGTTTTTGAGTTAAATTGTTTGCATTATTATGATAATTAATATTATTTGAAATATTGGTATTTAATTTTATTGGCATAAAATAATTGGCATTTAATCTGTACTGCATGAAAAAAGAACCACATGAAGTTGAAATTTAGGTAAAGACAATTTTATTATATGAAATATTGTAACATTACATGTATAATATTTTCACATTATGTATATGTTATATTTCAAGCTAATATCAAAACAACCACACAGTAGAACATTGCTGTAAATTTAGTTTACATTAGGGCTGTCAAACGATTAATCGCATCCAAAGTAAAAGTTTGTGTCTGCATAATATATGTGGGTGCACTGTGTATAATTATTTTAAATATATATATATATATATATATACAAACACACATGCTTGTATATATTTAAGAATTATTTTCATGTATGTACTGTACATAGATTTATATATAATTTATATTATATATAAATAGAAATATTTTATATAAAAATAATATTTTTTCTTAAATATACAAGCATTTGTGTGTATTTATACAAACTTTTATTTTGGATGCGATTAATCGTTTGACAGCTCTATTTTATATATCCATCAATAACAACTAATCTGACTCATTTAATTTATTTTATGCATTTTATTCATGCTCCCACTGCACTGTGTGACGAATTCATCTGGGTTCTTTTTATAAATCTAATACTTGTATGAGCTCAGCACTGAATCATCACTCCCATCCTCCTACTGTAGTTTGTAGTCATTGATAAATGTGCTTATCCTCCTGCTCACTGAGTGGGTTTAGATGATGCGTAGACAATCCTGTTGGCACCTACATGAAAGCCTCCTCGTTCCTCCGCACAGAACCAAAACTCAAGATGTTGAGCTGCCAAGATAAACGGAAAACAAGTTATTAATGAGTTATCAGCCCAGTCATTTTGTACTTATCATCAACGCATCTGTTACTTTGCTAATACACTATGTGTAGATGAGCTGCTATGACATTATGACTTACGTTCTTCCAGTACGATTATGTTCTTCCAGTGCTTTGGAGGTCCAGGGTCTTTTTCTTAAACGTACAGCTGATTTCAATTTCAAAAACTGGTTGTCTTGCAATTATGATAGTATGCATGCATGAGAGAAGCAATTTATTTGACCTTTATGTCTCTGTATTTGCATTTCTACAGTGTGTAAGCCGTGGAGAGCTGCTGGTCTCTCTGTCCTATCAACCTGTTTCTCACAGACTCAGCGTGGTGGTGCTAAAAGCAAAACACCTTCCAAAACTGGACATCACTGGGCAATCTGGAAGTAAGTATATATGTATTTTTTTTATTTATTTATTTATTTTGTGTGTGTGTGTGTGTGTGTGTGTGTGTGTAAATTTCTGTTCAAATGTTTTGGGGTCAGTAAGATTTTATCAGTCAGTCTTAAATGACCACCAAGACAGCATTTATTTGATCAAAAGTCAGCAATATTGTGAAATATTATTACAATTTTCAATTTAAATATTTTTAAAATGTAATCTATTGCTGTGATGGTAAAGCTGAAATTTCAGGATAATTAGTCCAGTCAAAAATCATTCTGATTTGCACCACAGCACAAGAAGCATTTCTTATATTATCGCTGTTGAAAACAGTTGTACAGCTTAATATTTTTGTGGAAACCGTAGTACATTTCAGGATTTTTTAACATTATAAATGTCTTTATTGACAATTTTGCTAAATTGCTGAATTAAAGTATTTTTTTAATCTTACCGACCCTAAACTTTTTACAGACAGTGTATAATCAAATGACATTTTTTTAAATATTAAATGTATTTTTTCTTCAAACTATCTAATCAAATGGCCTGTCTTATCTTGTGTCCCAGATCCATATGTGAAGTTAAACGTGTTCTATGGCCACAAGCGCATCGCCAAAAAGAAAACGCATGTGAAGAAGAGCACGCTCAACCCCGTCTTTAATGAATCCTTCATCTATGATGTACCGGCTGAGTTGCTGCCAGACATCTCTATCGAGTTCCTGGTCATGGACTTCGACCGCACTACTAAAAACCAGGCCTTGGGGCGGCTGGTGCTTGGCGCAAACAGCCCCTGCCCCTCAGGTGCCGCCCACTGGCAGGAGGTCTGCCAAAACCCACGGCGCCAAATCTCAAAGTGGCACACACTCAATGAATATTAGAGCTTCACCACACTCTCTCCCTGCACACACTCAAACACAGGCACACAGGAAACGTTGAATATCAAGAGACAGAGAGAGTTTGGGAAAATATGCCTTTGTTACCGTCACATGGAAGGTAACTGATCTTCAGGAGGACTTAAAAAAAAACTGGACTTAAGCCAACGTTTACGTCATTGCTGATGTGATGATGGGCCTCGGAAAATAATCTTTTTAAAAAAAAAAACAAGTACACGCTTACTTTCTCGCTCAGTTGCTCACACACACACACACACGCGGCCAGAACATAAACATACGTGATTAATAATAAACGAGACCAAAATATTGAAAGACTGTTAGGAGTTCATGAGGTTTAGGATTCTGTAATTGTCATAATGAAACTTATCGCATGTCTTAACACTCCATGTTTCACTCCAGAAGGGGACATTCTGTGGATTTGTGATGCCGACACACATTAAGCAAGCTCTTTTTTAGGCATCTGATTTTTGGAGCTTGTGATAAGTGGCTTCTGAAATGTACTGACTCTCCACTGTATGAGCAATGCGCCAAAGTGACGCATAGGTTGTATGACCTACGCTAAAGTATGATTTGTTCTGTTCCGCTTTGGCTGGAGATGTTTCAGAGATTCCTGCTGTGTCACATTCTCCACAGCTACAAGTTGAGTCATGTGATTGTACAACAATAACCCCTTTGGCAGCACTCTGGGCCTGATTTATTGCTAGTGCATCAATTTCATCACGCAGTTTGGATAAATCTGGCCCTGAAAACCTTAATCTGCACTGCTATGCTACGAACAATCTCTGAATGTCACTGTCTGTATGAATTTCATACATCAGAGCTGCAATTCACCATAAAACAGAGGTTCACTGTTTCGTAGACTTTACTAGCCCATGTCATCAGATGCTCTTTTTAAGGTAGATTGGATCCGCTGTCATTTTAAATCCTGTGTGATATAGAGATAGACAAAGAGGTGTGTTCGTAGTTCAGGGCTGGAAAGCTCTGGCATATAAAGGGGGCATTCTGGTGTTATGTTTGGGAAATGGAAAGATATGTAGCGGTATATCATTTGTAGTTCATAAAGTCAAGAGGGAATGTATTCATGTAATTCTATCAGTCACCACACGTCTTAGTCTATTCCTCTAGTATACCTCGTTCACCTCAGTTCCCCTTTTTGTCTTGTACCAATTTTCCACATCTCTCTATTATGATGAGAATTGGTATAGTCATTTATTTGATTTAGAGTGGGCTTACCCTCAAGATCTAGATGGATTGCATGTGTGCCTGCTGATAGCCTGGGCTTTTATCCCTTGCTCCTCACAGTTAATTTAACAAGCCGGAGGTCAAAATCTGTCTGTGTTTCGTATGGAGGCAGAATTAAGGTTGGGAACCGAGAATTGGAAATTATTCCATGAGAAAGAACTACTGGAACCAAATGATGTTCGACTCCATTAACAATTCTTGCACATGCATTTTTTCGCTGATGCAGACAAAACATTGCATTAAAAACGGTTTCCTTTTTTCTCAGTTTCCTGCACAATTTATTCAGCAGTGCCACAAAAACACTATTGAATCTACATCGTCGAACAGATAGCAAGCCCAGTGTAGTCCAATTACAGAACAAATTACTCACGATCAATTTATTTTGAACTGAAACCATACAGTGCAACCAGTGTAGTATGATTCCTGACCGAACGACTCCAAGAAAAAATGTACAATGCAGTTTAGTACAATCTCTAAAAACAAAAGGACTCTAATAAGTCAGGTCTATTTAATGTATCAATCCAACAACACAACTACAGTATACTGATCAGAGTAGTAACTGACTGGTTGCTCATATGACAATGTGCAGTTAAAATACATACACATAAAACACATTATGTGTTTTCTCATTAGTATTTTATAAATAAATAGTTAAACCGTTTGTTTTTAGTATATATACTTAAGAACAATTATTGGACTGCATTTATTCTGCCTCTTAAAAAGATGACAAGAATTGTTTTAAATGAATTATTACTTAAACTATTTAATAATTTGGCAATGCATTTTTTTCTAAAATATTTATTCCTTAAAAACACTTAAAAAGAACTGTTAATTGAGATTATCAATCAGATAGTAGGAAATCTGCCCAGGATTCAACAGATCCAGCAAAGCAGGGAGCATCACTGATTCGGGAAGTTCAGAACAAGATGTCATTACTCAAAAATACATTGCAAACATTCCCACGTAATTCCCCACAAACTAGCCACTAGCAGTCAGCTAGTCGTATGGCACATGGTTTCTCTATCGTAGAGGTGTTAGATTCTAAACTGTAATTCTAGAAGGAAAAAAAATGCTTCTTTCCATTCAAGCTTTTAACATGCTAAATTCACACTCCCTGTATAAAAGTGCACTCTATCCATCCAGTAATGTCTTTCATGTAGAGGACACTTCTCTGTGTCAGATCACTGGTATGGCAAAATAGAAAGATATTAAAAGAATCAACCCATGTGAGAAACAACACACAGGAACAAAAAAATAATAATAATAATAAATAAATACATTTTTTAAAAAAGAAGGGGGAAAAACAAAACGACAAAGTCATTTGTGACCTAAACAATCACTTTGGTGTTCAAAATTAAATTGGCAGGAAACTGGAAAATGTTGTATTAGTGCAAACTAAAAAAATATATCTTGTGAATATTTGACGTATAATGTACTACAAAATGCTGTGAGATCTCTGCTAATGTTACACACTCACCTGTATGTTAGTGTTCTTAACACCCACTGAATGTGCAAAATAAACGTGATACACAAGTGAATATCTCTCTCGAATATGCTTTCACTCTTTTCACTATATATTTGCTTGAGATGGTGATTTAAAATCTGTTGAACTAGTTCTGTTGAACTAAAAAGAAGATATTTTGAAGAATGCTGACAACCAAACAGTTGATGGGCCCTATTGAAAAAATTGAAAATCAATTGTCTGGTTACCAACATTCTTCAAAGTATCTTCTTTTTAGCTCAACAGAAGGACACTCATACAGATTTGACTTTTAAAGACAATTAAAGAAAATTAATGGCATTAAAGCTAAACCAAAGCAAATATCTGCGGCGTGAGCAGTGATGTCAATTAAAATGAAATTAAATAAAAGTTTTTTTTTTTAAAGTTTATTTATTTATTTATTTAAGTTTATTTCATTTCCTCTTAGAATGTTATTAATAGTATCTTCTTTTGCTACAAAACCTTCATGGAAAGTCTGAGAAATCCCCAGGCTGAAATTGTCAAATGATTGTTTATTAAAAGGTCCAGTTTGAGTAACCTGGGTAACTTTTTTAGATGGGAATTGAGACACATGGATATTGAGACAAAGCAGGGGTAAAAGTACTTAAAGGTGCTATAAGTATTTTTAGCGGCCTCTGTCGGTGATGTAAACCAATTTTTACAAGAGCGCTCATGCTATTGCGCGTGCTCGAACACAAGAGCGGGCACTCATAGTACACGGCCGCACTGAGACTTTCAACACACCGGAGAAAGCATCACACAACATGTTGACAACTCATGTAAACTCCCACCTCAACGTTATAATAATAGGCTACTATCAGCTTGACGTTGAACTAATGCTCCATGCTCGTACCATGATAACGTTACATTTGACTGCATTTAGCCGACATGTGGTGTTATCGTTATCCTTTTTTACAGTCTATTGGTGTTATCTAGCATAAGGCATTTCACTAACTATTCGTGTATCTTTCACAATCAGGCAGCAATGTCAACATACATGAATATAATATGATAACGAAAACGGTTAGTGAACTAGACTGAACAATTTCAGTGTAACAGCAAGATCGTAGGAAGTAACATTACTGTACTGTCTGGAACTGTAAACAATATGATAGTGGGATGAGTGACATTAGACAGTAGATCTAGTACATAAAATAAAAGTTATGTCCTAAAGCACCTACTTTTTGTTATCCTAGAACAGTCTTTTGTATTCATTTCATGTTTCATACTGTGTATGTTGTAGTTTACCTTGCTATTTAAATTCAATACAGTTTACCATTATTTCAGCATATCTGAAAAATTGTAATTTATCACAATAAAAATAGCGGTGGTCTCTCCATAATTCAACATCTGCCGATGTTGATCCGTGTTTTCGTCCTAAGTCGATCCGATTCACATTTGGCCTTTGTTTAATGTCAATTCACCTCAATATGTTTTCTCAGATTTGAGGGTGAAGTTTTGAATGCTGAAATTTCATTCACCCGTGGCAGGTAAAGAAGACATTTCAGCCGATAAGAAGTCTCACTTGACTTCAGAGAATTCGAACATATCATTAAGATATGGCCATGGGTGATCCCTGTCGGGAATCTCGGGATCATTGCTCACAACGAGAACTACACCTTCACCAGTTTCTGCGGTCATCTTCAACTTTGCAATGGCGAACTGACTGCTAAGAGCTTGTGCGATATTTTTTTTCAAAAGAAAGCCAAGTTTTTCATTGGTTTGCAAAGCCAGTGTAATAAATACTTGAAGCAGGCATGGGGAAATGTATCAGAGTAAAAAGTCAACTTTGTCTTTAATATTGTAGTGGAGTAAGAGTGAAAGTAAATGCAGATAAAACATACTCAAGTAAAGTACAGATACCGCACTGGATATGAGAACACATTACTCTCCAAAGAGAGCCTTTGTGAAGGATTTCAATAATGACATGGCAATGTGAGATGACCTTAATGTACCTCATCTCCAAAGAAAGATTTTCTCAGAAGAAACCTCAAGTTTCTGGTACAGTCCATTCCTCGTCATTCAATTTCTGAATCAGAACAGGAATGCTGATATAAAGGGGGCTGAATACCCAATAAACTATTGAACTGTGACATTAAAATTATAACTGGCTAGACATATCTGACTAGACTTTATGTACACAGCAGACATATTCATACATCACAACCTAGTTTAGGAAACCTAATTTCATACATTTATACAACTCTACTTGTCTGTTGATTACAATAATGATTTGCACTGTGACACAACACTGTCTTTGTCACTGTTAGGTAAACCAATAAACTGGCAAACAACACCATAGAAACATTTTGACATGCGTGGACTGGCCGCACCCTAAACGAGGGGCATCACATGCACCAACCGTGAAAAATCACAAAACCATCCAACAAAACCCTGATTTCAGACACTGCAGACAAGGACTGAGACCCAATAGAAAGGGCAAGCCTAGTGGGTTTGTGAAAAATATCTATAAAAGATATATTTTTATTTCTACATTTTACTACTACTACATTTTACCATCTCAAAGGAACACTCAATCATCTTAAAGGTAAGAGGACTGTTTCTGATTTGACCGTTTTTGCTGTCTGCTTGAACATAACTAAAAGCATGAGAAACGCACAATTTCTACTCACTAACTAACTCTCAGAAATGGGTTCATTTGTTTGAATATAACAGTTTAAATATAGCAGATGGTAATGTGTATTTTAAAATGTAAAATACCATGCCTATTGTATATCACCTATCCATAATGGCCCAAAATAATATATTTATTATTTTTTATAACATAATTTAAGGAACATTTTAAATGTATTTTGTCATAACTATTGCTGATGTTCGAAAAGTATTTGAGAGAAGTTGATTATTTTTGGTTTACTGTAATTGTCAGCAAAGACAGGTCCCTGTCTAACCAGGGATCAGGTACCCATGCATCATATTTATTAGATAGTGAAACGCAAACAAAACTTGGAGCCCAGGAGACTTTACCAGAATGATCACTGGTCTGTTTTAAATTCAAATTCACACAAGCTTTACAATTCAAGATTTGATCTTAAAATGATTTTTCAACCTATTTCACTCACTAAACAATTGAATCCAGCACAAATTACCCATTTTTAAGGCAGATTATAAACATGTTCTTTGTAGTGATTATTGCCATAAATGTAATTTTTAATGTGTTTTTTTGCAGCTGCAGTGCTGGTTCCACTGGGATCTGTAAGAGTGGCCTCTCTGTGCAGTAAGTGAATCTGATTATAAACAGGCCTGTGAGAATGCTTTGATCAGATCTGACACAGTTGGATTTTATTCCATGAGATAACATTCTGAAAAACCCTTTGATAGATGGATTTCATTTGATCAAAAGATATGTTCGAGATACTTCAAAAACATTTTTTATTTAAAAAGCCTGTTTTTGGATGATTCCATTGGTTTTGGTCGGAGGTCAGAATGTGGCACCGGTGATCAAATGTTTCACAGTTTGAATGCGTCATTTTTGACCTGTGTGGTTAGAAAGCTTAATAAAATTTCCACAGCGAGGTTGTGTCAAACATAGGCTAGTATTGTCATGTGACATCATCTGACTTGGCATGGGCAGGTCAAATGAATAAATACAGATCAGTATTGACGTAGTTGAAATTAAATGATGCTGTCAGATGTCAGATGAATGTGCCTACTGTTTGGTATTAATATGCTGATATTTGAATCTATATTCACCCATCTACTCAACTCTTCCCCCAAACAGAAGTAAACATGAAGAAATTAAATGAATAGAAACTCTAATAAGACAATTGAATGTTTTATGTCCTCTGCTCTGCCTCAACAGTGCAAAGCAGACATGTCCAGAACAAGAAACAGTGAGGTGAGCTTTCTTGCATTGCCACTCTACACTTGTGATGCATTAAATAGCGTTTTACTTAAATAGTTAAACAGGACGAATCAATATGTAACGGGCTGTGAAGCGGTGTATATGACAAACCTATATCCAGCTTTTATTTGGGCGGAATGTTTTTCATTTCTTTCTTGTATGTGGAATTGGGAAGTTGCAATGACAGTAAAAGGGACATTCAATAAATTTAAGTTTGAAGTGAGTAAAGGTGTTTAGGACAGCTATTAAGGAAATGCAATTTTGCAAAAGAAAAAACTTTTACTTAAAATAAATATTCATTTGAAAGCAGCCTACTTCAGTGTAATATGATCTTAATATGATATGATGACATTACCATAATATGATAATACCCATTAATATGATGATATCACCATATCATCACTCTTAACACTAAGTATTTGAATAATTGTAATGTGCCGAATGGGTGCTGGTCGGGTGTGGATATCAGTGAAAATCATATATGGGTGGAGGATTTATTTTTAGTTGCAGATTGGGGTGACATTAGTAATTCATCACTATTATGTTCAATAAGACACTTACTTGTCTCTGCAGGGGAATGTGCTGAAGCGTGTGGCAAAACTGCCTCTCATCAGCTCAGCGCTGCAGCAGGCCTCTTCCGTCTACATGGGCGTGAAGGGTCGTTATCCGCTGCTCGGGTTTGTGGGAGGAGTAGCAGAGCTGGGTGTCCGTAGCGCATCCACAGCAGCTCTGGAACAAGCAGCACCTCTGCTACTGAACCTAGAATCAGAAAGTGAGTCCCACATGTTTATATATGGTATCTCTAACACTGAAATGGCATGAATACTTTTTTCAAAATGTTCAAAATCAAAATGCTCATAGTATAGACATGACTGGACAAAAGAAACAGATATACTGCTAAAACATAATTTAACATGCAAGTCTTTAAGAATAATAAAGTGAATTGATTGTATGTGGGCCTTTGCAGTTGAGGCGCTGAACAGTTTTGCACTGGTGGGTTTGGAGCAACTTGAGAAGTTTTTCCCTATCCTCCAACAGCCCACAGATGAGGTGAGTGAGTGAGAGTCCAAGAAAGAAGAATGTACATTTTGTGTGGCACTTTCCATATCTTGAAAGTTTGGTAAAAGCCAACCAATTTATTTTTAAATATCAAAATTAATTGAGTTTTAAAATGTTTAAATAAGAATTATTATAATTATTTTAACATTTTGTAGGTTTTTTTATTAAAATAAAATAATAAATTATTATTACATTTTTGCAAATAAACAAAAGTAAATACTTTTAAATTATGTTATTGCTTAAAAGCATACTTCACCTCTGGATATCACCTCTGGAAAATGGGTCATTTATGTAGAAGAAATGTGAAATTCTTTTTGAATTTGGAAAAAAGCCAGAAAATGTATTTTTGGCTTACATAAGAAGGGCTGATGCTGATGCTGATGGTTTATGTTTTACAACAGATTTGTTTTTTGTTGTTGTTGTTGTTTTTAAACAAACATCTGAGCTTGAATTAGACATATGGAGCACATCTTCAATTAAAGTGATTTAAGGAACAGAAGGTTATAGTCGATTATGAGCTGTCAGACTCAGAATATGTCTACTGATATTTAACCATGTATTTAACTTGATTTGATACCGTCACGTGGTATTATAACACACAACACATGACAGCACCTTTGTTTTTCTTTTAAGATTTGAAAAATAAAACATTTGTGTTATATATCTGACATGTAAACCAATACAAGACCAGACAAAACTAACTTTAGCTATGTATTTGTTGCTATTTCTGTTTCAATGTGTGATTGTTTGACTTCTGCGTTGTCCCGTATCTCACCTGTTATCTCGATGGTTGTTTTCTACCCCATTACTCTCTTGGTGCTCTCCTGCCTGTCTTCTCTGCTCTTAGGTGGTTGCTAATCTAAAGGACGCTTTCTTCTCGAGGCTGGATGGTGCGCAGTCTCGAGTAAACGATGAGCTGGACAGGGCCGTGAACAGGTGGGATGAAGTGGTAGAGCTCAGCTGGCGTCTCCTGGCGGAAGCCCAGGATTCAGCACCGGGGCGCGTGATCACAGCTGGCCTGGATGAGCTCATCACTCAGTCAGAGGCAGCAGTGGCGTACTATCTACCTCTGCCACCCACGCTGCGTAAGAAAGTGTGACATGGAGTCATCTGAACTGAGACGGGAGACTATTTTCATCTGAAATAATCATGAAATAAAATTTTAGTAAAGGTTTACCATTTATTTCATGCGTACACAAAACGTAACCACAAGGGGGCGCAATTAGTCTTATGTTTTATGTTAAAGTACTTTAGCACAAGTAAAGAGCCATTAATCTCATCATTAAAATCCAGTCGTTAGAAATCAGAATAAAACTGCAATAAAGTCAAATTTGTAACTTATTTTATTTATATTGTTTAGTTATATACATTTTTATATTTAAAAAAACTTTATCATGGACCCCATCGCATCCTCATTGAGGCACCCTGGCAGTCCCTGGACCACAATTTGAAAACCCTTGCTTTAGCACCATCTTACTTCCAGAGGGATTCAGAGAATATACATAATACTTCATCAAATTATCTTTTTTTAAATTAAGCTCAGAGTTCAGTTTTAGACTAAGCAGAGCCTTGAAATCTGAATATTGGTGGTTGCATTAAAATCACAAGCACTTTGTCTCATCTTGCAGGTCGTGAGTGGGAGAGAAGAGTGCAAAGCTATGAAGATGAGGATGATGATGATGAAGAAGAAGAGCCTCGGATGTGGACACGGATCCGTAGCCTGTTGTTTTGTCTGTACCTTCAGCTGTACCACAGACTGATGAAACTGAGAGAAAGAGTGGACATTGTTTTGCAGATGCTGGGGACAGCTGCTGAAAAGGTAGGCCAATGTACAGAAATAATTCACTAAATCTTTGACCTTATCTTAACTAAAAGTTCTGTTCAGTGACTCTCTCGCCAAACTAACTGCTTCTCATTGGTTTCGAACAACATTCATGGAGGTATCAGTTTCTGAAATATGTCACACTGATATTGGGGAACCAAGCTCATTGTATTCATATTTAACAATATTCATACTTTAATCTAAATGTTTTCAGTTGGCTATCCAACACAGAAGAATAAAAAAGACTTTGGCCCTTCAAAAGAGACCAGGTTTATTATAGTTAACTAAAACTAAAACCATAAAACCATTTTCGTTTTTGAAATAAAATAAAATATACAGAAATGTATTTTATTTCAGCCAGTTGCCAAGAAAACATTTAGTTTAGCTTGATGTACTGAAATAACTAAAACTAACTGAAATAAAGATATAGATTTAAAGAAAAAAGAAATTGTGACTTTAACTGAAATTAAAATGAAAACAGAAAAGAAAAACTAATTCAAATTATTGATAAAAAACTATAATAACATCTCAATGATACTAAAATAAGACAGAAAGAGACCCAAGATGTGAGTCTCAACAATACAGACAGGATGATATCAACAGGGAGTGCCTCATCAAAATGTCCTCATAGCCTATCCATTCCCCTCGTCTTTGAGTATGAAGTTAAAATAGACACGCTACGTGCTGCTTTAACATGCTGCAGTCATTCACGCTGCCCTGCCACCCTCAGGGCTTCCTGTCTAGTCTGCAGACTCACCCTAATTCGCATATGAAATCACAGCAATTACTTGTTCTAAATTATGACCCCTGAGACACATTCCAGCGGGAAAGGACATGGGGAAGGCAAGAGAAGCTGTATGAGATGAAACATTACATATAAGCTTTTTCACACTGTACAACACTGATTACACCGAATTTATTTCACAATGTATTTACATTTATGCTTCTAGTCACTTAGTAGTGGAGTAGATTTATTACCTCAGATTTTGTCAATGTTACTCATTTGTACACTTCTTCATTTTAAAGTTAGTGATTAGGCTAGATAGAGAGAGACTTTATCATAAGACTTCATCATTTTATAGTCCAGTATATTATAGAGTCGTTTAGTGAGTCGTAATGGCTATAAAAATAAATGATAGAATGTGTCTGTTTGCGTAAAAGGAAGGCATTTTTTTGTTCCCTACAAATCAAGGCTGAAATCAAGAAGTCAAGCAGCAGTGCTTTTGATCGGAGTGCTTGTTTAGAGAGAGGATGGTCATGATTGAGCTGAAAACCCTGTGGGACCTAATGCTACGTGCCGTTTGGCAGTCACTGCATGTGACTTGAACGCCAACTAACCCATGAGGAGATTTGGAGATTGCATTAGGGAACAAATATACTTTTATGTATATATATATATATATATATATATATATATATATACATTCAATTGGTCGTTGTATATGCATTCAATTGGTTGAAAGTGACAGTAAAGAATTTTACATTGTTCTAAAATTTTCATTTACAATAAATGCTATATTTTTAAACTTTCTTTTCATCAAAGAATTCTGAAAACAAATATATCCACAGTTGCCACAAAAAAAAATATTAGGCAGCACCCCTGTTTTCAACATTAATAAGAATAAGAAATATTTATTGAGCAGAAAACCTGCATATTAGAATAATTTCTGAAGGATCACATGCCACTGGATTACAATAATGCCTGCTGAATATTCAGCTTTGTCATCACAGGAATAAATTACATTTTTAAAATATAAAACAGTTATTTAAAATTGTAATAATAATTAACAATATTACATTTATTCCCTGTCTCTTTAATCAAAATTAATTGAAGAAGTGCCATTTCTGAAGCATAGAGTGCACCACAGCTCTGCAAAATTGTATTTGTTCTCATGTCTATAGAGACTCCAGATACCTCAACTGACCTGTTAGAGACACATGGCCTATCTCAGACATGTTTTGAATGAGTTGACGAGTTTGTGCACTGAGGATCAAGGGGCCAAGGTGGAGTATTGTCTGCTGCACAGGGTCCTTCTGTGCTTTCCCAGCAGTAGGGTGGTGGGTAATTGGACCTGAGAGCACGAAAGCTCCAGTGCACCGTGTTCAAAAGAGTCTTCATTAACAAACTCTAAAAGACGCCCCAGAGAGCCTGGGCTGCAGAAATGTGAGTGACAGACTGTGTTCTACCGGGAGTGATGCTGAGCTGTCAGACACATACAACAGTGAGACTTGGCAGCATAATCTCCTACAGTAACTCACGTGTTGCTCACGGGCTGTGCAGTGGACCGGCGGTGTGGTGTTGGCCCAAAGACAATGGGAATTGAGAGCACAGAGAGGACCGTTAAATTTGCCTGACCCACTTTATCCTTCACCTAAATTAACCACCGATATATGGAGGGTCCTGCTGCCAAATCAGTACTGTTTGTGACCGTGTCTGCTGGGCCAGTTCTTTTGCACTCACGTTGGCTGGGGTCAGATGAAGCTCCACGTGAGAGTTTGGCTGCTTGTGGCATGGTGGTCTGTGGTGATAAACCAGACTTCAGTACGATTTCCCTGTTCCCTGCTAAATCTTTTTATTATTCAAAACATAATTTGCTGCCAGACAAACGCTGCCAGACAGACTAAATTATATTCTAGTGGTTTTAATATTGCTCATTCAAATCTTTTGAATCCATTCGTCAAACGTTTTTCAGCAAATTACTTTGTTACATCAGTAGGTAACAACAAGTGAGTCACTGAATCATTTACTTAAATATCCTTAAATGAGTCATATCCTTAATAAGATTAGTATGTCTACAATTCTACTAGATTACAGAAAGTTTTTTTTTTTCAATCCACTATGCCAACTGCTGGACACGATGTATTATCAAGCTATAGAAGAAAAAAAAAACTGAAACTGAAAAAAACGAAAAAATATGATTTGTTCCCTCAAAAGATTCATTCACTTAAAAGATTTGTTCAAAACACTGATTTGTTCACAAACTAAACAGCAATTCTATACTAAAGCACTAAACTGTAGTGAATATATGACTGAGTGACCATGGGAACAGTTAAACAAGGACAAATGAAACGAGACGAAGAATAAAAAGCGAAAAAGGACAAAAACAGGACATGATGAAATTAAATTATTTAGGATAACAGGTCTAAAAGAATGTTGGACTGTTGCTTTTGTTAGTCTGATAAAGTTTAATTAACCCCAACCGTGACAGTCAATACCGGTTTTCACAGCAATTGCAGTTTCTGTTTGTTGATTTATTTGCACAGAGCAGGGAGTGTATCCCGCAAAAGCCCATTCACATTCCTGCAGGCATTATGTTGGAATGTGAATAGAGTCATTACTGCCACTTGATCAAACCATTTCCAGGCCACTAGGTTCAGCAATAAAAACGTGACTGAATTAAAGTTCGGTGTATTCCTCAGCCCATGTGGGCTGATGTTCTGCGACATTTGCTTTTTAATGCCTAATGGTGTCAGTTTCATGTCTATCATTGTTACTGGTTTCCTAATTATGCATTGTCTGTTATTTGTCATACTCAGGTGGGTCTAACACAGTTGATGCAGATGTTGGAGTCCCTGCTGCAGCTGCTTCTGTCTTTTTACACGTCTCAGGTGCATCGTGGGGAGGAGCTGCGTTCTCTACTAGTAGCTCGGCTCACATCAGGTATACAGGCACTGAAACTTTTGCCCCCTGTACAACAGATACTGGCTTTACCTACTCAGGTACGCACTATCATGAACGACCTACTGGAACTGGGACAGATTCTCATACAGCTGCTCATCAACACCACCCCGCTTTATGACTTGGTGAGAAAACACACACACAAATGCAACATTCTGGAACCAGTTCTAATGGACAAATACTCTTAATAAACCATACAAGTAGATATTCTAGTGATAGAATCAAGGCAGATTAATCAGTCTGAACATCAAATTCTTATTATTTTTTTTATTATTTTTCACCCTAGTGAAAAATAAATATACCAACATGTATCTGAAATACGTTTATTTTATAAATACAGGTATTTTAAATAAATTTTGGGACAGGTTTTATTTCACTAGTGTACTACTGATAGGATGAACAAAGCTAAATATGTCACTCTATGTTCCCATAAAAACGAAATGAATAAATCTGTGTTTTATAGTCTGTTCTGGCCCATGAAACAGAACATGGCCTGGTTAATTTTCTCTCTAAATCTAAATGTTTTTTTTTAGCACAGTAAATTGAAAATCAGGTACATAAGGTTTTCGGGCCATTATACAGCTTTATTAAACTTCAATCACACACGCAGGGGCAGATTATCGAATAATAATTCGATAATTTTTATTATTATTTTTATTATAATAATAATAAAAAAAACTTATTTTTGAGCAGTTCCTATGTCAAAACATTTGGTCTGTGAAACGAGTCACGATAAAGCAGCTCAAAACGTTAAACGTTTGTTTAGCAAATCCACTTTTGTTAACACTATCGGGCATGATTTAGAGGTGGGATGTTATTTTCAGCGAGAGGGCCTAAAAGGGCCTTTTTCCAATAAGCCTTGCCTGATTAAATTGTTGAACAAAGATTTCAAAAGAATTAGAGTCTTAGCTTACGACTCTGGCCTCTCTTTTCTCTCAGATGAAACAGGTTTCTGATCTGGATGCAGAAAACAACCCAACTCCAGATGAACTTTCTGAGAGTCCCTCCAGCCGTGCCTTTGCGAACAGCCTCTTCCTCAAAGCCATGGACGGTCGTCCACGTCGCCGCAGAAGCCTTTATGCCCGTTCCCGTGGTGGGTCCAACAGCGGGCTTCCAACAAGCCCAGCTCTCTCTCCGACTCCTACCCCAGTCCCAGCAAATGGCAGAAAAGGCAGTTTGAAGCTAGATTCCCAGCTCTTGGGCCCTCCAGAACTTGACACACTGGCTGTGCCCAATACCGATATGATCCGCCGCCGTTCCTCTACCACCGAGGTCCTGCTGGCGCCCATTATGCAGTTAGTATCACAGAGCCAACGAGCGTTTGAGTTTCTGAGCTCTGGCCCTTCATCTGAAGATCAGGTCATACCTATGGTGGAAACCACAGAACATTAGGCTCCACTTTTCTCATACATTAAACCAAAATGCAATCACAGATTGCTGCAGCTCACAGGCTATTAAGGATAATACAGTAAACATAGCTTCGAATGCCTGATAATAGTAGTTAAGACAAAGAAATAACTCAACAGATTAGTTGAAATGATCATTTTTCTATATCTTATAATTGTTAGCATGTAACACAACATTTTGTTTAGGCTAAATAAATGCACTTTTATTCCTAAGATTTCTTTTTTAGTTCTTATACACAATATAAGCAATGTTTAATCTATAGACTGTCTTAGTGAAATGACTGATTGTTAGATGAATGGAGTGGAACAGGATGGCACAAAGATTCTAGTCAGTTGGAAATTAACTATTTGGAAATGTATTTGACTCAAAGCCCAAAGTCATTTGTGTTTAATTGAGAAGAGAGGATAAAATGGCATGGTTAATGTTACTTTGATTCTTTATGGGTTGTTTTATGTTTTAACATTAAGGATGTGTTGTTACAAAGGTAGAAAGATGAAGTGAACTGTGTTATACATAGACAGGCATGGAATGGTGTTAAATAACCAAGTGGACATTTATAGCTAAAATCCTAACAGCCTTTAGTGCTTTTTTCCTGTAACAAATACAATAATGACTCTTAATATAATAAAACATTTTATAAAATGTTATTGATGTTTCGAGTACTATTTGAGCTGAGAATGAAAGGCTAATTGTACAACAAAGGTAAATGTTTTTCCTTTATTGAAATCGAACATTGAAATACAAGCAATATAAACATCTCAAAAAGGTCTTTAACTAAAAACAGCATATTCTTTTTATACAAAAATGAAAGATTCAAGTAAATACAGGGCAATAACTCACTGTAAAAATTATTGCTGTGATTATCTATCAAAACTTAACATTTAACAGTAAAATAAGAAATAATGAGTCGTTTCAACTTAAATTAAGATTTCCTGTTACTAACGTTTAGTTAACTTTAGTTGAATATTTAAGTTCTGAACAAATTTTAAGTTGATATAACTAATTACAGCAACATTGTTTACAGTGCAGACACTCTTCATATCTCTCTTCAGTCCTTGGATCGTTCACAACATGAAAAATAATTATAACTATATTGGCGTAAACACCAAGGCATGGAAAAGAACTCTTCGGATGGATTCTGATTGGCTGTCATATTTTACGTGTTTATCAGCAAGACAAAAAAAGATGATTCTGACTATATCGTTCATGTGTTGTTCGTTATAATTGCGTTTTAGACTTTGCTATTCTCATGGAATTAGATTATAGTTACAACTATTATCCTTGGTGTGAACGTGCCTTACATCGAATAACATTTATAGTACCACCAACCTCAACTACACAGAAAACAATGTTCTAAACATTACAATATATACATAAAATGTCTATGTATATTATACACATTTTACATAGCCTCCTCAAAATTACCACATTTAATCATTCACTCGATCTAAATGTCGGTGGAGATTCAAAAGAGGAAAATACAGAGACGATAAAGTCCAACTCTATATTTCAGGCATCTAAGATCCAGAGCAGAAGACCACTTGATTCATCTACATCATCGTCTACAATCGATTCGGACTGTCTCTCGGTTCAAATCAATACCCTGCTGTGACCAACTTAAATCAAAGCCTATTATCACTTTTCATCAGAACTTCTTTTATCATCTTGCTGTTACAAACTTAATCTACCTTTCTTCACCATAAAGCTGGGCTCTAAACATTTAACATGCTATCATCTCATTCTTTAGCTTTCCACCATCCATGTAGCCTAAAAGGTTAAAGGGGCCCCCTTCGATTCCGAAAACCTATTGGCCGAGGGTCTTCTTAGCTGTTTAGACGCTAGGCTGTCAGAGGCCTCATATCTTCAACATACTCATCTTTCACATCACCAACTCAGTTCTTTACTCCCATTTCTTTCCAAACACTGCGGACACACTTCTGACTATGCCCTTGATTCCCGCCATCCCCTTTTTCAGTGCTCTGGACTCCTTAATGAGATCCAGTATTTCATGAAAGACAAGAAGCACACCGTGGTAGGTTTCAGCTGCCGAGATCTCGAAGAAGCCACAGTCTGCGGAGAGGGCGAAGAGTCTGCCCTCCTCGCTCGACACAGCTCTCTGGTGCAGCAGGTCTCGCTTGTTCCCTACAATGATGATCGGTGCAGATGCGGACAGCTTCCTAGTCTGGCGGATGAGCTGCACCTGTTGCCGGACCACCTCAAAGCTGGAACGGTCACAGATGCTGTAGACCAGGATCACACCGTCTGCCCACTGAAGCTGCTTGTCACTGATGGATTCAGTTGTTTCGCAGCTCTGGAGGAGACAGAATTAAATCAAAGATTAATTCACTTAACCTCACCTAGAAAACATGATCCCAAAAACCTCCATGAATGCATAAAAGTTTTCAAAATGCCCCGAATTGGATTTAAGGTCTTTCATCAGGTTTTTTTTTTTTTTTTTTTTTGTATTTACAGAACAATTAAATATGATCAAAATTTATAATCATGTCTACTTCCTACATACATATACAGTAAATTAAATCCATTGATTATTATACTTTTCATTTTCCAATTCACAGGTACAATTTTAATAGTTGATCAAATGAATTAAGCATTTAAGCACCTTAAAAAGTTAATGAGAAATATTCATTTAGTCATAAACTTTACTTGTACAGTATGCATATTTTCATATTTATGATATTTCTATATTTTGAATATGATAATTATGATAATAAAGAACCACACCAAACAAGTAAACTAAGTAGATAAACATTTTACAAACACTATTTTTTTTTCTAAACACATACTATGAAATTATGAAAAACATACTTAAAAACTATAGAAATATAAGATATAGAAACTAAGGACCTATTATTCTTAAAATCTAAAATTAAATTTGAGCAATTTTTAATTTTGAACTTTAAAAAAATATATATTTTAAAATCTTATCCACACTTTCCACAAAATAAAATGTTATGCAATATTTTGACAAATCTATAGTGAGATAAGGATTTATTATTGACTATTGTTGACTTATCCTTTGATAATAAATGAAATACACAATTTGACCCATTAAAGGGATACTCTACTTTTTTTGGAAATAGGCTCATTTTCAAACTCCCCCAGAGTTAAACAGTTGGGTTTAACCGTTTTTGAATGTATTCAGCCCATTTTTCTGATATTTAGAAGAATATCAGTAACCAGACAGTTTCTGGTCTCACTGACTTCCATAATACATTTTTTCCCTACTATAAGTCAATGAGACCAGAAACTGTCTGGTTAACGATATTCTTCTAAACATCAGAAAAATCGGCTGAATGGATTTGAAAATGGTAAAACTCAACTGTTTAACTCTGGGGTAGAGGTAAAATGAGCCTATTTCCAAAAAAAAAATTGAGTATCCCTTTAATGTATTCCTGACACAATTTGACCCCTTTATGTATTCCCAACAATGCATTTTATATTGATTCAAAAGCAAAAATCTCAAACAAAATATGCATCATACCTGTGGATACAGAGAGTCCCAAATATTTAAGGATATTTCTCGCCCATCTGTTTTGTCAATATGATTGTATATTGATTCTGAAAGAGAGCATAGTGAAATTAAAGACTGCTATTTTATAAACAACATAATTTATTTGTTCATTATCAACGGCATTATAATAAATCTTATTTGACGTACCAATATCGCCATATTCTCCAATGAATCTTCTGGTGAGAAATCGCACAGTGAGGGCTGCAAACAAGTCATAATAAATGATTATTCATAGGCTTAACAAAACAAACCAGACCATATATTATGACAGAAATGTATGTATGCAAGAAAGCCAAGTTCAGTTTTGTGCTCACCTGACTTCCCAACATTTTCTGCTCCAAGGAGCAAAACATTCGCCTCTACTTTGTGGTGATTTCCATCCATCGCTTTACTAACGCTACCCAACTGAGGACTCGGTTTGACCAGAACAACCATTTCACCTATGATGAATGTCTTGAGTGTTGAGTGTGTGCTTTGCAAGCCACTTCAACTATACATACATAAAACAGTGGGTGGAGCTTATGGAAGTTGAGTCGATTTAAACCAATCCGAGAACAGTGCATCTTTTCGCATCAGCAAACCACCAAAGATTGTCATGTCAAGTAGCGCCAGGATAATTCGATATTTACAACAAGTGTTTACTCTTTCACCCAACTCAAATAATACCGCCCTCGAACATTTCCCTAAAGAGAGCATCTGCTTGTTTTGTTCGCACTCGCAGAGCTAAACACAAGATTTTAAATTCCTTTTGACAAACCCTTTAGGATAAAATTGTTTACTATTATATCACAGATTTTTATATTAAATGTGACCGTTTTAAACTTTTATTACTAATTTTACTTGGATTTTATCTACTTTGAATAAAATTTTAAACTTTTGCCTACTCATTTCACAGATCTACAATTTCAATCTTTTGAATTTCCATTATAAAAATATTGCATATTTAAAATATGATAATTTAAACAAAGAGTTGAATTAAACCAACAATTTCAATGTGATAATTCAATATGCTCTCTGATCTTACATGCTGATGCATTACATTATTGCAGCTGTTGAATTATTTTGCAGTGTTTGATAGACGGTTGTTTTGTATCCATTTATGATGATAACATGCTTCCTAATTATCCTTAATAATCTTAATGATCTTTTGAAAATAGAGCCACGTCAATCGACCCCGTCTCTGCAATCGACCAAGGAAAGGGTCTTCACGCCCTCTGCTGGCATCACAGCTGCGTAACACTATTGAACTAAAATGTTTATAATAGCAACCCCCCATAAGCAGTGAAAGAATGTGACCTTAAATTAAATAAAAAATCAGTTTGATAGACATTTTACTTTAAGGCAAAGGTAAATAAACAAATTACAGTACTACAATAAATAGAGAGTTATATATATGTGTGGTTTCAAAAGCAATGACGTACACACTTCAATGTTCACCAGCTGTAGTGTTCCCACAGCCATCTCTCTCCTTGCCTTTATCAGTGCAGGATTTCTTTGGTGTTGTACCACAGTTTTCCATGAAAAACTCTCGCATGCGTTTCAAAGTGTTTCTGTGCTTCTCTCTTTGAGTCTCTGTCTCTGAAGAACTTCTTGGATCCTCACTGCTTGAGTATTTCAGGAGAGAAGCATGAAGGCTCTTCCCAAAAGTTTCATTCAGCCGTTGCTGGAAAGATTTTTGAAGTTTGACAATCATGTTTTTCCTCTGTGTAAATAACCAAAATAGCACATCACTATTATATAACAATCAATTCAATGATTAAAAGGTATACATCTGTAGTATTTCAGCTAAAGTTTTAAAATATGAAGAAGAAGCTTGCCAGTTAAATTACATGTGAATGTGATAAGATGAATGGCAGCGGTTTACCTCTGATTTCATCATCAAGATGTCAAAAAGAGTCCAAACATCTGACACCAGTTCAGCAGCAGTCCGGTAAGGAGGCTTCCTTGTCCCCAGGATTCGGCCGAGTATAATATCGAATTCTGCGGTTTTTGAGTGATTCTTTAAGAACAAAGCACAAAGATCATGTTTCGCTCGGATCTATTAATTTATACAAAAATACATCAAAATACAATTTGCACATACAATGACTCGTAATTACACCTTTACTATGATGAGCACGAAGAAAGAATATATAAATATTAAATAAATAGTAATGACATGACTTCAAAGAAACCCATAATGTGTAGTTTGGCAAAATATTTTATTATCATGTATTAGAAAAAATAA
Source organism: Cyprinella venusta (assembly GCA_038021265.1). NCBI lineage: Eukaryota > Metazoa > Chordata > Actinopteri > Cypriniformes > Leuciscidae > Cyprinella > Cyprinella venusta. The sequence continues at coordinate 22,233,559 of CM075874.1, read as the reverse complement.
GCAGTATACATAGTATATATACATATATATATATATATATATATATATATATATATATACACACACACACACACACACAAATATATACATGCATAACCGCTAAAAAAACAGCAATATTATGAAATATTAATACAATGTAAATTAATATACTTAAAAAAAAATCTTTCTATGATTCAAAGCTGAATTGTCATCAGTAATTACTCCAGTCTTCAGTCACATGATCCTTCAGAAATCATTCTAATGTGCTGATTTATTATCAATGTTGGACACAATTGTTCTGCTTAATATTTTTGTTTTACCTGTGATAGATTTTTTTTTTCAGGAGTCTTTGATGAATAAAAAGTTTAAAAAGAACAGCATTTATTTAAAATAGAAATCTTTTCTAACAATAAACACAACTGGTCACTGGTCAGTAATTTATTCTTTCTTTTTTTGGAAGAAATTGCTTTAATTCAAAGAAAATGCTGGATGGATGTGCTAAATTGATAAAAAGTGAAAAATGTTTTCTAACAATATAAATTACTATTTATTACTATTTAGAATAAATGCTGTTATTTTTAACCTGATATACTTTTTTAATGTGGTACTAACAAAATCATGTGGTGAGACAAATGCTGAAACATGCACGAAAAATAAGGAAATGAAGACTTACATGACTGTGTGTCAAAGTCAGTAAGTCTATTAATATCTGTTAGCTGAAACCATGATCCTAGGTGATTCATGTAGAGCAAGTGAATGGAAACCATCCTTTGAGAGCAAAATTAAAAACAAAATTAATATCCGTGGCCCCTGACAATATATTGAGGGTCTTTAGAAGCTAAATGTGAGACATGAAGCTCGTGCTTCAGACAGCCATGAACACGCTCAGGACCGTTTGCAGAGGCTGTGGATTACAGGCAATAATGCTTTGAATAATGTTTAGTTTCTTGCACAGACTAATCATTTGGCTTCTTAAGACCTCAATGTATCGCCAGGAACCAAGGAAATTAATTTTGTTTTGCCTGTCTGTTTTGTTTTCATCTCAAAGTGACTGTACAGTAGCCATTGCCTTGCATTATGCGAATCCCCAAGAATCAGTTTCAGCAAAAAATCTTTTATATTTCAACTGAAGAAAAAAAAAAAAAAAAAAAGACACTTGCATCTTGGATGGCCTGAGGGCAATGTTAATTTAATTAACTGCTAAATACTACATGCACCGTGTATTTACCTTAGTGACGCTGTAGAGCAGGCATCTGTTCTCATCACACAGGAGACTAAGGAGAAGCTTCTCACACTTCTGAACAGAATGGATGAGATTACATCAGTGTGACTTTATATCACTGCAGGACAAGAGATGGGAGTTGTGGCATGACACTATGCTAAACAAAAATCCTCTCGTAAATATCCTAAAACTGTTTCAAGTGTAACTATGAGTGTAGATCCTTTCAGGCTGGTGGTGTCTCACTCTTTGATCTTGTAGACTCAGACTGGACGTCATCATCTCCTCACTGCCATACACGGTCTCATTTACATCCTCACACAGCAAACACACCCAATCCTCACTGCAAGAGAGAAGATATACACCAAGACTCAAAGAGTGGACAGAGAAAACAGTTATTGTATCAAACTCCAAAGTCTTATAACTCAGTTACTCCAGAATTGTAAATCAATTCAGTTTTATACAATTCCTGTTAGTTCCTGGTCTCACCAAGATTTTGTGAGGATTGGTGGGATGTGACAATCAGAGTGAAAAGCACATCCACATTTCACACACAGAAAAGCAGCTCCTGCAGATTGACATACTGCGCAGAATTGTACGTCAGAGGCCGGGGAGCTGTTGCTGCTTTGCAATATGGAGCAGGAAGAGGCTCTAGATGGTATTGGATCTTCATGCCATCTCCACACCTGCTTAATCTGGGGAAGAACAGGGCACAATTGAGAATAGCTGTGGACTGGAACTATCATGGCTGTAGGCTAACATTAGTCACACTAGTAGTCTTTCCTGCATTACAGAGTCCTTACCTGTCCTCCCTGGGATTCCTGCACTATGATGTGGTCTCTAGATACATCTGTAGTAAGGTGGAACTCTGGGAGTGGCTGCCCACATGGAAGCAGAGAAATGGGCAGGCGCACCAGAGATACGCGTGGAAACCTACCAATGTTTCAGCTCAGTAAGTTTTTTTTTTTTTTTTAAGAAATTAATTTTCATTCAACAAGGACACATTACAAAAAATAAAAGTAAATTTTAAATGTCACAAAAATATTTATTTCAAATAAATGCTGTTCTTTTTTTACTTTTTATTCAAATAAATTTAGTTATTTTGAAAAACTATCCATTTCCATTTTTTTTTTTAATTTAGCAACATGATTTCTCAAAGATCATGTGACACTAAAGATTGGAGTAATGACTGCCAAAAATTCAGATTTGCCATTACAGGAACAAATTACATTTTAAAATATGAAGAGTTCAGATGCAAAAGCCTCTAAGTGCCGTTTGAAATTTTCTTCTAAAATGATCATTTTTATCAAGCTTGTATATTTAAGTTCAGTAATTTCACTTAAATGGCAATGAAGATTACCTATTAATTGTCATTTAAGTGAAATTACTGAACATAAATATACAAGCTTGATAAAAATGATCATTTTAGAAGAAAATTTCAAATGGCATTTAGAGGCCTTTGCATCTGAACTCTTCATATATTGATATAGAAACCGTTAATTTAAATTATAATAATATTTCACATATTTAATCAAATAAATAAAAAAGAAATCATGCAGATCCCAAACATTTGATCAGTAGAATAGGTTAATAACTTTTGCAGGATGCAAATAAACACTTTAGATCCCACTTTGAAGCAGATTTATACTATATGGACCAATGGCATATGGATTTATATTTCACCTCTTGAATTGTTTCTTGAATTGTTCCAACAGCACTAAAAGACAACAACAACAAAACAAAAAATACACAAATGAGCAAGGAAAACAAACAATCACTGTAGCTTAGCGAACAAAAGATAAAGAAAATCACCTGCAGATTCTTTTTCTTCCTTTTTTTCCTTTGTGTGGTCAAAATCCCTTTGGACAGTCTTGTCATACGTCACCCTCTGGTATGAAAAGGAAACGTTTGAATGAAGCACAGATCTCTAACATTCAATACTCTTGTTTGTAAAAGAACAAACATTTACCAACCTCCAATGCAAGGTCCTCTGAAGTGCCACATGGGGTTGAATTCGCTGGAGCTGTGGTGTTCTGATTGTCTTTTGAGCTGACAGGTGTGCATGTTTCTACAAGCTGACGAAAAGATGTTGGCATGCCAACGCTCCAGTGTTTTAGTCTATAGTTGCACTCTGTGGATGACTGACCGGCTTGACCTGGTCTTGAATATTTCCCTGTGGCGGTGGTGGTGGAGAGAGAGTCCTGGTGAGGTTTGGGTGGGCCAGAGGAATGGGTAGGATCTGGTGAAGATTCTTTGGGATCTGTATCTGACACAGTGGAACTAGGCAAGTTTCGCTCCGAATGATCCGTATAAGTGAAATTCGTGCTGCTCACACCTGCGTCCTGATCACAGACGGAGTCAGCCAAAGCCTTGACTGGGAGGTTGGCATAATTAATGGTATCGTTGCCACTAATGGGAGCAGAACTTATTGGGTTTACAGGAAGTGAAGACAAACTAGTTGTGCTTTGGATGGCTGTAAAGGTTGGACTGGTGGTGCTCTGTGCACAATGACTTATCCCAAAATTGGAGGATTCAGCAGAGTGGACATTAGAGATTGCAGTCACATCATTTAAAGAATGAGGGTTTATGGTAGAAAGAACAGCTAAAGGAATATTTGGTTGTGCTGCAAAAGAATGCACAGGTCCCAGGAAACTGGTTTGTATTGGATAGGTCAGTATAAGTGTTTGGGTGTCAGCTGGCAAGTTTGAAACTGGGTGGGTTAGTACGGGTGTTTGGTTGTTGACAAGTATTGGATGGGTTAGTATGGGTGTTTGGTTGATGGCTGGTATTGGATGAGTTTGTACCAGTGTTTGGCTGTTGGCTGGTATTGGATGAGTTTGTACCCGTGTTTGGCTGTTGGCTGGTATTGGATGAGTTTGTACCAGTGATTGGCTGTTGACTGGTATTGGATGAGTTTGTACCAGTGTTTGGCTGTTGGCTGGTATTGGATGAGTTTGTACCCGTGTTTGGCTGTTGGCTGGTATTGGATGAGTTTGTACCAGTGTTTGGCAGTTGGCTGGTATTGGATGAGTTTGTACCAGTGTTTGGCTGTTGGCTGGTATTGGATGAGTTTGTACCCGTGTTTGGCTGTTGACTGGTATTGGATGAGTTTGTACCCGTGTTTGGCTGTTGGCTGGTATTGGATGAGTTTGTACCAGTGTTTGGCTGTTGACTGGTATTGGATGAGTTTGTACCCATGTTTGGCTGTTGGCTGGTATTGGTTGAGTTTGTACCAGTGTTTGGCTGTTGACTGGTATTGGATGAGTTTGTACCCGTGTTTGTCTGTTGGCTGGTATTGGATGAGTTTGTACCCGTGTTTGACTGTTGGCTGGTATTGGTTGAGTTTGTACCAGTGTTTGGCTGTTGGCTGGTATTGGATGAGTTTGTAGTAGGGTTGTAAGGATGGGATTTTGGATGTTGACTGTTGCTGGATGAGTTGGTACAGGTGTTTGGTTTTTAACTGGCATTGGGTGGGCAATGGAAGGGTAATAGTGGAAGGTCGAGGTCTTCCTACTCTTGGCTAAATTGGAAATATTGTTTATTTGAGATGCGGTATAGTTTGTGACTGGAAGACGAGGCTGAAAATTAGAAGATTTATGAGGATTTGTTTGAGTTTTGTGAGCAGACGGAAGAAAATATGGGACACAGTGTGATGAGGGACTGTAATCATGCATGGATTGCTCAGGATCGAGATCCTGGGACAGAAGTTGGACAGACTGTGGTGAGGAAGAAAATGATCTCTGAAGTTCTGAAGAGGGAAGTTTAGATTGATTTAGTTGGGATGCAGAGTGGGTTGTGGCCTGGCTGGACTGAGATGGCTGGCTGGGCTGAGATGGAGGACCGTTAACAACACATTCACCCTGAACCTGTGCATCAACATTTGATGAGGCCTGTATGGGATGAACATCCGTGGCAGTTACTACAGAATTGGGATTTAAGCTTTCCACCTTTGACTGAGTAGAACCAGTTCTCAGAGACGTAAAAGGAACAGGAATCTTTTTAATCTTCATAAATCCTGGGTAGAAAAGAAGGAAAAGATATTAAATTAATAGATTTTTTATAAAATGTAAATACTTTTAATTAGTAAAAAAGTATGTACCAAGATTTAAGATATGCTGACAGATATCCTTTTGAAGCTGAAGATGCAGTTTAATCATGGTCTCAGGGGTGCATGTCTCCTGGGACAGAAGCTTTTTCACCTGGGTCTCAATCTGAGTTAGAGACACACAAAATATAGCAATACACATGGTCATAAAGTGGTCACCTCATAACGTGGAACTTAGTATCCTAAACAATATAAATAAATCTAAGGTGGAAAGTCTTGAACATAATCAGTATGAAGTTCTAGATATCTTATCATATTTAGGGAATAAGCATGAAACAAAACGGCTTACTCTTTTTTTGTGGACTAGGAAGCAATGGCCCTCTGTGCTGAGGATCTTGTCAATAAAAGCTACTATGTAATCCTGACAGCATTCCAGCCTGTTCAGAGATGTCTTCCTCTCCAATAAACATTTTCCCTCCTCTGTGTACAGGGCCTTAAAATTAAACATGCACAAAGTAGTAAGGGTTACAGATTTGAGGTTCCTGAACAGGATTGGGGGCTGATAAGATGCAAGTCGCACAAAAGAAAAGGGACATTGTTCCCATTGCTGGGAAAGTCCGGTTCTTTTTGCTGATTGCTTTCTGTTAATAATATGGTATGTGGGTGTTTCTCAGGAAGAGTAAGAACTTTTCTGTTCTTTTAATGTGCTTTTAAGGAAGATGGAAATTATGATTCATTTATTAGTTTTGTTTAATTCCTATTTTATATTCTTAAAGCTGCAGTCTGCAGCTTTCCCTCTTTGTCGCCACCTCTGTTTGAAATCTGCAATTGCACTCAAAAGGAGAATGAACAACTTCAGGCGAGTTGTACCTCAGCATGGGACAGCGCGGATGAAGCCAACGTTTTAAGGAGAATGTGCAGCTGTCAGTCACTGCATCAGTGTTGATACCGACATTCATATTCACAGATTCTACTTTTTGGAAGTATGACCAACATAAGAATTTTCACCAGAAAATGTAATCTGAACAAGAAACATCGACTTTTGTTCTTCTCAACAACTAACGTTAAATGAAAAAAAAAGCATTGCAGTAAATCGCGGTGATTAAATCTAAAGATTGTTTATCATATCACGTCAAACCGTGAAAATTATACTTTGTTCTCAAATTGTTATTGTTAACAACATCATCATTGTGTGACTACATTTAAAGTCCTTCAGATATTTAGGGGTTCAAGCACAAATTGCTGAAACCCTATTGTAATTGTAAGGATTTGTAAAACTGATCGTGCAGACCAAATGCTGAAATGAAATGTGAAATGCTGAAATGTACTGTGCAAGTTAAAAGTGCATCTAAAAACAGACATAGAAGGAACAAATGAGTGTTATAACTGAATCTGTCTAGTCTTTTGGAAATGCTTAACAATGGGAAAATATCTACCTAGTGTAATCAATCAAATCGGAGAAAACCATGAAGTTCATGTTTTTATATATATATATATATATATATATATATATATATTTCACAAAATATAAATGAGGGCATTTTTTGTTTGATGAACGGGCTTTGATGAAATTAAAAAAACGGATTGATTCTAAACAAATTAATAATCTGAATAGATGGCCACTGGCCAGTAGATACATCCTAAAGCTACATGCTGTAGTAGTTGATATAGAAAAGACATTTTGAAATAAGTGAAGTGTGCCAAATATTCATCATTTACCTTTTTAGGGAAAAGTTTAAATCATGAACACAGCATGTTTTGGCAAATTGCGCAATAAATTCTTACCTCTATCTCCTTTAAGACCTGCGTAGCTTTCAGGACCAGAGACTGATAAATAGAGTGGACCACCTGTCTCAACATCTTCTTTGCAGCAACTTTTAGATCCTCAATGTCCTGTAATCTAATAAAGAATAAAATATTCTCAATTATACACAGACAAGAAGATATTAAAACAGGAATGTCTGTAAAGCAGACCCATTATAAAACAACTTTGGATGTGAACACATGCTACAAACTAATTGCTATTGTCCTACAGTAGTCAGGGAGCTGAAAAAGTCGAAAAAGAATGTTGTTGTGTGATCCTCTTTCACATCCATACTCCTTTAACGTTGCACTGTGTGTGTTTCTTTACCCTCTCTTCAAGGCTTGAATTCCTTTAGAGGAGATAAGAGTTCTGTGTTTTCTCTCTGGATTAGCCAGTTATGGCTTTTTGACATTGGCAGAGCAGAGGTTTTTCTTTACTTTATAGATTTGTTGAAAATATATATTAATTCACCAATCATAATCACCATGTTTTAACATATAAATGCATGCAATACCCATTCAACTTTAGAATCTTGCAATCAGAGGTAAATAAACTTTACTTGCATTTTACCACTGAGTGGCCTGATTGTATATTACAAGTGAATTTCCACCATACTTGTTTCTCAGAAACAGCTTTGATGAGTTATTGAGAAAACGCATACTATAGTTTTTGTGGAATACTACCATTTCAGTAATGTTTCTAGTGACAATAAGTTACCAGGATGTAAAGTGATTTATTCCATTCACTGTTGGGTCCACTTTGATCTGCCATTAACACCTCTCCCTGTGCTCACACTTTGTTCGGTTTCTCCTTAGCACTGTCCATTTCAATAAATGGCCCCGTTTACACCTGGTATCTCAAGAGAACTAGTTAAACAATGTCAGGCTAGACAGATTGCCATTTACATCTGGTATTAACGACTCAAATGCATCTCCTGTGACCACTTTTAATCTGCATTTTAATGGGCAGGGTCTGTTTAAATCTGTATTTAGTATTATCAATTTCTGATTAGGTTTCTGAAAATGGATACTGATACCAGGTGTAAGTGGGCCGGCGTATTTTATTTTTTCACTTTTAAGGAAGTTCAAATTAAAGATTAAGAAAATTCAAATGAATTTAGAAAAGAAAAAAAAATGATGCATAATAAATTTTCTTTATTGGACTTATCTGGGGATAAGAAGTCACTATAGTACATTTGTTACAAAAGATGGTTCGATGCATGCACCTTAAGGTTGGAATACACTATACAACATTTGCCAAAATTGTTGCACCGATTTACACTCTAGAGGAGTCGAAACTAGTTGCCAAATGAGCCAATCTGCAGATTTTGGGCAGTTAGAGTTTTCACAAAAAAGTCTTTAGTTTATGAAAGGCAGGCACAGACTTTTTTCTTTTTTAGGCTTCAGACTCTGAATCAATCCAGTTGGTAAATATCAAAAAATTTATATTTTGATCCAGTCTTAGAATGCAGGTTGTTTTAATTTGTCATGCATCTCCAAGAAATGAGGAGCATGTTTCTGCAAGGGTTTGCTTTGTTCAACAACAGATACAACAGTGTAGTACACCAGCTTTTAATGTGATAGTTCATCCTAAAATGAAAATTATGTCAGTATGTCGTTTAAAAACTGTATTTCTTTATCATTTTTGGGTGAGCAATCCTTTTAAGAAATATGATTGAGACAAGATGTGACAATTGAATAAGACAAAGTAAGTCCAGTTTGTTCATGACAGACAGTTCCTTCAATCGGTGTTGTGTTGACAGATTTCGATAAAAAGCATAATGTTTTTCGTTATAAGATGTCAGCTTGCATGCCCCTATTCACTTACCTTGCCTCTAGGAGCAGCAGGCTGCTGCTGATTGTCACTTTCTGATGTCTGATGGAGTCCAACAAACTCTGCATTAGCTGTCTTTGAGATCCCACAGCTTCCTCCTGCTGCACAAAACTGACATATAGATATGTAAAAACATGGAACAGAGATGAGATGAGATAAAATAAATAAATAAATATAGTGATATTTTAATCTTCACAGCATGCACTGATCTGAGAGGGTTGATTTGAATTATACCTGTGGCCTTTATGAGTGATCAGCTGACAGTCTTTACAGGTGAGTTCTTCACAAACAAGACAGAAGTACCTCAAGCTCTCCTGAGTGTGTGAGGGACAGCGTCTTCTCTGTACCCAACCTGAACAAAAGAAACAACAGAACAGATCTGAAAATGCACAGAAGTTTATACCAGTGTTCGTCTGAAGCAGTGTTAGTGTTGGTCTGAACATATAGATTATATATTAAGCAATATGGTTATAGCTGTGACCAGGAAATTTTTAATATTGTAAGTTTCTTGCTGTTTGGACCGGGTGTGTGTCCTAATAAATAAACATTATATGTATTTTATTTAGTTTTAAAAGATGTGGTGCAATTATTAGTTTTCTTGAGTCACTGTCAGTTATCTTGAGTACTGCCCAATGATATGGTCAATGATATGGTTAAAGCTTCATTATCCATTTCAGGACGATGTTATGTTGCATTGAAAATGATCATGTCTATTAGTGAAGGATAAACTACATTTACGACTACTGGTATATGTTTTATACAGTAATCAAGTATCACACACCTGGTTTCTTCTCTGAAAAACTTGTGGGTTTTAGACATGACTATGGAATGTGTCAATTGAGTAAGGCTCAACTCTTATTAGCTTGTCCACACACAAATTTCATGTAAACGTATGTAAGAAGACAATGTAAAGATATGCTTACAATATGTTAATCAGTTAATGTGTGTTGTACGTTTGATGTGCTGCTACTGCTATGATGTATAGTTTAATGATTTGATTAGTGTAATTATTTATTGGTTATATTTTATCTGCATGTTTTGTCTTGTCTTGTGTGGACCCCAGGTATATTAGCAACCACTCTGTGAAAGCTAATAGGGATCCGAATTAAGAATAATAAATAAAGCATGCAAAGAAAGCAAATCTAACCTGTGGGTGGTTTTTTGGGTGTGACTTCATGGTCACGGGTCACTTTAACCCTACGATGGGCAGACATACAGTCCAAACACAGGGCCTCCTCACACTGGACACACCATCCACTAACCCCACTCTCTTCGCAACCGGCACACTGCAAAGATTGATTCAAATTTTGAATAAAGACAGACAGGAAATGCATCCCTTCAAATTAAGGCTCTTCACAACAAGAATATTCTCAATAAACTTGTAATATTTGTTCTATTTCTAAGAGAATAGGAAAGTCCACACCACACCACACATATAACGATAATGACACAGAGGAAAGATATTATTGGAATCAATTTTAGAATGATTTTTTTATCATAATGTTCTCGTAATGTTACCTAATCCATGCACTCTTACCTTGGGGTCCTTGTTATTATTAGATGCGTCTTCAAAAAGGGAACATTCTGTGACCTCGGACAGACTAAAGGCCTGAGCACATAATGGACAATCTAGACAGAGAAAGAAACAAAAGTCTGTTTAGCAAGCCACGACAATACCACAAAAATGTTATTAGAGTAGATTAGAATACAATTAATAAAATGAAATCCAAATGAAATGTGATTGCAAGTAATATTCCACGAGTAGTGACACTATATCATGACATTAAAGAAAGCATTTATAGATATTTTTCATATTTCACAGCTTTCATATTTCACAGTCGTTTGACATTCACGAAAATGCCAATTATATTCTCTTTTGGCACCACTGCATTTAATTTAAAAGAAATATAATGTAAATTTAGTAAACAGAGTTTTGTGTCATGTGATGTCATAACGAGAAAATATATCGGATTTGTAGGGCTAAATTGAAATGAAAAGTCTTTGTTCTGAGCAAAGAAAACGTATTAATGCGTTAGAAATAGATTATAATTATTTTTTGCGAATGTCAAACTAATGTCCAAATATAAATCAAACATAACAGCAGTGCCCTCGCGGTGTAACCATGCATGTCTCGTGTATCGTCTAAACTTCCTGTATTGGAAATGTGTAAGTGACGAAGCAAGCAAGCGTATTAAGGAGATAAGATCATTATAATTATTGTGTTCATAAAATAAAATTTAATATTGCAATTTAAAAAAATACTGTTATTAAAAACAGATGATGTGAAATGTTTGTTTAGGCTAGCTTGTAGTTCAAAACGACTTTTAAAAAGTCACATGCAGAGTTGGACCATCGCGAGCGCCCCAATAAACTTAGTCAGCAAACACTGACCGCTAATTTACAAGCTAATTCTTACCTTGTGCGGCTCCATTTGCGCAGATATTCGTAAGGCAATTATTACAAACTGTATGCAGGCAGGGCAGAAGTCTGGAGTCTGCTGAAGAGTTTAGGTGTAGTTTGCAAACAGCGCAGGATCCACAAACCGTTTTTTCTACATCCAGAAGGGGCGACGCTAGACGCCCTGTTTGGTCAGTGGTAAACATCTGTTGCTTGAGAATTATTAATGTAAAAAAAGACGTGTAACACCATTCGAAATATATCTCCTTATGGGAAACTCGACACGTTGACCCTATTATAGTGTAAGTAACGTTACATCTATGCAGTTCCTAACACTCTTGTGCTCATGAAATATTCATCAGTTCCCCTAGTGGGCGTAGTCTCGTTTTAACAAAACAAAAGTCTCGTTTCGAAGGCGGTGTCTTCGTGTTTTAAATTTGTATATAAATGTAAGAAAGGAAATGCTTAAGGAACAACTTTATAGCACTTTACCCGCCAACTTGGCAGTCAAAATTTTTTTTGGCGTTATGAAATGAAACGTAGCCTATACGTACTTTTTTATAGTCTATGAGTTGTAGCTAACCTGCCAATTTATTTATCATGGCACATACATGAAAACGTTACTTTAAAGGTTTGTCTTGAACCAAACAACAATGTTTTTGCTATAGAATGGCTATTCCAACTAACCCCATATGTTACGAAATCAATAAAATTAGGATCTGAGTAGCTGGCACCAACATTTTCAGCACCACGGCTTTTAATTTGTCAGAAGAACACACCCACAATAGGAAAGACTGATTATCAATGAATATTCCAGCAGGCTCCACCCAGTGCAACAGAATACCTTAGGAATCTTATACATTTTTGTAACCTTTTAGCACACAGAGTGGAACTTAGTTGATATATGTGCTGGGAGGAGTGGATTTCCATTGAATGTGTTGGGTCCAGTGTGACCCCGAGGTAAGCCTACTTGAACTCCTCTATAATGTGAATTTCCACTCCACTTTTTAATATTTTTGAGCTATTAAAATGGCCTTGGAGAGATGAACAGAACACAAAGGGTTAAATTGTAACTAGATCAATAAAGACCATCCATCAAACTCAAAAATATTCTCATTGCGCGTACCAGATCATTCAGACAGAGAAACCTTCAGCACACATTTAATAGCATCAACACAATCATCATATTGTGTTACCATAAAAAAGCCAAATACAGTACAGAGTGTGTTATGTGTGGTCACATCTTTTGTTTCCTTCAACAATATATTTTACTCACATTATACATTTTCCACTTTATGTCAGTCAGCACAAACAGACATGTGACCCACACTATTTCAAATATAAATCACAGTTGTCACATCAAACAGAAATATTTCCCAATATTTTATATGTAAAAAGAAAGTAAACATTATTGGACGGGGTCAAAATGTCACAATAATAGAAAGACCTGCAGCACCAAAGGAAACGAGGAAATAAATTAGCGACTGGATCTTACGTTATCTGGCCAGGTAGGTGTGGCTCAGGTTACACTGATGTTAAGAGATTACTTCAGGTCTGTGATGTAATGAATTGAGAGATATTTTTTCAGGAAGCTCTATAACAACACTTCATTATGAGTGTTGTGAGTAATAACCTCAGCCCATACGCCAAAGACCAGCAGAGTGACATGTACAGTATTGCAGAAAGTTATGGGAAATAGAAGTGACTGATTGAACAAGTCTTCTCAGGGCTTTGGTGGACACCCAAGTAATGTTGATCGGACTTGTTTGCTCAGCGCCGGGTTTCACATTAGACTACATTTCACACATTTCACCTGCTTCTCTTTGCTCAGCAATCCAAACTGAGCACTGGCCAGAGAATCAACCAATTTCCAGAAATCCTTGAACATGACGCCCTTCCCCTCTTCCACACTCATTTCTGTCAGAAGTTTGTTGAGTCCTTCCTGGTCCCCTGCTGTCTGGAAGAGAATAGAGGATGTGGGAAACTTATCAAATTTAATCATGATTATTGTGGTGACAATGCTTTCACGAGTCTGAAGATACTGGCTTTATAATGAATATAAATGTCTCACCTTAAAGTTGTACATATAGTGAGTCAATACAGTGAATATTTGAAAAATAAAAAAATAAACCTTGAAATTTTTGAGGCCTAATCTAAATTTCATTCAGTATTCAGTCAACGAACTTTTTGGCTCATATTTATTTTCAGTCTTATTTTGGTCTATCTTATGACAAAATAATATCACATAGGTGTTCTAACTTATGCAAATGTGGCTTTTGGTTATGTAAAATGGATGATATAAGTTATTTTGAGAGACTGATATGAAGTGAAGTCATTGTGGATATACAGACATACCTTCACCATGGTGGGGAGCTCTTTGGAGAGCATGCTCTGGAACTCCTGGGCTGTGAGCGTGTTGGCATTAGTTGATGATGCTGAGTGGAAATTTTCCACCAGGGTGTTGATGGCCAATTCTAGATCTGTGTACTACAGAGAGAGCAGTTTCAGACTCAATTAGAGCTAAAAGTCAATGTCTCCAGAGCCATAAAGGAGTAAACAGTTTCACAAAAAGGGCTTAGATCAAGATCAAGTTAGTTCAATCAGGCCTTTTATAAATGTCCCTTAGAAAAACATTACAGGTGTGCATCTAAAGCCAAAACAATGGCTCTGACATATTTTAAGGTCTGTCGGTGCAAGTTGCTTTCAGTTAAAACAGCTCAAACTGCCATTTTAGTCTGGGACCGGGGGAAAATGTTTTAACCCCTCTTGTTTTTACCATCATGTTACCACGATAGCACACGTAGCATACATCTGCAAGGTCGCTTCATATGGAAAGCATCAACTTTTTACTACCATCTAACATGATTTTATAAATCATAAAAATCTTAAAAACATTTTCTAAATGTCTATTTGACATTGTTCTATACGTTCTATAGATGTATAACAGATGAGCAAACATAAAATAGATGTCTCTGTGATGTACGTGTGCTATCAGGGCAATAACATTCACTAGTCACAATCATTTTGTGCAACTTGATTTTATGATGTATCAGTTTTATTTCAGTGTTGCCTGTAACTAAAGAATAGAAATCCACTAAAAATGCCTCACATTGCCTCTCCTCTTTGATTTATGTATCTCAAACCAGACTGGTAAAATTGAAATATTAATGGACGCCAAAGCACTGCACGAGGCCAGAAAAAAGGAGAAGAAGAAGGAGGAAACCGGTGATGTTGCAGCACGATCTTATCTGGCAGAGTGCAAGAATGATAAAAACCAGATCAGACAGATGGAACAGTTGAATAAACGATTGTTGCATATTGTAAAAAGGCTTATGGTGGAAAGTCAAATTAAATGTGCTAATTGTGACATGTCAAATATGCAGAAGAAACTTGCTTTATTAGAAACATAATGCAGGTTTGCTCTGCTAACTGAAATGTTACTTTTTCCTTTGTTCTTTTTGCATAGGTGCCAAGGGGCTAAGCAGATGTTGAAACCACATCTGCTTCTGTGACGAAGCGAGAATAGCGCTTCTTAGAAGCCATTGATATAGGCCAGGGGCAGGATGTGGTTATAATACATGTAGGTGAAATAACGGGTAAATGTTTAGTCAGCTTTTGTGTGTAGATCTTAGGAGATAATGGTCTCTGTTTGTGGAACAGCAACTGTGCTTCTGTAAGGGTACTGCCCCCAAAAGCTTAAAGACGGCCCCAACTAAACCATATAAAAGTTTATGTTTCCTGCTCCTTGCCGCATTTTCGAGGTGAAAACTTATTTGCTTTTCTTTTATTTTTTTAAATTTATTGTCTTTGTATCATTCTGAAACTTTTTGAGTAAAACAAAACCATATATCTGGTGATTCGAAAACCTTTCAAAAGTCTCAGAGTGATTTTTTTTCCTATATCTTTATCTAAAATTGGATATTTTCACTAAGCAAAAGCCCTATTAAACGAATTCAGGAGCTAGAGTGAACACCGCTGAGGACCTTTGTACAACTTTCAAAACCACCAATCATCAGGTGGGTGAGCGGCACGCATTAAAATGTAATGTGAAGGGTAAGGGGAGATGTTATTAGGGATTAAAGCAGTAATTTCAAAGTGGATGAAAAGTGCAGTTTTGACAGAATATATTATCACATAACGGCAAGGCTTTGTTGTTAATAATCCTCTGTTTGCTGTTGAACAGGAGCTGTAAAGACCTGTTACGAACTCTATTCGCACATTGCATTCCTGTGCTCGACAGTTCAGCACATAGTTTACATATGTAGATGCCATATAGCTCCAGACACGTTGGCGCACCTGCCATCTTGGAACGGTCAGCGTGTCATGACTTACAGTAAGAATCAATAATACTACTACATCGCGTAGCTTCTGATTGAGAAACAGCCAAGATTTAAATTCCCGAAGAAATGGGATAACCTTTCACGGGTGAGAATGTGTTGTTGTTTTTTTATATATGCATTAACTATTTATTACAGGATAGATAGATAGATAGATAGATAGATAGATAGATAGATAGATAGATAGATAGATAGATAGATAAAGATATTCATACATGTTACATGCGTCTAACAAGGCAAGGCGGTTATAGAAGCAATGGTAGAAGCACAGTCAACTTGCTCTCGAGTTTTCACGAACTGGTGTTTTGACCGTTGCAATATGGCGGACTGCTGCTACTAAGAAGGCATCAATGTTTACACATCTATGGTTCAGTTTGACTGACATCTACTTACTCACTGGGCGTTGGCCACAAAAAAGAAACAAAACACAAGGTGAAATCAGTTATTTTAGTCTTAGCGTTTTTAAGTGACAAGCTTCAAAATATTCATATACTAGTAAGTTAATAATATTGTTTAAAATAATTTAGGCCTAAATTGTAGTCTAACGGCAGAGATATTTAATCAAATTTATTTCATTTAGACGGATACAAAAACATGCTTTAATTCATTTCCTTATATTGAAGCGAACTATGACGAAAAGGTAGCCTTATGTGAAATATTGCTATTTGTGGATCATCCTATTTAATAAATACAACAAAAACAAAGGCTTACCTGTGGATCCATTGGGCTTGTTTCATGTCCTGATTGTGCGGAAACTAGAGCAGGTGAAGTGAAGTGACTGTATTTCATCACCTGACCAGAGCGCCTCGGTGTCCCGCCCACTCTTCACGTGCACTGCACAAAGTATATGTCCCATAGTATGTCCTCGCTTGTATCGAGAGTTTACATGGGAATATCAATATGTATGGAATGTGTGCTAATTTTCGATACAGACTGAGAGCCTCGTTTTTTTACATTTTCAATTTTATGAAAAAATAAATAATTGAAAAAAAGACAGAAAAACGATTTCAATGGCTTGAGTATTTGTTTTACAGTTAAGAGACTGTGGCACATAGGCAACCCGACATTCCTTTGACAACTATGTAAGCAATGTAACCAGACTAACCGCATTGCGACAGATGTGAGGTAACATTTGTAAAATATTTGTAGTTTCATCACGTATACCTAAGTTACAGTTGTTCAAGGTGGATAATAATTAAATAAAAACATACAAGCACCTGGTTTAACAAACATTTACTCAACACCACAGAAAACGGTGCTCTGCACATCTAAATTCGCTAAAAAAAATGAAACTTTGGACTCAAACTCTGTTATTGACAACTATATTTTGATGGCTTGATTGTCCATTGAGCCATTCAGAATGATCCTGATTGGAAAAATTGAAACAGATGAAAAGACATAAGTTACTACTGCACTGCTAATTTGCCCTCTGCATTTGTACAACTTAAATGTGTGACAATGTTGCTTAATTACACTACACACACACCTGATCATGACTTTTTTCATCTCTATGCCCTGACTAGTCTGCTGTGATGTTTCAGCGGCCTCCAATAAATCAGCTTGCTCCTCATCGCTGGAGTCTCTGAAACTCACAAGCATATGTATATAGAACTTTCCTGTCCAATTTCAAAATGTAAAAAATAAAAGCTAATCTGAAAAATTCCAGGTTAAATAAAAGTTAAGCTGTCTATTACCTCAAACTATAACATTTCAATTTGTGAGAAACACACACACACAATTGTGCTATAAATCAAGGTGTTTATCATTGTTCTGTCATGTGACGTACAGCTCTTGCTCCTCCTGGAACGCACTTGGTCCCATGCAGATAGCACAGACGTTCCCCATCAGTCTGAAGCACGACGAGCAGTAACGACCTGTGAAAGCAAATAAATTCACCTAGCAGGTTGATCTAACAGTCTATTTCCCCTCGACAGGTAAATTATCTTAAATCAACCATTTCTCAAGATTGAGAAAACCAACCTGTGCAGTGAGTGGTAGGGCATATGTGCACTTCATCATCATGACCTCTCGTCTCCAACATTTTACCACAGGCCATGCATGGTTTTTTATTGATATCCAGGAGCCTGGCTATGATGAAACCCCCCGGCAGGCTGCAAAAAAGGCGAGGAGTGTGTGAATTTATTTTAATTTAAACCATATTTCTGATTTATGCATTAACCTTCAGATAATAGATAACTACAATTCAAAAACTTATGGTCTGTAAAATTTGTGTTTTTGAAAGAAGTCTCTTTAAACCAAAGCTGCCTTTATTTGATTAAAAATACAATAAAAACTGTTATAATGTAAAATAAAACTTAAAATACATTTTAAAATACAATTTATTCCTGTGATGTTGTGCTACTCAATATTTTTGTGGAAAGTGTGTATTTTTTTTTTTTTTTGGAATCTTTGATTAGTAGAAAGTTCAAAAGAATTTTGATTTAAAATAGATTTTTTTGTAACATTGAAAAAGATTTTACTGGTACTTTCAATTTAATGTGTCCTTGCTTAGAAAAAGTTTTAATTAAAAATAAATAATTACTGATCCCACACTAATAATGTATCTAGTAGTGAGTGTGCTATTGTGGTTTTCATAGCAGTTTATACTCACTGTTTGGCCAGGGTTTTTATAAAGCCATTATTTTGCAGGTCCACCTTGTTTCGTTGTACTGCCCTCAATAGGGCTTTTCCTAAAGACCTGCGATGAGTCAGAATATGCCTGTGGAGGTACTGGATCCTCTTCTGCAACATGCAAACATTTAGTATAAACTATTCATAGTAAAAGCAAACTGAAAGTAAAATAGTTCAGTCATTGTCCTTTTACAAGCCACGGCACAGTTTCTCCTCCATGAGACATAATTCTCTTCATAGATAAAAAGCAGTTTTAAAAGCATTAGAGAGGTGACCAGCTTAATAAATATTTGACAAAAACTTTATATCTGTGACTATTAAAGGCCATTTTGATGGTGATTGACCTAGGAAACGTTCTTACTTTCTCTCTTTCAGGATGGTACCTGGCACACACAAACCTCTGTAAACGTTTGGCGTAGCCACCGGCAATCACAATAAACAGCGTGAAGCCATAAAGAAGACCTTTGTTTGGAGGGAAGGCAAAAGTCAGTCATATAACCAAATGTAGTGCTTCTAAAATGATATTTACTTGTCTTTAATGCCATATAAAAATGAATGCCATTTGCTTGGAAAGTGCCTGCAATACTTAAGATTATCTTGATGTAAAGTATAAGCAAATGTACTTGACCTTCTTTGTTTATGACGTAGAGCAGGATAAAATGAGCAAAAGGTTTGGAAAAAAAAGAAGGAAATTCACAAATTTGGCGCATGCAACCGGCCACAAAGGTTAACAAGAGGATACACTGGGGTGATAAACCCAGATGATAAAACCACAAGCAGAGATAAGACTACAGTGAGGGAACAAAGGGAAGAGTGCAAGAAAACAACAGAGTGCGACAGAGGAAGGACATCCGTCATATTAGACATCATGAGGTACAGAGACTGGCCACGAGCTGGAGGACGGAGAAGCGAGGAAACTTGAGTATTGAAAAGCACCCTCTATAATTAGGTCCTAAACCAGTGACCCTTGAGGTCCACTTTCCCGCACATTTTTGCTCCCACACTCATCAAACACATCTGAAAAAGCTAATCAAGATCTTTATGATTACTAGAACTTTCATGCAAGTGAGTTTGATCAAGGTTGGAACTAATTGCTGAAGGAAAATGGACCTCAAGAGCCATAGTTAAGAAGCTTAAATATAGATTTGAGCTTTAAAATTAAAGTCTTAGTTTTGCATTACCTTCTTTGTATTGTAACCTATAATTTTGTTTTGTTTTGTTACAACTGCCTCCAGTGAGACTTTAGGCATTAAAATAAGGCTCAAACAAGAAAAACCACTAGGTAGTCTTCTACGTCATTCATTCCTAAATAACTTCAACCTGAGGGCGGGTGAGTACTACGGCTACCTGAAGAATCATAGGGTTAAAGTGATAAGATAAAAAGACACACCAAGTAATGGCATATGTCTATTGTTTTTCTGTGATTGTTTGAGTTTTAAAATAGGTCTGGTTAAAAAATCTGTTTACTGAGATTTAAAGATTCAGAAAACAACTGTAGTTGCTTTCTAGCTCAAGTGTCAGTAAAATGATCATACAACGATTTGAATTGACATATCAAAAGCACATTTGTGAGTAAGCAGATTAAACTCTTTTGACTGGTCAAATGCTCCATCTGCTGTTCCAGTGTCGACCATTAGGAGTCACTCTAAAACAATAGACTCCATGTATAGTGTGGCGTGTGTACTTGCACTTGTACCAATGAGCAGGTATCTCATGTAGTCTGGCTCCAAAGGATTCATGAGACATTTCTTGCTTAGCACAGTGATATTTCCTTTCTGCAGGATGTCAAAAGAGGCTGCAATGTCCCTAAAGATATCTGAGGCGTAACCAGATCCATTCACTTGTACTGCAACCACTACGGGAGCTGGGGGCGAACAAAAATCGTGATTAACATAACAGAATATGCTAGAAGGATATATAAAGTAAGCAAACCATTGAATTATTATGCAGTGGCATATTAGTGAAATAAATTGCGCAATTCAACAAAAACATACATCGAAACCATGCTATGGTTTTCGTCTTGTGTACCTTGGGTCACGATTTCACCCTGGGCCTGGTGGTGTACCAGCTCAAACACCCAGAACACCATGAGGTCAACAGCTATCAGTATTGCTGTCATGACCATATACCTGAACAAAGACAACATCTGACTTGCCATAGCCCGTCTCTCTCTCGCAGTCAGGAACAGAGAGCCTGAGGAAGACATGAGAGCCATTATTAGAGTCATTCTAGGTCTTGGGCAGAAGTGTGTATCTCTGTGGAGCTTTTTAGGTTTTGAACTGGTTTTGTAGTCTTTATATAGCCTACCTTGTGTACCCTACTATCAATCAAAGGTTTGGGGTCAGTGCGTTTTCTTAAAATAAAAATGAATACTTTTATTCATCTTTACGTTTCTATTCATCAAAAAAGTATCACAGTTCCCACTAAAATATTAAACAGCACAACAGATAAAAACCAAATCAAAATTGATAAGAAGGAATGTTTCTTGAGCATCAAACCATGAATGATTTCTGAAGGATCATGTGACACTAAAGACTGGAGTAATAACTACTGAAAATGTAGCTTTGCCAGCACAGGAATAAATTAAATTTTAAAATTTATTAAAATAGGCTATTTCACAATATTATTGTTATTACTGTATCTATTTGACCAGATGTTTTATAGGTTAATACGCCAAAGTACAGTAGAGTTTGATTGGATGTACGACCTATGACAGAAAAAGTTATTTGTTTTTTCCCACAACAGACGTGCAGCACATTTTTTGTGGTCACTAGAAGTGTCCAAGAGCAGTTTGCTTTACTACAGCAGTTTGACTATTTGACCTGCGACTTTCTGAGTGTGAAACATTGCCTGTTTTCTGGGACTTGTTGATGACCTTTCCCTTGTGAGCTTTTTCTCATCTTTCCTTGTTGATCTCTCTCTGCTCAGGGTCCTCCTCCACATTTTTGAACCTCTCGGCCTCTTTCAGCTCTATTTCTCTAATCTAAATGTCTATGAACATTCTTTCCTTTCTTCCTTCCTCTTTCTTGACCCTTCAACCTACACCATCTATCTGCTAACAGACACACACACTTATGTAAATAAGTATACACTCACAGGGCCTGATGTAGGTGAGAGTTTCTCTGTGGCTGAGGGGAAGTACTGCTGCTTTGCCCTGTCTGGAGAGCTTCCTGTCTAGCTCAATGAACTGGTCAGTTATGTAGATGTTCTCAAATTTATCATTATGAAGGTATCGATTTTTGTACAGAACGGCCCTGTTCACAAACACAGAAAAGGACAATGGACATCACACAAATACAAATGGATATACTCTTACAACCCCCAAAATATGATGATCCCATTGTAAAAATCCTTATTTTAGGATTACAATCTTAACAGCTTTATTCAGTTCTGACTATACAAAAAATGTTAACAAACAGATTTTAATAAAATAATTCCATAATAGTACTGACATGTGTAGATCTAAATGTGTGAGATGTGTGTGGCAAGTTGTATTTAACAGGAAGAACATACTGGAGATACATGAAGAGAAGCATGAAGAAACCCATGTATGCAAGTAGGACCTTGAGCTCCAGGAGGAGGCCCATCTGCTCAGACACCTCCTTCATGATATCCTGAGCAGCATCCTGCATGGACTGACTGTTGTTCAGAAGCAGATCAAAGTTGATGGAGGTAGAAATGTTGAATTCGAATTCTTTTTTAATTCGATCGAATGCCGCAATGGTTGCTAGAAGTGACAACAACAAAAATGGCAATAACTAAATAACAAAAGTATTTTTCTGAACTGAAGTTTTAAGAGTTTTTGAAGAATCACTCCATTCATACTGTTTTACATATGTAAATCTCAGAAGGTGAATTTTACTTACGATAAGCCAAAGCAGTCTTCAAGTGGTCAGCGATATATGATGGTAAGATGCAGAATAACTGTCCCACTGAGTGAAAAGTCAATTAAAAAAGGCATTAGTTTAAAAAACATGGTGAAAATAGCTAATTTTAGTAATAACATCCAGTTTTCATAAGTTAATTATCCATTAAAGAATTGCACTAAACAGCAGAACTTTGCTCAATAAGGCCGTATAGGATTCATTTTAGCGCTGAGAGGTTATGTTTGGGTTTGTTGTCAGATGTGATTTGCAGATTTGCAGTCAGTCTGATGAGAAATGTGAGATATCATACACATGGGAACACAGCCACCCCACTCATACTGTAGCATTTAGGGTACTTAAATGGGACAAACTGCTCCCACAAGAACACACTGTAAATAAACCTTTGTATATATTGAGCATGTGAGATGAACAGTACTTAAGAGGCTCTGTTTTCACAGTTTCTACAACGTTAGAAGAGATCAAATATACTGAAACCAAATCACTGTGATGCAGAAAATAATGCAGTAAGGAATCAGCGTGCTGTGGATATATGGTTTCCTGTAAAGAGGGTAATGACAGGGCTTTTAAGGGACTAATCATATGCCAGAGACGCACCGCGTGCGAGCCCGCAGAGAGACTGGAATCCATCTAGGATGTGGCAGAGAAAAGAGAAGACAGAGAGCAGCTCCATGCAGTTCTCACGGCCTTCATGGAACAGCTTAGTGCACTTCTGATACGGCAGACCCAGCTTGTCATTACACACATCACCAATATCTGCCAAGAAGTGCAGTACCTTTCTTAGAACACGAGCTGAAAAGGAAATAGAGAGACAGAGAGACTCAAAGCTCAATAAACATGAAAGAGTATAGGCCCAGATGATGGCGTTACCGGATGTTTAGTCGACTGATTCACTCACCAACATGCCGCACAGATTCCGTCAGAGCTCTGATGAGGTTTTGTACTCGGCCTGCCATTGAGTAAGCATTCCTCGCAATCTCCTTAATCTTACTCAGGGCCGCTAAAAAAGGCATTTTCAGAATATCAAAACAAAAATATGTACAACAAACAACTGTATTTTTAAGTAAACCAAAAGACTTTGAGAATATATATATATATATATATATATATATATATATACACACACACACACACACTCACACACATACAGGGTTAGGGTTAGTTGTAGAAATATTTTATCCAATATATTAAATAAATATATAATATTTTATTATTTTTATGGTAAAATGTCAGTCTTTTATCAAACTGTGATTCTGCAAAACAGAAGGCATTGTGAAGAACTGATTTTGTCTACACAGTGAATCGTATGGACAAAATATAAACAAATACTGAGACATACTGTGTTTTGCAGAAAAAAAGGTGAGGGTGAATAAATGATGAGAATTTACACTTGAACACTATCTTTTCAAGTGAATAAAGAATGAAATTCTAAATATTCTCATTACTTAGTTGTGAGCAGATGTTGGTGTTTTTGAAAGAGGAGCATTGTTGACATGATGATCTTGCAGATGGACTCACGTAGCAGTGGGTTGGCGGCACGCTGTAGGAGTTGTTGGGTCTGATTCATGGCAAGTTCTGCACCACAGATCACACTGTCTGCGGCCCGTTCAACATTCTCCATTGTGTTACTCACGGGGCCATGGATAACCAAGGTACAGATGAGGAAAAGAAGGAGTTTTTTACCCCTGACTTAAAAGCAAAAAAAAAAAAATGTGTGAGAGGTGTTATGATGAGCAATACAATTAGGAAAACTGAGAGGTGATAAATTATTGATGATGATAATTAATAAATCATACAGATGATTTAAGAGTAGTTTTAAAGCTAATTCAATGGAGATTTAGAGGAGACAAGCGCAGTGAAAAATCGAATACTTCCCTACTATATAGTACACTAAAAACCACGCTAACAGAGTAATATGTCCGAAAACAAGTTGTGTCCCAAATCACACACTACACGATGTACAATGCACTACTCAGTTGTAATAATTGTACCATACATTTTATATGTTAATGTTTTGCTATATTTGTACATTATCTATTATATTTTTACAGTTTAAGAACTTGCTGTGTTTTTCATAATTGCTTTGAATATTTACATTTAGATGAAATGCTTGTATAGAGTGGTACTGTAAATAGCCTATACAAGCATTATAAATTGTAGGCCTTTAACCTTTCCCCCATGGACAGTAAAAGTGGAAATATTCATTCTTTTCCCCCCTTTCTGACAAATAGGTCTCCTCTATATCTGCTCATATTATAGGCTTAAATTTTAAATTATATTATTCAGCAACTTGTTAATTTACGTGTTCACATGTACCAACACAGAATACGTTTATGAAAGATTGACAGTGTTTAGTTACTCGAGCACAGCATTGGGATCATCAGCATGACGTTGGTGCGCACGCGCTCGGAGAGACCAGATCCAAACCCAGCCAAAGCGGCGATGATGCCGGTAGAGGTGACGCAGAACCAGAGATCGTTGTTCTGGATGAACAGCGCAGTCATACCGTACACCGAAGCGAGGAACAGACCCAGAGTAAACCCAGCAAGGCTGCGCTTCACCTGACGTATCGCTGAGCTACGACGCAAACGCGATATTTTTCTACCTTGAGACATTAAAAAGGTCCATTTAGAGCCATCCTAAAAAGAAAGGAAGAACAAAAATAAAAAGGAAGCAACTTTATTAGATGTTTAGCCATTAAAAAAGAAATATGAACTGTTAGTTTGGCCAAACTTACCTGTCCACTGTAGAGCTTGCGGTAATAACTGCTTTCCACTTTTATATACGTTGACAGGTAAACGGATGGTGTATTTTAGGACCCATTCAAATACTCATACTAGTACTTTGTCATGTAAAAAAATGTAAAAACGGCTGTTTTTCTTTTGTTTTTTTACACAAAACCCAAGGGGTTCAATCTAACGGAACATTGTTGCATCTTTTA
Source organism: Cyprinella venusta (assembly GCA_038021265.1). Classification (NCBI taxonomy): domain Eukaryota; kingdom Metazoa; phylum Chordata; class Actinopteri; order Cypriniformes; family Leuciscidae; genus Cyprinella; species Cyprinella venusta. Next base: position 22,208,489 of record CM075874.1, on the reverse strand, counting down.
AAACGGCTTTCTTCAGCAGTCAGTGTTCTTGCCTAGCAGTGAAGAAGAAACCAGCAATGGAGTGTCTCGGGGAAACCAGATGTAAAACACCCCACTCAAGTGTGTTTATCTTACATTTTTTTAGATAGTATAATCAAAATTTATTTGTAGCTGTCCAGCAGAGATTTGACTCTTTTTGTGTGAATTTCCAGCATTGGAGCAGGTGTGTAAGCGCATTCTGCCACCTAGAGTTCATAGGTTACTCTTTGGCCCACCGTCAGAGTTTCCAATGGTCCGACGTGTCACGGGGGCTGTGTTTGGAGCTTTGAGTGGTGTGGGTAGGTAACTTTGTAAAATCTATTCCATTAAAAAGTGTGGGGTCTGTAAGATTTGTAAAGTGTTTTTTGAACATCTGATGTCTCTTATGCACACCAAGGCTGCATTTATTTAAATGGGGTGGTATAATGCCCCTTTCACAAGATGTAAAACAAGACTTTGATGTCCCCAGAGTGTGTATGTGAAGTTTTAGCTCAAAATACCGTACATATATTGTTATATAGCATGTTAAGATTGTCACTTTTTGAGGCTAAGTAGTACCATACAGTAAAAGAAATGGACACAGTGACCCCATTGATTTCAATGGAGAAGACTGATTATTGCACTTCCTGCCTAATGCTAATGTTTGAGCGACTGCACAGGTTCCAACTGAGCTTGACGACAGTCTGACAGTTGTAAACCTTCTAGTAGCTGTGCTAGAAGCGAGAGACCTTGTGTGTGTGCCTCATGAAAGCTACATTCCCCATCAACCATATATTGATCATTTATGTCCTCCACAATGAATGAAGTCAGTGAAAATTTGTTAACTTTGTTAATGAGGAAAGCACAAATAATTGGTCCCAAAAAAGTACAGTTGAAATTTAAATCTTTTTTAACATTATAAATATCTTTACTCTTACTTTTGATTATCTTAATGCATCCTTGGTGAATTTAATTTCTGAAGTCTATCTGACCCCAAGCTTTTTAATGGTTGTCTATAAATGATTGTTTCATGAATTATACAATTAACATGTGATGCCAATCTTTCTTAACCTGTTTTTAAGGGTTATTTTACGGACTCGTGCAAAATATTGCCATGACAGCAATACAACGTGTTGTTGTTGGGTGTGTGTTCGTAGGCAAGTACACTGCAGAAAGTAAACATTTGACCCTCAAAATTGTATAATTTAATATAATCAGTTTCATTCAGTCATAAAAAATATTATATTCTGCTTCAGTGCATCTGCTTGTTTTAGTCTGCGTTATGTGTTATGTATGATGTGTTTGTGTAGGTCTAAGTTGCCTTGGAGGCATGTTTTCCTCACTGTTCCGCTGCTCCGTTCTCCTGATGTTTCCTAGTATGATAGGATCTCAAGGTCGGACATACCTAATGGTTTTTGTGCTGCATGGACTTTACCACGGTAAAAATTTTAGGGACAGGAACTTTGTGACTTAAAATGACACTACAAAGCACATACCTCAAACACAGACTTTCTTTAGTTTTGACCCATCTCCTGTGCTCTTCCCATCAGGCCCCATTGCAAACATCCAGCATAACGTGCAAGATGTGGCTTCCTCCATGGGCTGTAACATAGACCTGCAGATCACACACAGCAAGTTGATGTGGAGAATGCTGACAGAACCTTACGTGCAAGTAGTGCAGGAGATAGTGGTGAGTCCTGACACCGAGTGTGAATCTACAATTTGCTGATCATGTAATTATACCGATCAGTCATGGAAATCTGTTCCACAAACATCTTTCTTTTTAGAATGACAGTGAGGAATTTCAAAAAATCTCTGAAAAAGTGAGCAAAAATTTCCAGAAGATCCGGGATGAGGTAATGGGACGGTACGGATATGACTCTCTTGGTAAGGAGTCCGTCCATACGGCCAACAGCACTCAGGAGGAGTATGTAACGAAGACTAGAGCCCGTTGTGACTGTGAGTGTAAATGAGAAGAAAACAAGCTATTATAGACTGTGTATGATGGAGGTTTGTCTAAATGATGTTGTGTGTAACAGATGTGGTGCAGCAGGGAATTAGCAGATGTCAGGATTGGTTCAGTACTAAGTGGAACGAGTGTATGAATACCATTCAAGCGCCTCTTATAAACAACTTTCTCTGCATACCTATGCAATTCCACTTCCTGTGTGATATCATGAGAGGTAATATTTGCATGTTGTATCTTATTTTTACATTTAGAAATCAGGATCATTGAGGTTTTTTTTTCTCCCTTTCTCTCTCAGTGATGACATCATGGTGCACAGAGAAAATCCCAGTTGAGGGAAACTTTGGTCAGACCTTCGACAAACTAAATGACTCCATCAACAAGCTCGCAGAACACTTCACCACCAATGTAGTGCTTAAGGTATAGCAAACCCTCTGAGTTTTAATATAAAAAGGTAAAAAATCTTAAGATTGCCACACCTTCTCCAAAACACATGAACGCACACAGCCAGAGCAGAGTCTGCAAAGCGTCACAAGAGAGAGACGGCGTTAAATAACCTCATGCTTTAGGGTGCTTTCAAACCTGCCTCGTTTAGTTTGGTTGAATCGTACTAGAGTTCGTTTAGGCTGGTGTGAATGCAACAATCGCACTTTGGGTGTGCAACAAAAGCGGACCAAACAAGCATTGACGACGTCTAGGTACTCTTTCAAACGAACTCTGGAGCGTTTCGTTTGTGGTGAGAACGTTATCCAACCTCGAACAGACCCAACTGCCAAAGAACTGCGCATTTTTTGGACTAAACCAGCTGCCATATTCCACTGCGCTGTACATTATGGGATGAGGACTAATATTTGTTGACCGTTTGCACGGACAAACTTGGAGTTGTGAGGTGGGGCGGAGCCTCATAGAAATTTAATCTGATGATTATTAGGCCATTTTAATTGGCCTAATAATTTTGTCTGTCATTTCATCTTTTTCCCGGCCAATGTCCGGTAATCCCAACTTTCAAAAACTCGAAGAACACCGAATTCTGACCAATCGAAGTGCAGTTATGGAAATATGTTTAAGACACATCTGGCCAATGAGTGATGTTGATGTTGTCACGTGACTGCATTTTGGGTCGTTTCATCAACTGATTTGGACCAGGGAAATCAGTGTGGTGTGAAAAGGAACCAAAACGCCTGAAAAAAAAATACAAAGTATAATTTTTCGCCCTTGGTGTTCCAACCAAATGAACCGAACTACAGATGTGAAAGCACATAATATTATAATAATAATGAACATAAACAATTTACAAGAGCTCTGACTTGTATCACCTGACTGCTGCATGTTAATTTCGCCTGTAAGTCAACAAGTCAATATTTTTTTATATTTTTATATTCTTCGTTTATTGATTGCTATCAGGTTGTAAAGAAAGATTCAACCAGTAATAATAGAGTGTTCATGAAAAACATTACCTACCCTATCTTTAAATAATAATAATAAAAAAATCTTCTTATGATTTGTCTTTAAGAATTTGGAGCAGCAGTCAGTGTTTGGCGTGAACGTCCTCCAGAATTTCTCTAAGGAGCTGAGCCGTGTGTTTCAGGAGAAAATTGTAATTGCTCAGAAGATAGCTGGGGCGATTGATTTCCTTCTCTCGTTCACCTTCATCACAGTGTTCACCTCGTAAGTTCTCGCAACATATAGCATGTTCCTGCAGGTTATCAGAGAACCTGGGCATTTTTCTTCTTTTTTATTTTTTATCAAATATTCAGTTTTGGTTTTTTTGGGTTTTTTTGCAGAGCATTTGGATATGTTCATCAATTTTCCAGAGATATTCATTTTGACAATGTCTACATAACTACTTACTTCAGACAGATTGATGCTCGAAGAAAAAGAGCTGTAAGTTATAATCTTAAAAGTACACATACACATTCATATCCCTGTTTGCACTAATTTGAGCTTCTGTTTCAGGGAAAGAGGCATTTGCTACCACTGAAGAAAGCAGAGAAAGAGAGATTGATCAACCCATGGAGCTTATTTATCCACCCAAGCGAGCTCATGCCTGTGGTACTTTTTTAGTGCTGTGTGATATTATGGTCCCTTTGTTCAGCATTTAATTCATGTTCTGATAATCAGATTGTGTATTAAAAATGGAGCAGAGTTAAAGCTGAAGTGTGCCATATCTGTTCTAATGGCACCAAACAGAATCGGTAATATAATGTTTTCAAAAAGGCTTTTCAAACACTCACTCAGACAGATAATTGGCTTTATGCACAGCTCCACTACTACTTGTTTCCTGTCTGTCATTATTGGACAAACTGCCAGGTTAATCCAGGTGTGTCTGACCTCAGTAGTCACAACCATAGACATCATAGATATAGGTAGACGCCCTATCGACCGCTACAGCCTAATGGCACGGATGAGCCGCATCCTAAATCGGTCATCCGCTCCGCTCAGTCTAATCTGTTTGCCAGGTGATATGAGCTGTCAGCACATTTAATGAATCATATGTCACTGAATACCAAACAGATTTTCATGCGGGGTATTTTGCAGCAAAGGTCATACATGTAGCTATGATACAGGACACGTGGGATATTTTATTCACAAAATACAAACTTTAGTCAGGTAATGTTAAATGGTAAATCTTACATGTGAAAAGTAATTCCCGAGCGATAGTCTGCCGATTTGAGCAGGAATCTGCTGCACAGTGCTCTGGCATCTACTGATGCTATGCAACACAATAGGAATATGACCGGTTAAAGATGGCAGCCACATTTCCCATTGCCCAGCAGCCAATAGGGCATCTAGTCTCTATATGATATCTATGGTCACAACAACAATAATCAGGCACACCTGAATTAATCAAGTTTGTCCAATAATGGCAGTCAGGAAACAAGGAGCTGGCTGAAGTTCAGGAAGTAGTGCAGCTGTGCATAAAGCCAATTCATGCCATTGTCTGAATCAGCACTGCTATATTGAGTTGGTGAGGACCCTTAAAGGGATACTCCACCTTTTTTGGAAGTCAATGAGACCAGAAACTCTCTGGTTACTGATATTCTTCTAAATATCAGAAAATCGGCTTAATGCACTTGAAAACGGTGAAACTCAACTTTTTAACTCTGAGGGAGTTGTAAAATGAGCCTATTTCCAAAAAAAAGTGGAGTATCCCTTTATAGATACAGCAATGTTTTGGTGGTGCCATAGAGCTAAAGTTTTGGTGCTTTACAGGGAAATAATGGCTGGCTTATTACTTACTTTGTAAACAGGAAAGCATTTACGTATTTTATAATAAGTTGATGTTTTTTTGGTTTGTTTGTTTTGGGTCTGAAACAATGTCTCTCGTGCAGATTGTGGGCTTCCTGCAAGTCGCATCTCTGGCTCTGTTTGTGTGTGTTCTGCTGGCTGTGGATGGAATCCTGTACAACATATTTGACCTCATCCGAAGACACACTTTCACCACTTACTCTGTTACTAGTGAGCACAAATACACACATATGCAGGAGCAGTGCTTTCCTTCAAGATTGAATGAATTAACATGTGACTACTTTAATGCCTCTCATTAATTTGATGTAAAAAGTATGTTTTCTCTCTTTATCTCTGCTTCTGAAGGTGTTCAACATGCAGACATTGTAATTGGTGGAGATTCCATGTTAGCCAGGCTTTTGCGGAAAACCATTGGGGCCTTCAACACCTCCTCCAATCTTGACGTGCAATCAAGTAACTTGCGTAGGTTATCTACTATTTGGGTGTCAATATTAAATTTACATGACAAATTTTGGACAAAAGAGATGACCATAATTCTGGAGAATCTCAGAGCAAGCTAAGAATAACTGCACTGACACAAAAGCCCAGTCCAGATGAAAGAGAAAAAAAAGATCTATAATAAAATAATCTCAATACATCACAGTTTGGAAAAACTATACTTCTCTTATGTTATCAGATCATGGCCTAGATATTGATATAATATTGTATTGCCAAGTCCCTAATGTCTCAAGATCACACAAGGTCTCTGTTTGTTGTAGCAGCCCATGCACTCCCAACACTGATCTCAGCTAATGTGGGGTTTTAATTCATAAACTGTTTCATTTGAAGAAAAATCTATTCAATTAATTCTCCATTCTGTTGGTTTTTGTTTCAAAATACAATTTTGAAAATATCTGATTTCATCTTTGTGTAATCTTACTGGCGTGGTGAAATGCACCAGCTTTAGTATTAGAGAGATTGTGAACGTACTTGTGAGTGGCTCAATGTTACAGTCGGCCTTTTCTGAGTCCAAGTGACGTCTACGGTCTGGCCGTCTATTTAATCTGATCAGAGTTAAACTCAAATCTCTGATCTGATGCCTGTTTATCTCATCCAGATAGATCTAAACTAGACCGGTCACCAGACGCAGTACACCGGCAGACAGCTGATGAGAGGACTATTTATAACACTAACATGACAGCATGCAGGCTAGACAATATAATGACGATACATCAGTTAGACGGCAGCCATTGTATTCAGTTTGCTTGCTATGTAACCTGATCCAGTAATAGGTTATTTGTCTATATGTACAAAATTTTGGGGTCAGTAAGACTTTTTTGTAAGTAATGAATTCCTTTTATTCATTTATAAGTGACAGTAAAGACAGTTGTTTTAAAGGTTTCCTTTAAAAAAAAAAAACTGTTTCGACAAAATATTAAGCAACACAACTATTTTCCACATGATCACAGAAAATGTTCCAAATTAGCATATTAGAAGGATTTCTAAAGGATCACGTGACAATGGAGACTGGAGTAAGTGCTGCTGAAAATTCAGCTTTGCCATCATGGCAATAAATTACATTTTAAAATAAATTATTAATTGTTAATAATTGCTGTTTTTACAGTAGTTACGTTCGCATCATGTTTGTTCTTTCATGTGTATGTCTATGTGTGTATAGATTGTTTGCCCCAGCCACATGCTCTGAGCCAGTCAAACTACTTGTGGACCTTCCTCCCCCTTTTACTGATGTGCCTCATGTGCTGCCTGCAGGTATACACCAATCGCCTGCGCCGGGTCATCACCACCTTCTACTTCCCAAAGGTAAGACTACCTGCCCCTTGAGCCCAGGTAACAGATTTCCACTGACTCACCTTTGGTCAAACAGTCCCATTAACTTCAACAACACTAAAGTGAACAGTACCCTACAAATGACTAATTGTGGGGTTTTTTTGGATCAAGAGACAGAAGCTAGTACTCCTGGCAGCGTGTTTGTCATTAACAATATTGGTCAGTCATAAACATCAGAAGCTCCTTATGCTTTCTTTGGCTAAGGAGCTTAAGAGTCATTGTTCTGCATGTGCTGCTGCTTTCTAATGCTGATCACGTATAATATTGCGACAGATTTAGGAATAATAGCTGTTGGACTTGGGGTAATGTGTGGCGTGTATCAAGCTAATGCTCTGTTGATGCGCTTTCACGTTTTTTAAACATAAGATTTTTTTCATTAAACGTTTCTTTTTATAATATTTCCTTTTTACTAACACATTTCTTGAATTAAAGGACACTTTATAAAAGTATGTTCAACAATTAATCATTTTAAATAAAAGTAAAACAATTAAATGGCACCTTTATTGCCAGTGCATTTCACAAAAGAATTCACTCAGCAGGAGAATATTTATTATTTCGCAGGCTATTGTTTTGTCATTGTACACTTGGCACAGGAAGGCTTGAACAAATGCGAAAGGTCTCCTAGCAAGCACATAAACAGTCAAAATGGCGTCCTCTGATGTCAGTTCTCCAATTAAAACAAACTTTGCATTTTCCTTTTATATGAAATGGGGTCCAGATTGCAAAAAAAGAAAGAAAAATGCAATACATATTTGTCATGTTTTAAACAAATTAGTGCAGTATAATACAATTTCTAATGTGTCTTATAATAAAAATGTTCTAATAACAATGCATCTTTGGGTTCTTGGCTTAGTTCTGCACTGTTTTTGTAGAACGTGTGCGACTAGTCCATGGAGTGAAGTAAAACCCCTATGCGATTTAATCGGTTTGGTCACGATTGTAACTGATATCCTGATTCAGCAAGTTCAAAGCACCTGAGACACAGTGTGTAGTGTAAAGAAAGGATACTTTCTCACACATACTGAGTGAAATCTGTGTTCTCTAGTGTTTGTGAGGGTAAAGCACTAATAAGATAAGAGGGTTAAAGTAATAGCATTAGATTTGCAGCATTTTGTGGGCCCGTGTTGGCATGAGGATTACAGGCCCCCTGTGGACCCTGATTCAGCTAACGCCACTAGTATTACCTCATTCGTGAAGACGTGCACACTGGTAGTGTTTTTATCCCTATAATCCTGCAGGAGAACACTGTACTGTCTTTATTCCTATTATCTGAAATCCATCTACAGCATTTCGCTGGATGAAACCCATCTGAACCGTCCTCCTTTTTCAGAGAGAAAAGAAACGGATCCTCTTCCTTTACAACCTACAGATCCAGAAACGGATCTCCTTCATCAACAGACAGCGTCATCGGCTGAGAAATCAAAAACAGACTTTTATAACGGTGTGTATGATATATTGGTATAATAGGACGCTACAGAGAAAACAAAACTTTTTCTGTTGTAGATTTTCAACTTACAACTTTAGAATTTTCACATCTCAATTTTAGAAATGCAGTATTCAGCACTTCATAGGTCATACAGTCATTAAATCGGAGTAAAAGCATGAGACCAAGAAATGACATATTTCTGAAAACTGTAATATGTCCAAGTTTATAATGTAATGTTCCCGGATGACCTACTAATTTCAACGAGATTCTATCCTGAGGCCACAGGAGAGGATTTGTGAATGGCGCAACTGACATGACAAATGAATGTCCAGATGACATTCATACTAAATAGATTTTTTGAACAGGTTGTCTACTGCTTAAAATATGTATTTACTCAAAAGAGTATGTGATTTCAGATGCAGCATAAGTTGAAAACTTGGTTAGATTCATTTGGAAGCACTTCCCTTCTTATAAAAACTGACAAGCAAACTAAAACAATCATTCTTCTCCAGCTGTAGCAGTAAATGCACAACAATGGTCTTTCTTAGGGTTACATGCCAAAATACTTTTGATAAATGAGTGTCAAAATATATATTTATGACTCATCTTTGAACCCTCCCTCTCTTCTCTGCCAGGTGCTGTCGGTTCTGTTGGCTCTTCTGAGGCGTGTGGGCTGTAGGTTGCACTGGTGCTGGGTGTGTGATAGGTTTGTGAAGCAGAAGGACGCTGTGCTGTGCAGTTCTGTAGGCTGCACAGTGATCTATTGCCAGCAATGCTGGACAGACCTGGGCAACATCTGCTACGCCTGCTTCCCTCATAACCGGTGTGGACCACAAGATAACGGCTATGATTCTGATGTGTACTACGGCTGCTGATGAACTTCACTCCACCTTCAAAGTTCAGCTACTAACAAGTTTTCATAGACTCAAACTGCATTAATGGCTGATAAAACCTTTTTTGATTTCAACACGTCTTCTATGGACAATTAAAGTGGGTCTAAAGAGCTCTATATCTGAAACACTACACTGGTCATTTATATAGATCAATGGATTAGTGAAAACCATAAGAAAAGCAGCACACGTGACAACATACAAATTTTATTAATCAAATAGTAGGCTATGTGAGAAATGACTCAACTAATTCTACCAAGAGTTTTGAGTGCACATCCAATAGATACCTGGGTAAATGATGGATAAGGATTTAAAATGTGAAGAAGAAAAAAATAAAACTGCAAAAAATTCTAATTTAGGACTTTCTATACTTATTTGAGTGTTGTGTTTGTAACTTAATGATTTTTTTTTTTATGAATTACATTTTGTTGGCATACACAAATGTACTGATATACATAATTGGAGCTCAACAAACAATTAGTGCTCGGAAAAGTACATTTTAATCACAATTAATATCATCAATTCATACACTGTAAAAAAATATATTTTCATGATTTGTATTCAACATTTTTTATTTTGTCAAATCAACTTAAATAATTTATGTTGTTCAGATAACATAATATTTTGAGTTTCTGGTGATTAAATCAATCTCCTTCATTGCATTAACTCAATTTTTCAATTTCAATGAACTTAAATTTTTAAGACAACCAGGTTACTTAATTTTTTAAGTTAAACCAACAATATTTTTACATTTTTGGCTGCTGATAACTAAAAAATCAGAACCAAATAAATAAATACAAAGGCTGGAAAATGTTTAAAGTGGTCATGAACTGGCTTTTTATTTTATTTTTTTATATTAAGGTCAACTTATGATGTTCGCTTGGTTTTTAAATTAAAAAAACATCAAAATTAATAAGTAATAGGTTGTTTTCTACCCTAGTTTTGAGTCCAGCTCAATTACGCCCTTTATAGGATATTTATCATAACAGCTGTTTAAGAACCTATGCGTATAATCCTGCCCGGACAGCAAAGAGTTAACGCGACTGAGGAAATCCTATCTGGTTGGTCACACTGAGAAATGCGATTATACTGCCACAGTTTAACACGGGCGGGCAAGCGGACGGAGTCGGACTGCGCACTATGCGATCCTAGAAAGCTTATTCTACACGGTTACAAACGATTCTGATGATATCAAAACGATACGAGCAAAATAGAGAAGCCATTATTATTGCTAGGATAGAACTGATGTTTTCAGCAGAATTTCGGCTGCCCCTGGCAGAACCCACACTGGGCCGGGAACACGCTTTGAGAACGGACTGCAGTTCGGCGTCCAGCAGGTGAATGGCTTGGTGCTCGTTCACGTGCGACGGATCCTCTGGCCGCTGCTGGCCGTCTTAACGTGATTAGCGTGCTGTTTTTAAGAACTGTGCCGATCCGCTTCTCCACTTGAATTCAGAGGAGAGACCACTCAGTGCGTCACTGGACCATGAAGCATCACCTTCAGTTGTTTAGATGTTTTTGGCGAACTCTCTTCACTCTTCTTCTTTTTGAAGGCACCCCTCTCATGATGTTTAGGGGGTCCCTCGCTCTGATCCTAAACAGCGATGACAGCAGTTTAACACTGCAGCAGGACGCACGGATAACTCATTCCTCTCACAGTGGTATGGAAAAGCTACTCCGCTTTAAAATATTGCACTGACGCAATTTTTGATGCAACATAATTCTTCAAAGCAGTTAATAGTTAATTTAGAGCTTTTTGTGATTCACAGATTGCGCTCTATTTTGTGTACTGCACAGAGTGTGCCATAATTACATTAACAGTCTCATGAAGTTCAGGTAAAAAAAAAATCCCATTTCAAATGGTGTTAGCTGTTTATATTAGCTTAAATTTATAATTGATCAAACAAATCTACACAAAAGGATCGTTAAATGATTAGATGTTCTTCACACAGATCGTAGTAGGTTATACGAACTCTAGTATCTTTCAGATTATTCAGAATTGTTTAAAAGTTGCCCACGGTTTAAGAAACACGAAGAAAGAAAGAATTACATTTTTCATGTGTCGGGGGCATGAATTCGGTGTTGTTAGTGCCATGCTCTTGTGTTTGACCCATCAAAGATTACTTGGAGAAACCGCTCAGCTATTTTAGTTAGTCTAGATAAGTCACAGGCTCTGTTCTTTAAAACCCTGCTCAGCAGACTGTCATTTACCCCCTTAATCATAGGCTCAATGTTTGTAAACAGCTCAGGGTATAATATAAGACTGTTGATTCTTGAAAATAATTGCAAATTTAAACTGGGCTGCTGGACAGGAAACTCATTCTATAAAAGCCATTCACATCTACTTGCTCAATCTCGCCAGGATTTCCAATTCTGACTTGTTTCCAAATAATTTGAACAGTTTGTTGAGAATCCTACAATTATGTTGTCTCCGCAAGTTTGGCCATTTTTGGCAGATTGACCGTATGGTTCTGATGGAGTTTAGTGGCCATGTAAACCAGTGCTGTAAATGTGCATTCCAGCACAGCTGTCAGTTACAGACTAAATAACAGCTGCCTTCACAATTTTACTCACACAGTGTGTTCCTTTTAGGAAACCTGTATATGAGTGCATTTAAGGAAAACTGTTCTGAATCTGATAAAAAATAAACGCCACAAAAATCTCATCAACACAACTTTGCAAAAGAATAAAAATAAAATGAATGGATTGTTAAATGAATGAAAGACAGATGGAATAACATTACTGGTCTGAAAAATGAAAAGAAAAAGAACTTTCTGTCCCTGTTTTGTCATGTAGGGAAAATCTTTGGCAATGTTTGGCAAATGAATAACCATTGACAAATGAAATATTTGGGTTGCTTTGACAAAAAAAAAAAAGTTTTCTCTGTTTAACAAATTGAACCACCTGTCATTTTGACTAATTTTCAGTAAACAATATGAAACTAGTTTGCAGGGGAAACAAGCTTTTGGAATTATCACACACAAAAAAAGATGCCTTCATTTTCTTAAGTACAATAAACTTGGACATCATTTCAACTTAAATTACATAATTAAACTGAAAATAGTTGAATCTTGTATAACATAAAGTTGAAAATTACTTAAATTATAAAGCAATTGTCAAAGCAAAGTAAAACATTTGTGGTCATAACTTATTGTTCATATAATTTTAAGCTATCACAATAAATATATATATGTATATATATCTATATCTATCTATCTATCTATCTATCTATCTAATCAGATTACTTTAGTAAAAGATGACTAGTTATAGACTATAACTAAGTTTTAATCATCATTCTAATGCTGTGAGAATAGAAAAGTCCAGTTATAACGATAATGGTAATAACAAACGGACAATATGTTAGAAATCACTTTCAGAACAATCTTTTTCTAACTGATAAAACACTGATGGATGTGCAAATGTTGACTACTCTATACAGAGATTTATCAATTTATTTTATATTAAATACTTAAAATGCAAAAAGCGATTTAAACTAACCAGGAAAATTGACAAATTTTGCACATGCGGATTATGTTTCTTAGGAAAATAGGAAGTTTATGAACAAAATGTATCTCTTTCTACAGTCAAAAGTCAGAGAGAGCTAAAGCCTCTAGTGAAGACAAGGCCATTTGCTGTGGTGGATGGAGTAAGGAGAAGCCTGAGTGAAGTTTTACAGGTAGGTTTTTGCCCCGTCTAATGAATAATTAATCACACTAACAGCATGTTAAATTGACTAACATCACATCATAATTCATGCCTGTGTGCATGGATAACATTCCTTAATGTTAATAAAATTGGTATTAATACGTGTGTGGACTGAGGAGTGGGGGAATTTAGCAGGACATGACTTCAGCTGCTCTCAGCTGCACAGGAAATGTCCGTCCCCATAATGTTGCATCTAGTTCCTCTCCTCTCGGATCATACTTTATGTCAGGAAGTTTCCAACTGAATAGGTCAACACACCTACATTCTTCCTCCAGAACAGGACAGATATGAAACCCACCCCTCTCTCCTAACCTTTAATTACTCATAATTTTCATTCTCTTTGTCACTTCTCTCACTTCTTGTGATATAAGAAATGATCCCTGGGTTACAAGCTGATTCATTTATTTTGTCATGCACAGAAAAGCAGCTCCCCTGTGCCTGTCTGAATCACAGAAACCGAGGCAACGATGGTCTGTTTTTAGCATGTTTTCCCTTTAAGAGGAAAGGCGGGTGATGGCTTGGGTGTGTGTGCATTTTTATGAATACAGTCTGTTGATTATAATCGGTGTCCTCAAACCATACACCACCCACTTTCTGGAGCTCATCTATATCAGTACCGCAATTAGAAAGAGTTTTAAACAGCGATATTGCAGTTTAACATGTAGTCATATGCCACATAGCTTTATTTACATTCACACACAATAAAAAATGGTGGCTACCATTAAGGCTAAGGTTAGGAACCAGGTTCAATACTGATTCAAAATGATTGAAAGTGATTATCTGCACTACTTTGAAGTGTTAAACATACACTCTAAAAAATGCTGGGTTGTTTTAACCCAATTTTGGGTCAAATATGGACAAACCCGAAATGTTGGGTTAAAAATGTAATGTAAAAATTTAACCCAACGGCTGGATTAGTCCATATTTGACCCAAAGTTGGGTTAAAACAACCCAGCATTTTTTAGAGTGTACATTGCTACCAGTGAAGACTGATTCTCGATCAAATTACTTTTATGAACCCTTTCTTTCAGCAGTTTCTCTAAGTGAGTAACCCTTTCTCTAACCCTTATGATTTAGCAGGGGTGAATTTTGTGATTTGGGAGCCCCGTCCCAGGCAAAAATGGTGCCCAAAATCACCATAAACAGTATAAGAAGTGGACAGAGCCATCTCATTGGAACTCCATTAAGACAAGTGAAGCCCATTTTTAGAGATTTTTTAGGACTTCCATTCCTGACGTGCAGACTCAAACCGACTCAAACAGAGCTTGACGACGTAGATGTGACGTGAGTAGAGCTGTCGCGATAGTCAATATATCGACTTATCGCACGATAAATGTAAATGAGCGCGATAATTTTTGGTGCCGCGATATATTGCAACAGATAATTTGTTTTATTATTAAAATAATAATTGGATTCATTTTCACAATAAAATGAATGTCATCAACATTTTAGTTGATCGCGCTGCCTCTGTCATCTTGTCTGCACTCTGTGTCGGAGGTGGGGCTCAGGCAGCGTCTCCACACACACAGAGAGAGAGAGAGAGGGAGAGCGGACACCGTCAGGTGAAGAGAAGGCGTGAACCAACTGCATTTTAAAGTGTTCTATTTCGTGACATCTAACGTTACCTCGAGCCAGTTTAATAAGAACGAGTCCATGGAATTGATTTCAAATCCACAGCTCCGGTGTGGGAACATAACATAAGCCGAACGAGAGAGGAGAGATAATTAACGTGAACGAGCCGGTATGTTGCCGGTACGATGCCTTTTTCCGACAGTGCAAATAACGTGACAGCGCGTTGGGAAAGTTTACTTTCTACATGACCTAGTTCAAAGTTCATTTCACACATTTTAAAATGAACTAATTCAGTTCATAGCTCATACTTCAAAAACTGAACTAGTTCATTTATAGTTCTTTTTGTCCCTATGTTGTGAGTTTTTTTTTTTTAGGCTACTATTGCCACAGCCCATATACAACCACAGACAACAATTATTTTATCGATGGGCAGTTTGCACAGAAATGTAATTTCTTCCCATCCTCACCGACCCCGTCATAAAATCCGTTTGAATGATCATACATCTCACGCGCTGCTGTGTCGGCCGCGGCGCAACACTGCTGCCTGGTGTTGCCAGATTGGGTGATTTTTCGCAACATATTAAGGCCTATTTACATGTGTTTTATCCGGGTTTTCGCCTGAAAGGCTCTATACAAATCTGGCACCCTTAAGAGTTCATAGTAACGTTCATCAGGCAGTAATAGCTACAGTACGTTCAGTTCACCCAAATATGAACGCGTTCATGAACTATCGTTCATTGAACAGGTTCAGAATCGGGCACAACAGATGCAGCCATTATGCACGGTCGAAAAACCAGCATTTAAAAATATGAAATGTCCTGTTGATGCTGATGCCTGATCTGTGCCTTTTTTGTGAGACACTTTAAAAGTTTAAATTGAAATATTAGCCTACTTTGTTTTGATCTAGTTCTTGATACCTTGCACTTTTTTAACAAATGTGCATTTATTTACTTGTTTGATTTATGTGGGATATATTTTTTCACATTTCACAATGTCTAAATATTAAATAGAAATAAGAAGAAAGGTTCTTTGTTCTTTGAAACAGTGTACTTGCATTATTATTGTCATTAGGTAATCAGTGGCATAAAATGCTCTGAAAATTGCAATAATATCGTTTATCGCAATTAATTTTGGTGCAATATATCGCACAACAAAAAGTAGTTATCGTGACAGCTCTAGACGTGAGCAACCCGTCTTTCTTTTCTTGTGGCTGTGGCACGAGAAATCCGAATCATTCCCTTCTGAAACTTGCAGAGGCGGAGAGTGTGAGTAGGAGCTGTCCATGAGCTAGGAGCAGGAGAAACTTTTGCTAGGTATTCTGCCCACGTGCTTCTCCTCCTGTCTATACGGTAATCTCTCTACTGTGCGACAGAGAATCGCATGGTTATGACGCAATCGTTAGCCTACTTTTACAAAAAAACGCTTCTACGGGGCCATAACATAAGCTAATGGAGCATTTTATACGTTGTCGTGTTTCTTTAGAAATAAATAATGTACAAATGGAGTCTTCAAACGCCTCATATGTAAAGTTATTCCCTGTCAAAGTGACGCCAAAATGAATGGGAGTCAATGGAAATGCTAACGCAAGTGAAGTTCTGCTACAAGATGGTGGCTACCGCGAGGCTTCAACTTCCGGTTGATGGATTACCCCCTGGGAAATCACACATGGAACTGTCTGAGCGGTGGGGTGTAGCTTAGACTTGCCATATCATAATTTTCACACCAGTGCAGTAGCTCAATATTTAGTTATTGCTTCTGATGCGTGATATTTTAATTTGATACAAGCAGACGTTCGTAGTGATAAACTGTTTACTCTGAATTCTAATCTCATATACAAAAAAAAAAAAACAATAAGTTTTTAGGGGGTCCCTTGACTTCTGGGGGCTCAAGGCGTTGCTTAACATTGCCTGGTAGGTCCGCCTCTGTGAGTCGTTACATTTCAGAGAGTCACAAATCTACAGCATGACCAGTGATTTTTTATAAGAATGATGAGGCTCTTATGAGCCAGTTCTTTTTAGCGAATCACCAACACTTCTGAATCAGCTGTATCAGTTTTATAATTAATCACTTACTCAACCGCACATCTTTCATTTTATCATGTGCGACTCTATGAACCAAGAACTAATGCTGTAGTTAAAGATATACATTAAACATTTTTTGTTTCTAGAAATTAATAATAACCATATGAGCAGTTAAGTTACATGCAAACACAGTCCTCATCCTCCACCCATTCTCCCCTTCCCTTACGCACCCTTTTTTTCCCTCCACCCTCAGCTAGCCTCTAAAAAGTACCCCACCCAGCATTCATCTGCTGCTGAGGTCATCGCGCTGCAAACTGCATGTGCTCAGGGACATTACCTCAGACAGAAAGAGAGCCTAGAGCAGAAGGCAATAACAGAATAAAGGGAGAAAGACGAAACAGGAGACCAGATTGGCTGAGGCAGAGAGGGGAAGCAGATAAGAGTATTCAGGGATGGAGAGTGGTTAAAGGGATAGTTCACCAAAAAGAAAGAAGAAAATTCTGTAATAATTTACTGTGATTTTGTTTCTTCTGGATAACATTAGTCTTGACGAGGACATAAAAGCATCAAAAAAGTGGTCCTGAAATTGTATTTTTCAAGTTTCTTAAATATCTGGATCAGTAAACAGATCATTCATATTGTTTTTATTATAATATTTGACTTAAAATAATAATTCATTTACAAATTTGTCTTTTCTCATGAACATATCAGAAAGAGCTAGGGCAAATATCAAGATTTTCAGTAACAAGTTTTTCATGTTCCTCAAACAATGTCCTTAAAAGACTAAATATTGTGCTTACTGTCTTTTTTTGAAGCTTAAAACCTGACTTCTCTTTCATTGTAATTGTATGAAAAATCGTCTACAGTCTAAATATCTCATTTGTTTTAGTAAAGAAAGGTCACATGAGATTGGAATGACATTAAAGGAGAGTACATCATAAAAATAATAACAACAGACATTTTAATTCTGAGTCAAATATTTGGTAACACTATTTGAAGCCTTCCTACATAATGCATCATAAGGGTAGGCTTTTCAATGCATTATATCTTTACATAAATAATTATTCAATGTAAATAAACAATGTCCCCCTGAAAAAAATCTTAATGCCTACCAGTTTTGTGGGTCCTGCAGCGACCATGCACGCATACACTCTTTTTCATCTTTGCCTCAGACACTGGTTTGACTTGCCCATGGTTGTTCAGAGACAAGCGATCCATCCATTCCCAGTGAAATGCAGTCTGTTCCCATGAGTTAGTGAAAGCGCTCACCAGATTCATCTGATAGTAATACACATATAGCCAACATTAGACACCTATGGTTATAAAGGAAACCTGAACAATGCTGGAACAGTCTGATGGTTGAATGTGGGCTTCAGTTTTGATCCTGTAAGAAAGTGTGTGTATGTATGGGTGTGTTGTGCAGCTTGGTAAATGGCTGAAGATGTGGAAAAGAGAGTGAAGCTGTTGTGATGTCAGTCTCAAGACCTTTTGATAAACCAAACTCCATAGTGGTAAAGCTCAATGGCAAAAAATATCCCAATTAACCTGAATTCACATAAGACGCTGCTGACGTGTCATCTGGTGCGCGTGCGCCCAAGCTTCATTTACAGTCTGAGGGAGACGCACACTGTAAACAAAATCTTCGCAAACATGTGTAAGGATTTCGACACAGAGACAGACTTGCATTTTTCTGCCCAGCCATATTTATTTGAATCCGATAGCTACACATACTAATTGTGCTAATTCTAATTGTTCACCACCCTTGCCAAAGGAGTTTTTAACTTTGAAATGAATTAGTTCGGGCGCCAGGTAGATTTAAATCTACCACATTTAATGATTTAGCCAGATAGCTCAAAAACCACCAATTACACACAAAAACACAAAGTAGCCCTATAATGGGCTCTATGCACGGCGGTATTTCCGGTGAAGGTGTAAGGATGCTCGACAACTTCCGCCGATCGTAGAGTCCAATGCAATATCGAAAATTTATATTGAATTTTATACTCCATGGTTATACTTAAGAAACGTTAGTCACAAAAACAGATAAAACAGACACCCCTCGTTGTGTTTATAAATTATATTAAATAAACATAACTATATATAAAATTACATCTAAACGTATGTACGCTTCGTTTCAAAGACTGGAGGACAGTAAATTTTGAAGACTCTGGCATAATCCCTTTTTCCTCGGTTTTCCCCCGCTTTAATCACCACAACCGTAAATGGACGAGCATCCTTGCGTCAAATGCGGACTATGTGTATAGCCCATTACCCACCCTAAAAAAACAACCCACCAAAGCGATTCAAAGTAAATATTTATATTCGTCTTTACCAAAACAAACAGAAGAAATAACATTCAACACATAAAATTTCACAATGGATGACGGCTGTGTAGTGTAACGGTTCGCGTTAATCAAACCACGATTTCAAGTCCACAAATGCAAATTAGTATCGCAAAACCACGCACATTTACATTTAAATGCAGATCGTCATTCTCAAATACATAATCACGTAACAAAATAACAACAAAACAAAAGTGAGCGTGCGTGGACTGAATGGGCTCGTATATATGCGTGTGTGTGTGTGTGTAGTCGTGTGCAGGTGTATGTGTGTCAGTAGTGTATTTCAGGCTTAGTTTGACGTGAGTAATTACCTGAGACAGTAAGGCTTTGAGGACGATCACCGTGTTGCATTTGGTATCTGAAAGTTTCCAAAGATACACGGCACGAAACCCACTTTGCTTGTTCACTCTCTCGACCAACTGGGAAACAGCGGCCGCTGTAGACGCTCCATGCTCCGAGTCTAGCAACTACACCCGTGAAGTTCACTTCCACACGAATCCTTAGTATCCAGAGTCAAGTGTGAACGAAGAGAAACTTTAACTGTGACTGCTGACTGTTCCTCTGCAGCCTTCTCGTTTACCGAAACCGAATCCGAACACACGCGGACACACCAGATACACGTCATTAGCGTCACTGAACCTTAACGACAGAACACCGGAAGACATCTTTAAGAGTACCCAAATTAAATGTTTTTCTCTGTGAATTTAATTATTTTATTAACACACTAAAAGAATTAATAACAACTAATGTGCCAAATTTGTGAAAATGTATGATAATATTTTGAGCGATATGTAATTTAAGGTACTTCCTCTGTTTTTTTATCTTTACTGTACTTATATTCCATTTTGATATAATTGTTTCCTTTTTCTCATGCTGTCATCTGTTGATATTTGAAGTTTGTCAATAAAAAAACGGAAGACAAAAAAAGAAGACCAAAAAAAAAACAGTACCGGATGACAACAGATTTTAGAGTCCAGTAAACGGATAATTTTTAGTCTTTTTTAAAAGATTTATTTAAAATTATTTGTTATATGTTTATTATGTGAGTTACTGGACAGCATGATTGCTCTGCATGCTTTTGAGAGTTAAGACTAGCTCACTTATATAAATAGAGACAACAGATGTAACCTTTACTTTTAAAGTAAGTTTGCCATGAGAGACGCCCGACTTTCTTTGACTGGCAGGGAAAGAGAGCAGCCTGTATAAGCTGTTCTGAATGGCTGGTGCAGAGAGAGGTCAGATAGCCCTGATTTCATTGGCTAAGAGAAGGAGTGGTCAATAAAGTGAGCTGTTCCCATTAGCACATTGGAGAAAAGCAGGAAATGGTAGCAGTGGTATAACAGGAAACTGAGTAGCGTTTCACTTTTTCATCAGGCTGCTGAATGTGTGTGCGAGCCAAGGGGATGTGATAGAATGGCAGGAAAAGGTGCTTAGAATAGGAAGTGAGATGAGAGAAAGGCACAGAAAAAGTCTGGAGGAGGGGAAGTCTGTTTATAGCCTAGTTCACCCTCTAAAATGAAGCTATTTTGTCCTCTCAGAGAACCCATCTTTTCTTCTGGTGATGTGCTGATGCAGTGATTCCAAACCACAGAGTGTATGGAGACTTGGGAAGACATTACATTTGTAATCCCATCAAACAGTTTATATAATTTACTTTTTATATAATTTTATATAAGTTTATATAATTAACTTTCATATCACAATCTACTGTCTTTTTACTTTTCACAATTTACTGTAATCTTTTATATATATTCTTTTTTTATACTTTTCTATTGTATATTTCTATGTATATGCAGCAATCATGTAGTCCAAAACAAATTTCCTTTCGAGGATAATAAATTATACTACTTCTACTGTATTTGCTACTTATATGTCCGTTTGGCCACTCACAATTAATTATTCACAATAAGAATAATTAATGCAATTGCATAATTAATGACGATGTTGAGAACTATGATGAATGAGAAGTATGATGGTTTTTAGTAGCTATTAATATGTATTATATTAATTAATTAATAATATTGTTGTCAAAGAAGGGATACTTGCAACAAAACTATAAAAGATTCTTGAGATAAAAGATACAGAAATAAAGAAATAATTGTTAATAAATAATAAATGTTCTGATGCAAAGGTTTAACATAATGTGTTCACAAAGAAAACATGATCTCATCTGGACTGATCTGAATAAAGACATTTGTTTGCAACATTTGCTTAGGTGGAGCAGTGGGACTCATAAATAGGTTCAAGAGTTTGTTATATCTAACAAATACACTATTCAGATAATCTCTTTATAACATGAAATCTCTCTCTCTCTCTCTCTCTCTCTCATTCTCTCCAGAACGGTCACCCTGACAGATTGCAGTGTGGTTTACAAGTGGAAAGCAGCTTGTATATCCTAGACCTGGAAAAAAACCAGTAAGTAATTTCCTGTGAGTCTAATCAGCAGCTAATGAAGATAAAATCATAATATACGGACATTTGTTTGCAGAGATCTTTTGCCAAAGCCGCCTTATGTGTTCTACTATCTGCCAAATGGAACTGGGGTATCCATGAAAGAGAACCTAGTGGTGAGTGCGCATGTTTATTTCATTGCGCCTTTTGCAATGTTACTCTTATTAAAGCAACTTAATGTACATTTTATCTGTTCCTTTGTCAGACACATTGCTACTATCACGGTTCAGTGCAAGGTTTCCCTCAGTCCCGTGTGGCCCTCAGCTCCTGCTCTGGGTTACGGTAATATTGGTTTTACTTTTTTCAAATATACAGATGTGTTTCTTGCAGTCTTAATACCTCACTGATCACTTTGAGAGATTCTACTAAATTATGGTCATTGCTAAACTTTAAACTATGCTGTGGCTTAATTTATTTGTAAACTGTAAGACCAGCTTATATTTCAGAGGTCATGGGGTTGTTAGTCTGCCAGAAGGAGTGTGAAAGCAATGGAGGAAATATGAGAAGGGAGTCTGTATATTTTAACAGATTATCAATGACCGTTGACCTTCACCAGAATTGCTAGTACAGATTGTTTATGGGTTTGAGATCAGTTTTGTGATGTTATTAGTATTCATATTAATGACCAAATTGACCACATACACTACTGTTCAAAAGTGTGTGTTCGGTAAGATTTTTTGTTTTAAAGGGCTGCATTACAATACATGTACAATACAGTAAAATAGTAATATTTAGAAATATTACTACAAATTTCAAATAAATGTTTCCTATTTTAGTACATTTTGGAGTGTAATTTATTCCTGTGATGGCAAAGCTGAATTTTCAGCATACATTTTCTTGAAATCATTCAAATATGCAGATTTTCTGCTTAAGAAACATTTCTTATTATTATCAATGTTGAAAACAGTTGCTGCTTAATATTTTTGTAAAAACGAAATGTTTTTAAAAGAATCCTTTGATGAAGAAAGTTCAGTAAAAACAGCATTTATTTTAAATATAAATCTTTAGTGGCAATTTTATTGCTCAATTTAATGCATAATTTATTTATTTCAATAAAAAACCCCACTGACCCCCTCTATTGAACTGCAATATATTTATAGCCCATACATTTGAGTATACATTTATCATATGTTTGGGTCAGGTGTGTGTGTAAACATGTTCAGTCTGTGTTAGTCAGTAATGACACTTCTTTTTTCTCTCCACAGGGGATTGATAGTCATTAACGCCACACTGAGCTTTGAGCTATATCCCGAGGAAGAAGAGCATGGAAAAGATGAGGAAGGGAGTGGAGAAATGGAAAAATGGCTACACCTGATCTACCCGACAAACCTGCACACATCCGAGTCTAGAGACTGTGGAGTGTCACACACCTCTATTCCTCCCATTCAGATCATCCCACACACACACAGGGTGAGCATGCGAGCTGAGTGCATATGAGTATTTATAGGTATGCATATTTATCTGATTGTTCTCATGATACTTTTCTGCTGTTGCGTGACAGAGTAAGAGAGACATTCTTTCAGAGACCAAATATATTGAGCTGGTGCTGGTGGCGGATCATAAGGAGGTAAGAGAGTAGAAGAATCTCTGTCACGCACACACACACTCAGAGTCATAAGACATGTAAGACACACGCCCTCTAGTGGTGAATATACTGCATCACATCTACTCTTAATTGGTTTACCTTTCAAATACTGTATCTGAATATTGAAGACTTCAGTTTTTAATCTGTTTCCATTATTTTTCTGTGTCTTCCACACAGTATATGAATTATCAGAAGAATAATAAAACCATGATTTACCGCATGTTGGATGTGGCAAACCAAGTAGACTGGGTAAGTTATATATCTAAATGTACATTTATACTATAGTGATAGCGCTAGTCTACAAGTCCTTGGGCTCGCAATGCCCTAAAGGGCTCAGAACTCAGACTGTAAAAAGGTCCGAACCCACTCCACCAGGGGTATGGCCTCCTCATAGGCTTGGTCTAGCAGAGTGTCCATTGCTAACATCTGGACGTCCCTGCTCTTCAGGCATGAATATTGTTTCCCCATGCCACATGGGATTCGGCCCCTAAACCCGGGCTTCTCTTATTGGACAAACTTTAAAAGTATCCCTATCACTTATGTTGCCTGCTATGGGGGCCTTGTCACTCCATATTAGCTATTTAGCTATTAGCACAGCACTATTAGATTGTGTCAGTAATTGACACGTTTTGGGGATTCGTTTCGATTACTAACTTAACCTCAATTTCCTGAGATAACGACTGAGCATTGTTTAACTTGTCAAGTTGAAAGATTATGACGATATAGCATTCAGCACAACTTATATATGTAGTCTGCCATTGTTTGTGAACCAGTCAGGCTTCAGTATTCTGAGAAAAAACTGAGTTTTTGAGTCTTAGACTTTGTCTAAATCTCTGCCTTGGCCCTCTGTCTCAGTTCTACAGGCCGCTGAATGTTCGTGTGGCTCTGCTGGGTTTAGAGATCTGGAGTGACCAGGACAAGATTCAAGTGGATAAAAGTCCCACTGAAACCCTAAACCGCTTCCTGGATTGGAGGACCAGGGATCTACTACCACGACTGAGGCATGACAATGCACAGCTGATTATGTAGGTCGAGATTCCCAAAAATATGCGCACAGAGTGATCGGGTATTAATAGACAAGAAAACAATTCAGAATTGCGCTATGTGCTTATATATGTTAGGGGTGAGCCATTTGATGGGACGACAGTCGGCATGGCGTCTCAGTCCTCGATGTGCTCAAAGGATCGGTCAGGAGGAGTGAATGTGGTGAGAGAAATCGTTCATTTAATCTTGGTCTTTAGATCTTGTTCTAGTATTCACCTGTGTTTCCTGTATTGTAGGATCACCTTGTGAGTGTGTTAGGTGTGGCATCAACGGTGGCTCATGAGTTGGGTCACAACCTGGGAATGAGTCACGACACAGCCGACAGACGCTGCCAGTGCCAGAACGAGCCTCGGCTTGGGGGCTGCATCATGGAGCCTTCCACTGGGTGATTGAAAAAATGAGTGTCTGTGATTGATATTGTTGCCAGTGATAAATCATGCAGTACAAACTTACGTAGTAAATTCTCCCATGTGCAGGTTTATGCCCGGTCAGCTCTTTAGCAGCTGCAGTGAACGGGATCTCTCTCTCAGTCTACTGCACGGTGGCGGTATGTGTCTGTTTAATGTGCCTCAGCCAGAGAGCCTTCTGGGAGGTCCACGCTGCGGGAACCTGTACGTGGAGAAAGGAGAGGAGTGTGACTGCGGCCTGCTGGATGTAAGAAACCGCTTCCTGTCTATTGGTTCCTGGTTCTGCTTCATTTACTGGTGACTTACGAAATCTAACAACTTAGGAATATTTAATCTAAAAATGAACTCTCTGCCTTAGTTTACTTACCTTTATGTTTTTCCAAACCTGCATGCCTTTTTTTCTTCTGTGGAATAAAAAATACTACATTATCGTTTGAGAGCAGAAAGAAAGTCATACAGGTTTGAGTAAATAATTGTAAAAAAAAGAAAAAAAAGAAAAGAGGGTGTAGTATCCTCTATATTTTATATATATATAATTTTCAAAAATGTAAATAATTTTTTTTTGTAAATTAGTAAATTTATATAATCGCGATTCTATCTTCTACTGATTCACAAACATCAAAAAAAAAGTTTAATGTTAGCTATTAACATCATGTTTTTAGAGCAAAAACGTCAGAGGTGTACAAATTTTATGTACAGTTAGAGTTTTACTGTACATAAAAGGTGATAATAATTAATTTAATAACTTTAGAGAAATATTGAGACTCATGCACGTTATCATCCAGAAATGAAAGACGTGGAAAACAAGTTTTACTACATTATATCAAATCAAATTTGAATTAAATCAAATCATTAGATTTCAAATGATTCCCACCTCTAATCATAATGTATAGGATTGTAAAACAATGTTGTAATATGCTCTTCACCTCTGGAATCTACTTTCTGTCTGTGTCTGTTCAGGAATGTAATGATCCTTGCTGCAATGCCAGCACGTGTAAACTGGTTCCTGGGGCCCAGTGCTCTTCTGATGGCATCTGCTGTGAGAACTGCAAGGTTTGTACGTTTGCTTATAAATAAATACTCACTTAGGCATGTGCCGCAAATGCTACTCTCTCACTGCATCCCAATCATCTCTTTCCCCATAGTTGCGTGTGCCCGGGTCGGTGTGTCGAGAGCCGTTGGGAGAGTGTGATTTACCAGAGTACTGCACCGGCACTTCCCCCTACTGTCCTCCCAATGTGTTTCTTCAGAATGGAGAATCATGCAAGGACGGTTCCTCCTACTGCTACAGCGGCGTGTGTGCCAGCCTGGACGACCAGTGCCAAATGCTTTGGGGACCGAGTGAGTGTCACATACTCCACAATGAGGATTCTGATGATTCACAAATAGTGTCAAGATTTATTGTGGTTCGTTCTCTGTTCTCTCCGCCCCTTTAAGACTCCACCCACGCTCCACCTATCTGCTTCTCATCTGTGAATAAACAGGGCAATAAGTACGGAAACTGTGGCCAGATGCCCAACGGATCCTATATCCCCTGTTTGAAAGGGTGAGGACTTGTAGCCTGGAATGAGTTTTTTTATTTAATCACAGACATGATCATGATTGTTTCGTATCTATTAGTCAGTTTGTGGGGAAAAAAAGCATTTATTTTATAAATTGTAATTGTAAATAAATTCTACAGAAATGTTGTTTAATTACATTGCATTTTAAAGGGATACTCCACTTTTTTTGGAAATAGGCTCATTTTACAACTCCCCCAGAGTTAAACAGTCGAGTTTTGCCGTTTTCAGATGTATTCTGTCGATTTTCTGATATTTAGAAGAATATCATTAACCAGACAGTTTCTGGTCTCATTGACTTCCATAGTATATTTTTTTTTAAAATGTACTCTATTTTGCTAAGGGATGTGCACTGTGGTCGGCTCCAGTGTCAGGGTGGAAGTGATCGTCCCCTGCTGGGCTCCAACGCTGAGATTTTGACCACAACGGTCATACTGAACCAGAGTGACTTTACCTGCCGGGGGACCTATTTCAATCTGGGTGATGATGTTTCCGACCCAGCCATGGTGTCCCAGGGGACGGCCTGTGGGCACAACAAGGTGAGTCTCCATAAAATGTGTACTTTTTTAGGATTGGTAATTTAATACTTTTAATACAGATTTAGTGTGTTCATTTTTTTTTTAAATCGAGTTTGAGATTTTCTACACTCAAGCAATTTATTCAATTCAATTCAGCTTTATTTGTCCCCGAGGGGCGATTAGTTTTGCAGCAGTAGCAAAGAAGTCACCATATAGTACGTGACAACAAAGATAACAACATCAATATTGATTAAAATACAGAATGCCTTTTGCGCAGACATTACCTATTCTTTACAGAGTTAAGCAGAGAGATCGTTGAGGGTACAAAGTGGAATTTAAATCTATTTGTTTTGGCTGGTGGCCGACTAAAGCGAGAGCCAGAAGGCAGCATCTTAAATTCTGCATGCAAGGGGTGAGCTAGTGAGAACTATCAGACATGATGGATTCTGCATTTTTAAATACATGTCTATTGTACAGTTCAGTTAGTTCATAAAGGCTGTTCCTTTGAACTTTCTATTCATCAAAAAATCCTGAAAAATTTCTATAAAAAACTGGTTCATGAGCATCAAATCAGCAGAATGCTGAAAGAATGATTTCTGATGATTATATGACAGTAGTGACTGCTAGAAAATCACCTTTGCCATCCCAGCAATAAATTACATTTCAAAATATATTCGTACAAAATATTATTTTAAAGTGTTATAATATTATTCAAAATATATAATAATAATATTAATATTTTTTCAATATATTAACTGGTATATAGAGATCGATTTGTCCTAGTAAAATACTTTTTATTTGAAATTTATACAAAATTACATTTATCGTACGTTTGATTTATTGTAACGTTGTATTCTCAGGCATGTGTGGACCAACGATGCAGGGACGTGTCCATGTTTGGTGTTGAAGAATGTCGAAGGAAGTGCAATGGTCACGGGGTGAGGAGGGGGAGGGGAGGAGCAGAAAAAGAGAGATGAGCACTTACTTGCAGTTTCACTTTCTCCTTCTCTATTTTGTCTGTAGGTGTGTAACAGTAATAAGAATTGTCACTGTGCTGAGGGCTGGGCTCCTCCTGACTGCAGATATACTGGAACCGGAGGCAGTGTGGACAGCGGCCCTGCTCGAGAACCCAGAGGTACTATATACACAGAGACACAAACACATCATTACAATGATTACATTGCCGTGCTAATGTTTGGCCTCATTTTTGTCTGTATACAGATTCAGATCCTGCGCGGGTGGCTCTTCTGGTCATTTTTCTGTTTGTGTTGCCGGTTTCACTGCTGTTTGTCGCACTCCGCTTCCCCCGCTGTCGACGAGGCCTTGTTTACCTCGGCCACACCCCCTTCAGCAAGACCCGACAGAGCCGGTGAGACTGATCAAAAGACTCAGGGACAGAGAAATGACATACATTATTAAAGCAATTCATCTCACTTATCTTACTGTGTACACCCGAAAATGATTCATTGAGGGTCAATATCATAAGATACATTAAAAATGCAATTCATTTTCAAATTTGCCTTGACCTTTTGACAAATAAGAGGTCTGTGATTTCGATTTCTGTTGGGATTTGTGACGTCTCACGTCGGAGGACTATATGTTTGTAAGGAGAATTTGCCTGCAGATAGTTTTGTAAATGGGGCACAGTGTAAGGAAGAGTTCACAAAGAAACTTTTGTTCAAAGATGAAGCAGTCAGCATAAGTAATTTCATAATGCTTTGTTTGTAAATGACGGTTTTAACACTGAGTCCGAAATTCGTGTCCAAAATTTCTGCACATTAAAAAATAAATACAACCTCACGTTATGTCAATCACGCATGCACACTGCCTCCAAAACTTTTGTCCGTCATAAAAAAAATCGTAGCAAGCAGTTTGAATGGTGTTTTGACAATTCAGAGCCACAAAATCACGAATACGAAAAAACGTGTTTATATGGATACACTTTACACTTTTTATGGATAATGTTTTCAAAAACATACTCGCATGCAATAGCGAGTGGACGTTTACACTCTCTTCTATGCAATGACTTTAGTGGCCGTTACGGACAAGCCTTAAAGGAGCTGCCCCTTAAATACGGATTATTACGGAATGAGGGTTGAATATAATATTTTTCCACATATATGTTTGTTTGTTTTCTGAGCAAAAAATATTATTAATATTATAAGTGAACCTCAAGGAATATACTGTATAAAAAAATACATGTTATGACCTCTTTAATACGACTTGATGATTACATCTTAAAGTCATTATATTAAAACTTTTCCTACAAACATTTGAAACCAAAATACATACAGTGATTATAAAAAGATTTTTCTTTGTTGTGGACACTTTTTTGTAACTTGACACTTGTAATTCGATAAACCCATCCCCAATCAGCATAGTGTAAAAAAACACTGGTGACATAAAAACCACAGCCAGCCAGAAATGACAACCTGAAGAGTTAAAATGAGATAAAAGAGAAGATCCTTCATAAGAGTCATAAATCATATGATAAAGCATTAATGATGTTTTACTGTATTTTACCCATGATGCAGTAGGGTCTTGGTGGCCTATATTGATTACAGTGTGAAGGAGGAAAATCGGAGGTATCTGTGAATGTGGAGCTTCAGTTTGTTAGCCGTAGCTATACTTGGTTAAACATTAGTTGAACATTTGTCTCTCACCAGCATGGCCTTTGAATGGCAATAATTGGGCTTAACATTGGCTGTCATTGACTAGCTCCTCTATGGTTGTGTGTTGTGGGACTTCCAGCAAAACCATCACAATGAAGAGTTTCTTAAATTTGTTCAACACACCAAAGGTCTGTGTAGCTGGAAGAGAAAATGTTTGTTTAATCTCGAATGTTAAGTGTGTCCCTGCTAGCTGTCTATCCCACCCAGTTCTCAAGTTCCCTATTACACAACAGTTCTGGTGGATGTGAAGTAGATTTATATAGTGAGATGCTTTTTGATCATTGTGATTAAGTTATTATCGGTATAAAATCTATGTTAAATTGATCACCAACAATGTTCTCATCGAGTGTCTAAAAAATGTATGAATGTGTGTAATATTGTGAATATCATGTATTTTCCTCACAGAACTCCTGCAATGGAGCTAGCTAATGCTCGAAATGGAGATCAGGTGCAACCGCTCAGGTACCAGTGGCCCCTCCAGAGCGACATCCCTCTCACCCAGGCTATCAGCAAGGTACAGTAAATCTGCTCTACAGAAAAACATTGCTCCCCCGAGCTTATGGCCCATTCGATGATACGATTACTGGAGCTTGATCTCCTATAATGTGGTGTAGGGTTACTGAGAGTCAGAAGTAGAGAAATTATCCCCTAGTGAGGATCACTATGTCCAGGAAGGAAATAATATCAGGGCAAGCTGCGGGAAGCTGGTGATCATGCACAGTGAAATGTGTTATAGTTGTACGGTATGTATGTAAACTGGTACCAAAAAACATACAGTGTTACCTAAAACAAAAATGATCATCAGCGCCGTGTGATGAAGATTTTGACAATCACTACCACTGTAAGTTTAGGGTCAGTAATTTTTTTTTAATCTTTTTGACAGTAGTATCTTATGCTCACACCGACTGTATTTATATGATCAAAAATACAGTGAATAAAAAGTAATATTATGAAATATTACCCTTATAAATATTAAATATTACTACCCTTCTAATGTTAAACCCTTCTTGCCTCATTTCATCTATGTTTACTTTTTTGGAATTTTCTGTAGCCTACTATGGTGATGCATGATGATTAAATGACACAAAAGCGGCGTGCTCGATTCTGTGTCATATATATCTCCTCAGTGGCTTATGGGTTCTATGATCTATATATAAATCTATGGTTTCTCTATAAGAGGAAACGGAGGATGGTGCAGACATTACGTCATTGATAGGTGACAATGACAAGGGAATGAGCCATTATTTTAAATTATTTTTCATATATATTTCATTCCATTATGGAATTCTCTGGGTTTACACATGTGTATAAAATATGATATAAAAATATATCACACTGTGCAAGTGGCTTTTGGATATTATTACAAAAATCCTACATATTGTGCCTTTAAGGAGAACCATTGAAAGGTCAAGCAAACCTACTGAGGGGTACCAAAAGCGGTCTGGTTGACTCTTTCATCGATCCGCTGAAAAAGATCTGATGAATGACAAAAAATGTGCTTTATGGAGTAAAACCAAAGGCCAAATGCTTTTGGTGACTGTTTGTAACACATATGTTTCCTCTCTGACGAACCTTCCCTGCATGAATTTTACAGTAACTTGTTAACTGAAGCTCCAGTCTCTTTGCTTCTATCGTAACAATACCAGACATTTTTTACTGTTATGCCTAAAACAGCTAACCAACCTTTCTTATTATAACGTGCATGTGCTGTAAATGTTCACTCCCTCTCTACTACCCCCTCCACAACACTTTTGTCTTGTTAGGTCCAGCACAGACCTGCTCCTCCAACTAAACCTCTTCCACCTGATCCTGTCTCTAAACCCGCTCAGGTAAATCTCATCATGCTCACCAAGCTTGTGAGGAATAGACGTATAGAGCTGATCTGGTGGATGTAGCGGACGGTGTGTTATAATTACAAACATTACTGTTTTATTGCTTTTTCTGGTTCGTCAGTTGGCAGGGCATTGGCCTGCCCCGCCCACCAAACCCCTCCCTCCTGACCCTGCCCCCTCAGAGAGCAAGATGCAGTGCAAGGTAGAGGGAGCACTTCCTGCTGTAACTGCCATGTTTAACTGTCTGTTATTTTGTCTTGACCCTTTAGAAACTCACTCCATGTTCTTAGTCGTGGTCCAAGTCTTTGTGTGGTTTTGCATGTGGAGTTGTGCTTGTGTCCCTGTCATTTGGGTTTAACGGTGAGATGTTGGTGTTTTGTGCATGTGGACGGGCTGATGGTTCTTCTCGAGTGAATGGAGTGTGTAGAGATCAGACTGAGGGAGAGCATGTAATCTGGAATATTTTCAAACATCGGCATAAAGAAAAAGTTTCATCAACATCTAATTCATCGTAACATACAATCCTACACTATTTCTAGTAAAATAATTGAGTTCAATTGACTTGAAGGCTAATATCTTCCTATATCTATATATCCTCATTGTGGTAGATTTTGTGCTCCCACCCAAAGTGCGCACACATAAAGCCGCCTCTCAGTACTTAATTGAGTCCTTTTGTGCTGCTTGTTGTGCTTAAACAGTCAAACGCGCACAAAATAATGTCAGACTGCCGGTCTTGGGAAGTATTCATGTAAACACAGTCAGTTATCTTTAAGTCTCTTTGCCCCACTCTCTATCCCCCATCAAAATGCACGAGTTTGTATATGTTTTATCTCTCCCAGTCTCTCTGCAAGGTGAAAACAGAAATATTTGAGCAGAATCTTGCTGGAATGAATCAGAAGAATCAGTTGTGCGGTGCATGGCCTGTGATTCAGCCCGGTCTCAGATAAATTAGTCTGGATGGAATAGTTTGATTCCCAATGATTTGAAAAATTGTCGAAAAAAAGTGTAGAAAACAAGTTGGTCTCACTGAGCACCTGCTTTTCTCTGTCACATGGCTGCATCTGCGACTGTACATCTAGCCCACAGGAACTCGACCGGCTGCACCAAGCAAGCCCCTCCCTCCTGACCCTGTCCTCTCTACCCGACAGGTATCACCACAGGCGTGTAAAGTGTAGCCCTCTATTAACAACACTAATGTGCTCTTGTTGTATCTAATTATCTCTGAGCAGTGCTATTTTGAACTATAATAAATCAAAAATTGAACCTATAAGACAAAAAACATACTGCATGGTAAAAAAACCCAAAGTCCATACTGACTCTGTATCACCTCGTCCTGTTTCAGAACCCTGTTCCTCCCAAACCTCCGGTTCCCAAGAAACCACTGCCTGTGGATCCTTCACCCCACCCACCTCCATCCCCACGGCTGGGACATTCAGAATCTGCTGCATCTTCATCAATTTACTCACGTAACCCTGTGTCAGCTGCTGCTCCTGCCAGGTGAGAGGACCCTCACTCTTCGTGCTTTTTTCCATTTTCATGCAAAGGAATAATATTCAACAGTCAATGGAGTAAAATATTGTCTTTGGGAAAAAGCATAATCTGATAAAAGTCTTATTTATATGTACAGACCTGCTCCTCATCCACCTTTACGGAGACAGCAGTATCGTGGGAAACCCCATGCTCCTCACCCAGTATAGTCAGGAAGGAAACACTGGCCTGGCTGCAAATTTCTGGACTGCAGTTCTGAACTTATTTTCTCAGTATTTTGTCTTGTTTTCCAAAAACAATATCTGAGTTTCTATAAAACGAGATATATTTGAGAATGAAAATGGTATAAAATATTAAGATAATATATACATTTAATTATAATTAAAACAGCAATAGGGTTAAGAAAATTCAATTTATTTTCTTAATATCTCGTGCAATTTAAGCATATTTATTTCAAGGACTTTTATTGGGAAACAAGACAAAAACACTGATTAAGAAAAAAAAAAGATTTGGGACACTAAGTGATTTGTAGATTTGCACAATTCTATTTGCACTGACCATGAGTGTGGAGTTGCTTCTGCAGGGTGAACATTAACATTTGTACAGACCTCTGTTGCTCTGCATCTGGATCAGAACTTCATCTTCGAACTCATTACGAGGCTCATTGGGCCATCTGAGGATTTACAGACTCCAATGACGGGGAAAGGATATTATAACTCTAAAGACAAAAAAAGAACAAAGTGGATATACAGTACATTCCTTTTGTGATTCAGATGCTCAGTTGCTCAATGCATGGAAATAGGATATGACGAGATGATGCCTTGAGGAAGGAATCCTGATTTCTTTCTCTGAGATGCTGAATGCATGCTCGATTTGCCTGCCTATGGAGGATCTGATCTTTACTTACAGAATCTCTTCGTGCCTAATTAATTTGCCACACATTTCATCGTGGACGGTTCTAATACACTCACACCAAAACTGAAATTCAGAACTCTTCATTTTTATTTAGAGCTGAAAACGCTGGTGTATTACATTCTGTTTAACATCAGCTGGTCTCAGTACAGACATCAGCATTGGACACAAATACACATGGTCTCTGTAAAGTCTTATATATATCAAGACAACTCAGATTGCAAATTTTGACCGTAAACGCTGCTGCAGGGACAAAGCTGGCTGATTGGAAGATGAAGATTGCCTTTTCGATCAAAGCACTGAAGAAGGTATATGAAGATATTTAAGTGTATTTTGAAATATGCAGTATTTTTAATGCAATAAACATGGGATCTATTTTTACAGTTGAATGCAGATTTGATTTGTCTTAATTCCCGTGTTTATCCAGAATTTATTTATCCAGCTTCATCACAAAGGTTGTGACCGTATGAACATTTGCTAACTGCAAACATTAAGATGTAAAATAACATCAAAAAGGGATGTGAGCTCATCCTTTTATGGTGTTGCTTTTATGGTGGTGAGTGTGGGCCATATAAAGTTATTTATTGTGATGACAATGTATTGATGCTGTGTTTAGGGTCATTGTGAATTTAATATTTAAAAGAACATTTTTTAAGCAAGAATTAAGTCTTGTAAAAAAAAAATACTAATAAAATTTAAACAATATCTAGTGTGGGGTTAAAAATATACATCAAGGATTGGCGGAAAAACAAGACATTTGTGTTGTGACGTCAACCTGATATGGTAAAAAGCATGATACCCGGACAATAATCATCACAAGATATGCCTAGGTAATGTCACCTTTGTCACACTATTGAGTTTTATTGCATGTTTTGTAACAACTGGAACACGTGGTATATTCACACCTACAACTCGCATAAACTATAACTGGTCAGATGCTTGTAGAATCTTTTTGTCTCACTGACAGAAAAAACCCTCTCATTTACAGCCTTAAATCACAGCTTGTTACATTGTGAACTAACCCAGTTCCTTGTATTTGACCAAGAGAGGGATATGAAATTACCACTCAGACATTTTCAGTCCGGTTTCTAACCATGTAAAATAGGTTTTAGTTTGTATTTTTCCTTCTTTTTTTTTTCTCTGAGTGACCAAAGTGAACCCATGACCCATCTCAGCAATAACCTTTGGAAAGCCATCCTTATTTATTTCAAAAACGGTACAAACAATGGCTTGAAAATGTAAAGGATAATATAAATTAAAAAATGTCTTTTTTATATATATGGACAGGGAAGGGAGGTGAAATTGTTTAATTACAAAATTTTACATCAAATTTATAAAATTAAAGTAATTTTATGTAATAAGGAAAACCATTTGGTAACATGACTTCAGGACACAAATGTTTTTTTTTATTTGTAATTTAAATATGTTAATAATAACATTCTTCTATTCTTCATTCTATTCTATTATTCTTCATTCTTTTTTTCCAAATTATATATTTATTTTTCATTCGATATCAATTAGGCTATATCACGACACGTCAAAATAATGACGACTTTAATTGTCAGACCTGTGACGCGGGACGGAACAAAATTCCATTAAATGTGTTTAAAATCAGCTATTGTTGATGCTTGGGTAATTTTATATTATATTTTAATTTATAAAACAAATATATCTCACAACAACAAAATGTAGGCTAGGCTACTTGTAAAAACGTAACGTTAATTGGAGACCAAGTAGCCAACAGCGTATTCGTAGAGTGCCAAACTCTAAAGATGATCATTTCATTCAATCATTAAAGCATCGAGAGGACATCCAGGTTGTAAATGATGTAACACGCAGTAACACCATAAACTCAAGGGCTGTTAAAACGCGCGCGCGACTGCGCTCTGGCAGAAGGTCGGTCCTCTCTGCGCTCTCGCGTCTCAGCAGAGCACCAGTGTGCTGGGACATTAGGGTGGGACGACAGCGTCTGAGCGGTAGGCTATGTATCTTTCATTCTGCTCATCATATTCTCGAATTTATCGTAGTATTTGTCATTACTATAGACATGGTCGTTTTGGGACAAAATTGTAGTCACTCACAAATACCGTTATTTTAAACTTGCTATTAATAACTGCCATAAAAAAGGATTCAACAAAAATGACAAACAGTTTGAAAGCTTCCAATGTGGATAACGTATACTATCGCAATAAGATTACAAATACATTTTATGATTTTTCCTATGGTATTTGAGACATTTTGATAACGACGTTGTTTAGGGTCGTACACGTTAAAGCGACAGTATTTAAAGCAACACGATTCATTTCTTGGCTCGTCAAGGGTCCCCAACTTTGAAGCGCACGATATTTCAATGTGGGAGTTGTATAGGCAATTGTAACGCCTTGAAGTTAAAAAGTAAGCCAAATGTTTGTGTAATGCTGTTGATGGGGTATAGGAGGGAATCATCTGTGTGCCATTGCTACCAGGTTTAATAGATAGCCTATTCTATCTGTCAACTGAAAACGCCACAGAGTTTTTATCTAATTGCGCTGTGTTTTATGGTGTGTTTTTATATAACACAGCATAAAACCACCGTCCCCATCCATACCATCAATTAAGCATACCCGGACTATCAGCACTGGAGATAAAATGGGCAAGAAATCCAAACTGAAATTGTCAAATGGCAAAAAGGAGGAAAAAGGAGATGTAAGGTAAATGTTTTTTTGTGATAATAAAGGTTAAGTTGATGTTCCCCCAGCCATTTATTCATACATTTGTTTGAGCTGTAGGCATGGTTTATGGCTCATGTCCTGGCTAGTATATATTCTCACAAAAGAGGGATCATTTATGTAGTCAAAAAAGTTAACTATGTAACTTCAAAAAAAAGTAACTAGTTACATTTAAATCAATTCATTGTTTTCAGTTTATTTATTTTTTCTCCCAGCAGTGAGAAAAATGGAAAAAAAGAGGAGAAAGAAAAGGTGGAAATGGTGGGACCATTAGAGATAGTAAGTGGAATATATTATTATTACTATTAGTATAATCAATAATAATGTAACGATCCTATACACTAAAACATTTCAAATACTCAAGGCTGAGTCTGTTACCACAACCAAACAATACAATTGAACTGTATAGGCCTTAAAAGTGTATGTGGTGGATAATTAATTTTGTGTGATTAGGTAATTGTTTAATTTTTGCTATTTGATTTAATTTTCACTTAAAGAATAATTAGTTCTCAAAGAAGTGTGTCCCTTTCTCAGTTCCGTTATGCAGATGGTGTGGATATTTTTCTGATGCTGCTTGGCACAGTCATGTCCATGGCTAATGGAGCAGTACTTCCTCTCATGGTTATTGTATTCGGAGACATGACAAACAGCTTTGTGGACGATACAATATTAGAGAATTTAAAGAACACCACCCTTCCACCCAGTGAGTGTACAATTTGTATGCCACATCACTGTACTGTTTTTACACAAGGAATCTGTCACTTTAAAAAAAAAAAAAAACCTATCAATAACATGCACACTTTTAATCACTAGACTTCACCCTCCCACAGACCAGTAATGAGACTTTGGGGGAGCAGATGACAAGGTAAGACCAATGTGCTTTGTATTGGAACTCCTTCATATTTTATGTTTTAATTTAATTAATTTAAAAGTCTTTCTACAGTAAGTCTCTGATAGTCGTGTTTCTCCTTCTCAGGCATGCTATATACTATAGCATCATGGGATTTGTAGTCTTGGTGGCGGCATATATGCAAGTGGCCTTTTGGACTCTTGCAGCAGGACGTCAGGTGAAGAAACTTAGAAAGAAGTTCTTCCACTCTATCATGAAACAAGAGATTGGCTGGTTTGATGTCAATGAGACAGGACAGCTCAACACACGCCTCACAGAGTATGACATGCAATAAGAGTCATTTACCTAGATATTACACAAACAATGGCATATAAATATACCACTCTTCTTTTTTTTCCTCTCCAGTGATGTTTACAAAATAAATGAAGGCATTGGAGATAAGCTTGGCATGCTGCTTCAGAATCTCACCACCTTTTTCGCTGGCATCATCATTGGCTTTGTCAAAGGCTGGAAATTAACCCTCGTCATCCTCGCTGTTAGCCCTTTACTCGGGATCTCAGCCGCTATCATTGCAAAGGTGGGATGATAAGGATTATAGAGACCCACATGCTGCCGTACTCATATTGAAGAACATTTATCATAGTATACAATTAGAGAATACAATTAATTTAGTTCAATTAAGGATATATATATATATATATATATATATATATATATATATATATATATATATATATAGAGAGAGAGAGGGGGGGGGGGGGAATTATAAACAGCATTTATTTGATTTCTATTTAAAAATGTCAAATTCCTGCCATCACAGGAATAAATTACTTTTTAAATATGTTAAAATAGTTAATTAAAATTCTAATATTATTTCACAATCTTACTGTTTTTATATAATATTATATATATATATATATATATTATAGAATATAATATATTAATAATATATATATATATATATAATTTTATATTTGTGGTGTATATATATATATATATATATATATATATATATATACACAAAACAAAATGTATGGCTTACAAATTACTGGTATGACATGGAATTATGTGATTGTCACAAAGAGAGGTAAAGTTGATGAGCTAAAAATAAAATGGTTAGTAGTAATATTATTTTA
Organism: Cyprinella venusta; assembly: GCA_038021265.1. Classification (NCBI taxonomy): domain Eukaryota; kingdom Metazoa; phylum Chordata; class Actinopteri; order Cypriniformes; family Leuciscidae; genus Cyprinella; species Cyprinella venusta. The sequence goes on along the minus strand of CM075874.1, from coordinate 22,170,332 downwards.
AATCAATTAAAAAAAAAACTACAATTTATCCCTGTCTCATTAGGTGATGACATCATTCACTTCGAAGGAGCAGACAGCCTATGCCAAGGCTGGAGCAGTGGCTGAGGAAGTGCTGTCAGCCATTAGAACTGTCTTTGCTTTTGGTGGACAGAAGAAAGAGATAATGAGGTGATTTTGAAAATCATCCCGTTTAGAAATGTTTGAATGACAATTTGTCTCAGTGATAATAAAACATGAACTCTCATGTATCCTAAAACATTTTAAATTTAACCTAAACGAGCTCACCTGCCAATCCAGTTTGGGCAATTTATGGTTTGGTCCTAAAAGTTTCAGTCTATTGTTGTCCCAGAACATGAATTGGAAAAAAATTATGGGGAAGATGGTGGGGAATTTTCTTTTCAGTGTGATCATCATTCGTTTTTTTTTTTTTTGCATCTGGATAATAAATATGTGCATTTTTATTTGTTTGTCAAAGGTATCACAAAAACTTAGAGGATGCCAAGAACGTTGGCATAAGGAAGGCCATCACTGTGAACATTGCTATGGGCTTCACATTCTTCATGATCTATATGTCCTATGCATTGGCCTTTTGGTATGGCAGCACTCTTATCCTGGCTGGAGAGTATGACGTCGGTATACTTTTAACGGTGAGTCGCAGCAAGGTTATGTCAAACACATTACTTCAGCGGTTACGCTTCCTTTTACAGTACAGTACTTACAGTGTACTTACCTCGAAAGTACTGGCTAATATAAGGTAAGTACATGGAACAGAGGTAGGTTTAGGGGTAGGTTCAGGGTTAGTACTAGTTATTACCCAGTAGTTACTAAAATAAGTACATAGTATTTACATGGGTAACTGGACTGTAAAAGGAAGTGTTACCACTTCAGCAACTCTTTGGTCTTCTACAGTATTTAAAGCCCACAGTTACATCGGTCCAGGATTCGGTCATATGGCAAATATTGTAGGATAAAAAAAAATGATTACATCATAAATAGCAAGTGGTTATGTTTTCTTCATGGGAACTTAAAGCAGATTGTTAAATGTGCATGAGTCTGTTTCACGAGTGCAATTTCTGTTCCTCTATTTCAGGTTTTCTTCTCCGTCCTAATTGGAGCTTTCGGCATCGGTCAAACGTCTCCTAACATCCAGTCCTTCTCTAGTGCAAGAGGGGCCGCCCACAAAGTTTTCCAGATCATTGATCACGTGAGTGAACTCATTGTTAGCTAATCATAAATTCTTTCAGGATATTCTAATTCATAATGTTGTGGGAAAAAAACAATTGTCCTTTATGCAGTTCAATAATACAACTGCTACCTGAGGTGTTAAACAATTAATATTTTATTCTCTGAGTAAAAAAAAAATGTTCCTCCCATCTAAAACTAACACTTCCCCTTTTAAAAAGAAATAGCACTGCATTTTTTAGCTTCTAAACTCTTTCATGTCATCATTTCATGTCTTGTTCAGAATGAATTCTCCTACAGTAATTGCCATAACACAAAATATCCATCCATGTCTTTTAAAAGGCTTGTGGCCAAGAATTTAACTAATTAATAAGATGGTATACGTATAAATGGGGCTCCCATGTTCATGAGTCACATTCATATCAGAGACCATTTAGTACACAAATACTTTTGTGCATATGTTACTGTTAAAAAGTTTATGGTCGGTAAGTCCGAGAGACGTGAGAAAACGGCAGCTTTCAGGCTCATTACCACTCACGCCACCGGCCTCGCAATTTGCCCCTCGGCCCCCAATATCTGTGCTATAGCTCCAGATGTATTCTGGCCATTGTTATATCCCTTCAGCTGTACTGTCCTGTCTTGTACAGTACAGATGATTCAGCAAATCCAACCCATGTGAAAGTACAGTAAATCTACATCTCCTTTCTCCTTCAGAAAGTGCCGCTCATTTAGCTCATTTTAGTATTTTGGACATTTGAACATGACAGAACGTCAGAACTGTTTTATATTTAACTTCTGTCCATTTTTCCAAAAAGGAAAAGCCTGGACAATCAAAACGCATACACACGGCACTAAACTTGTCTTTTATTTAGACTAAGATAGTCAAGTTTAAACAAACACCACACACACGGTAAGCAGACAACCGCTTTGAGATAAAATCCAGAGACGAAAATGTACGCACAAATAATCCAGAACCAAGTTGCATAACTTCCCCTCATTGTTTTAGCAGCATGTTATATGGCCAGGTCTCAGGATCAGAGGTGGTTCCCTGCTGAGATGCAATGAATAGAAGACCACGGGGAATCATTTTTTTCTCTTGTGTATAGTAATTAGTGTGTTATTGATGTCATTCTGAATGAGGTTTGATTGTGAATTTACCTCTACCCCCTTACTGGAATTTGTATTTTAAATCTCACAATCCTTTTTTTTTTTCACCAACAGGAACCCAACATTAACAGTTTCTCGGAGGAAGGTTACAAACTTGATGTTGTGAAAGGAAACATAGAGTTCAAAAACGTTCACTTCAGATATCCGTCACGACAGGATGTTAAAGTAGGAACACCAAATTATTATTATTATTAATAATAATAATATCTAAATGATAAAAATAATAATAACTAACAAAATAACTTGACGGAATTAAATGACCAGCTATGGATCTCTTTTGCCTGTGTAGGTCCTGAATGGAATGAATCTTAAAGTCATGAGTGGACAGACCATTGCTTTGGTGGGCAGCAGTGGGTGTGGGAAAAGCACAACAGTCCAGCTGCTACAACGCTTCTATGACCCACAAGAAGGAACAGTAAGTAGAAAGAGTGCTAGAAAGGTGTGAATTAATTAAACTTTGTCCTTCATCCAAACTTTTTTTTCTTTTCCTCTAACTCATCAGGTGACTATTGACGGTCATGATATTCGCTCTCTGAACGTTCGAAGTCTGAGAGAACTGATTGGTGTAGTCAGTCAGGAGCCAGTGCTGTTTGCCACCACCATCTCAGAAAACATCCGCTATGGTCGCCAAGATGTCACCCAAGAGGAAATTGAGCAGGCTGCACGGGAAGCTAATGCCTACGACTTCATCATGAAGCTGCCTGATGTAGGATACGACCTTGCAAAATAATTATAATCTGATAACAAAGATTGATCAGGCATGCTCTGACCGATATCTCTGCTCATTTTCAGAAATTTGAGACGCTGGTTGGAGACAGGGGCACCCAGATGAGTGGTGGACAAAAGCAGCGTATTGCTATTGCAAGAGCACTTGTGCGCAATCCAAAAATCCTCCTTCTTGATGAGGCTACGTCTGCTCTGGATGCCGAGAGTGAGACCATCGTGCAAGCAGCGTTAGATAAGGTAATAAAAAAATATAGCAGTCCAGAAAAGTCTGGAAATACACAGGAAATTTAGTGTATATATAAATAAGTAATTTTTTTTTCATCTGAAAAGGTGCGACTGGGCAGAACCACCATTATAGTGGCTCACCGGTTGTCCACTATTCGGAACGCTGATGTTATCGCTGGATTCCAGAATGGTGAAATAGCAGAACTGGGCACACATGATGAACTGATGGAGAGAAAGGGAATCTACCATACTCTCGTTAATATGCAGGTAAGAAAGCCATAGTACAACACATGTACACACTTGAGCTCCATTTGGAACTGAAGCCTGTTGCCGTTGAAAAGCTAGAGCTTTGTGGCAGCACTCTTTCATTTACTCATTTCAAGTCTTTTCTTGAGGGCCTTTACGGGTCCTGTTCTAGGGTGGCCATACGTCTGGCCGAACAGTCCGGATTTTAAACCCCCTGTCTGGCGTCCGGCGCAGCCTCAAGCCAGACACTCATTTTTCCTCCGTTTTGGAGTTGTACTGAATTGGCCCAAAAAAAAAAACCCCGCTCTTGTATCTTTATTGGGACGCAGCCAGTGGTGCAGTGCAGGGTATACGCAGGTATACGGCGTATACCCACTTCTTTTTCAGTCTCCAATGCGTATCCCCACTTCTAAATCTCCTCTTATGCACATCATTTAGTTGCTAATCCAATTTTGTGAATAGAAAACACCCAGTCAGGGTCATACCCCTAATATTAACTCTAATTTGTTGCTGGAATGATTCTCCCATCGCAACGATAACTGATCACTCATCTGATCTTCTTCAGCACTCAAAAACACACTCGTCAACGTCAAAATGTTTGAGACCAATCAAACCATGCAGGATTTTTGTTCACTTAAGCGCAAGCTAATCCCCTTTTTACAAAAAAAAAAAACTTTTACCAAAAAAATGGTTCTATATAGAACCATTTTGGAGTTCCATATACAAAGCGGGGGATGGAACCATTTCTGGTTCTAAATAGAACCATTTCTTCTAAGAGTGTTGAGTCTGTAGTTTTTAAGTCAAAATGTCGTAACTTGATCTTCTGTTCCGATAACATACTGATGCATGAGAAGAACACAGCGAAAATGTGTTTAGAATGTAAATGGGTGAGTTCCTGTTTTTACATCACAGATGTTTAAGGGCACAGAGGACACAGATGAGGACAAAGAGGAGATGACTATGGATGAGAAGAGTCCTTCAGTCACCTCTCTAAATGAACGAACACTCTTCAGACAGAAATCCAAAAGTGGCTCAGAAAAAGATCAACAGAATGAAGAGAAACAGATAGAGGAAGTAAGAAACTGAGGCTATAATTGCCCACATTTATCAATTAATTCATCAATTGAATCTCTTTTAATAGCTTTATTTTTATACATCCAATTCAAATCAAACCAAAATGGGATAGTTTAAAAAAAAAGTTGCATAAATCTCTCTGCCTGGTAACATTATTTTGCTGTGAGTGTCATCTTCATAAATTTAAAAAGAAAATGTTTTTCCTTTTTTTTAAGAGGAAGATTCAAGATTCAATTAAAATCATTCATTTTATTTGATTGTAAGTATTTTTCATTTTCACTTTTTTTCATTTATTTATTTATTTTTTTTTGTATTTTACTTCTCTGTAGGAAAAGCTTCCAAACATCTCCTTCCTGACAGTCCTGAAACTGAATAAACCGGAATGGCCGTACCTGGTGGTTGGAGTTTTATGTGCCACAATCAACGGAGGCATGCAGCCCGCTTTTGCAGTCATTTTCTCTAAAATCATTGCTGTATGTTGTACAAGAAAATTATATCTTAATAATTACCATTATTGACAGTTAACAATATTGAGACATTTCTCCTCATACATTTATGGACCACCTTTTCTTTCTTTCCTCTTTCCTTTGTAGGTGTTTGCTGAGATAGATCAGAATGTTATAAGGCAGAGGACTGAACTCTACTCTTTGCTGTTTGCTGGCATTGGGGTTGTGTCCTTTTTCACTCTGTTCTTACAGGTTTGTTTTGTTACATTTACATTTGAATACACACAATGAACTTTAACCAACTTTCACACTAAATGAAAATTGTAAAACTAGCCTAAGACACCCTATATAATAGATTTCTTGGATGCCATCTTAATACATATTCAGTTCAAAAGTCAGAGATGAAGAAGGTAAAAAGCTATTGTGATCTTTATCTAAAAGCTTATGACTGTTGTGAAATACCACTTTGTCTACACCAATGAATATAAGACATAGCTGTCAATTATTTGCTTCTTCAAACTACCAATGCTAAAGATTTGAAAAATGCTGAATGATTACATTTAACTTTTGTAGAAATAAAAGAGTAAAAAGAACAGAAATGATTAGAAAAGGTCAATTTAAATGTACTAAAAATAAGTTTTACATTTACAATATATTATTAATATATGTTGCAAAAGCTTTGTGCAAAAAAAAAAAAAAATACTGTTCTTTTTTTTCCTCAAGAATAAAGAGTCCTGAAAAAAGGATCAGTTTCAACAAAAATATTAAGCTGCACAACTGATGTGATTACAGAATATATTTAAATTATCCATCAAATTGTAATTTTCTCCTTACAGTCTTGCGAGTTAACAGTGAAGCCTGACAAGTCAACAGGCCTACTTTTTTAAATGGCTTGCGTGATTCTAGTCAGCGCTGGATTGTAGTCAGTGCGAAACACATTTTTAAAGCACACGAATGCTGATTCTCATCAGCACTGCATTAAACTGACAGATTTCAATGTTGTAGGCAATTATTTTGCAAGTAATAAAGAGTTTAATCTTTTCTTGCCTGGATCTTTGGTGTAAACTCCCACGTTTACACCAAAGACACAAACGTTTTGGTGTGAACGTCCCAATTTCAAAAATCCCCCATATATGACCCCATTAATTTCTTTTAGGGTTACACTTTTGGGAAAGCTGGTGAGATTCTGACCATGCGACTGAGGTTTAAAGCTTTCAATGCCATGATGAGACAGGTGAGATGACAATTGACATAGACCAGTCATCAGAAGGTCAACCCCAAAGAACTTATTCATGACTATCAGTTGATGGAGAGTAAGACAAGACCTGTCTGTGTATTTTAGGACCTTAGCTGGTATGATGACACTAAGAACAGTGTGGGTGCGCTGACCACCAGGCTGGCTGCAGATACAGCTCAAGTGCAGGGCGTAAGTCTTACTCTATCTACAAAGTGTAACACATAGTCCTACAACTTTGTGCTAATCTCCTAAACTGATCCCCATGCTTGCTTAGTAACAAAGAAGTTCATAACTATTGATGACATTCTCTGTTTACTTACTCTTTTACTGTATTTTTGTGAAAATAAGCTCAACTCAATTTCTGTTTGGTGTGCTTTAGCAACATGTCAACAATTGTACATTTTTATGGTGTACAAATGAAGTAAAATATTAGTCATTTAGTAAAATTAAGTTGAAATGTAAATTAAATGTTTTCTTTTCTAAAAATTCAAACTGGTGCCCATTTAACACAGTAGCTCATATCAAACGGCACCATGACTTAATTTCCCACAGGCAACTGGAGTGAGAATGGCAACACTGGCACAGAATGTGGCCAACCTGGGCACCGCCATTATCATCTCATTTGTGTATGGCTGGCAGTTGACCCTCCTCATTCTCTCCATTGTGCCAATCATGGCTGTGGCTGGAGCCATCCAGATGAAGTTACTGGCAGGACATGCTCAAAAAGACAAGAAAGAGCTTGAGCATGCTGGGAAGGTGAACATTTAATGTGGCTCAACTGAAATCAATTGTTTTATTTCACTAATCTTTGTTGTCTATAATGTATTTTTCCCATTTAGATTGCAACAGAAGCCATTGAAAATATCCGCACTGTGGTTTCGTTGACCAGGGAAAGCAAGTTTGAGCGTCTGTATGAGGAGAACTTAGTTGTGCCCTACAAGTATGTTTAAATTGACTAATAATAATTCTGCAAATGTCTGTTATATATCTGTTAGAATTCAAAATGAGCTTGTGAGATAATTGATGTTCGTCTGATTTCCCTAGAAACGCTAAGAAAAAAGCACATGTTTTCGGCCTGACGTTCTCTTTCTCTCAAGCGATGATCTATTTTGCCTATGCTGGCTGTTTCAAGTTCGGCTCCTGGCTCATTGAACAGAAGCTGATGACCTTCGAGGGCGTCTTCCTGTAAGTGGCTTATTAGACCCACTCACAGCAACATGATCCAGAGTAGTATTGTTTGTCTGTTACATGTACTTCAAATGTGAGTGAGATCAGGTAGTAGAGACACATGGCCAATATTTCCACACTCAAGATAAAACAAACTGAAGTACAATTGTCTGGTGGGAGTGGACTCGAAGGTCCAAAGTTTGCTGGTTTCTACAGTGTCAGTTAATGATTATAGAAAGCCATGAATGTAGATGGTATCTAAGACAACACACAGATGAGGCTGGTGATCCATTACATTTGCAGATAGAAGATTCAAGAAGATTCATGTTATCTAAAAAGAGGGCTTTCAAACAGAAAAATAATTAAAACGTAGAATTGTAGGCTATGGCTAAACACTGTTATTTAATCAATCAGTTTTTAAGGGGTTAGTTGAACCAAAAATGAATATTCTGTCAGTAATTACTCACCCTCATGTCGTTCCAACCAAGACTTTCGTTCATCTTCGGATCACAAATTAAGATATTCAATTAAATCTGAGATCTGGATCACTCCTCCATAGGCTTCTCTGGGCCTCAAGTTAGTTCTCGTAGTGTAATTGCGCAGTGCTTCTTTGTACATCACACGTAGACTCACTATTGGCCAACGCTGGTCATGTGTGTGATGCATGTGACATACAACCAGAAGCGAAGTTACACTACGTGAACTAACTTGCGGCCCACAGAGATGGAAATTAATAGTTGAATAAAGTCCTTATTTTTGTTCGTTTTTTGCACAAAAAGTATTCTCGTCGCTTGATAAACTTAAAGGAGAACTCTAGCATAAAATAACCTTTGGTCTAATAAAACATTGGTATGTAGTCAATCATTCTCTGAGATTTGTTTTCATGATAATCGAATGTAAAGATTTTTTATCTCTAAAAACTGTTTAGCATATAATGCTAGTACTGGGGGCATTTACTAAGTAAAATAAATCACTAGTTTAATAAGAAGATACTTTATAAAGACAGTTCACTTCGTGTATACAGACAGGAGCCATCTTAGAAAAGAGTCTCGATAAGTCGATCCCCGAACGCCGTTCATACAGTTCAGAAGTTCGCTGAACTTCATACAGTTCAGATCACTCAGCACGTCGTTCGTGGTTTGACTTGTCGTGACTGTTTTCCAAGATGGCTCCTGAAGTGAACTGTCTTTATATAGTATCTTCTTATTAAACGGTCTGTACACTTACAAAGTTCTCAATGCTTCGTTTTGCATGTATGGACCCTCATTATGTTACTGTGTTAGTGTGGGGCTATTTTGAGCCTTAGTAAATGCCCCCGTTACTAGCATTATATGCTAAACAGTTTTTAGAAATAAAACTCTTTACATTCGATTATCATGAAAACAAATCTCAGAGAATGGTTGACTAGGTATGTTTTATTAGACCAAAGGTTCATTTTGCGCTGGAGTTCTCCTTTAAGATTGACCCCTGTAGTCACTTGGCCTATTTTAACAATGTCTTGGGCCAACATGAGGGTGAGTAATTACTGACAGAATTTCATTTTGGGGTGAACTAACCCTTTAAGAGAACTAATAGTTTTGTGGAGTTCAGTTTTTCTGTACAGGATCTGAACATATTTTATGTACAGACACATTCTGCTAATTTAACTTTCACTCTCTGCTCTGAGTACATTACTGATGCGTGAAACCTCCAACACTATGTTGGCCAGTGTTTCAGTTTCATTGTCCAAATCCTGAATGTTTTAGTCCAGAAAAAAACATTTTTCAAAACAAAATTAACGTGAACAGAAATATTTCAGTTCACGTTAATTTTGTTTCGAAAAATGTTTTAAATTGTTGTAGCTAACGATAATAACAATGGGTAATATATCTGTTTCTGTCTCTCAGTGTGATCTCAGCTATTGTGTATGGAGCAATGGCTGTTGGAGAGGCAAACACCTTCACTCCAAACTACGCCAAGGCCAAGATGTCTGCTTCTCATGTACTGATGCTCATCAACAGAGTCCCAGCCATTGACAACGCTTCAGAGAATGGAGACAAGCCGGTATTCCTTTCGTACATACATGAACACCAGGATATACAGTATTCCCAACAAAAGATAAAAAATGTTTTAAACTATATTGAGTGTTTACACTAGGCAAGATCTCAGAGTTCCCAGAAGCCTGTCATGATTAACTGTCCCAGGCATCAGTCCTGGAAATTAATCATTTATCGGTTCTGCAGCTCCATCCTAATCTGATAAGCACTCAGCTACAGCTGGACTCTGCCCACCATAAATATGCTGTGTCATGTCAAGTGAATGCCATAAACACGTGTGCACTAATGTGGCTGTTTCCTGTGATTTCTGCAGGATAAATTTGAAGGGAATGTGGGTTTCGAAGATGTGCATTTTAACTACCCAGCCCGGCCAGATGTACCAGTGCTACAGGGGCTCAGGCTCCGGGTGAAGAAGGGGCAAACTCTCGCCCTGGTGGGCAGCAGTGGCTGTGGCAAGAGCACCACCATCCAGCTACTGGAGAGATTTTATGACCCTCAGCAAGGCAAAGTGGTAGGTGAAAACACAGACGGACAGTAGCTCAAAGGCCACTCTTTTCCCAGGTACCTCAATTGACATGCATAGCTTTACGGTCTCTAATCACTGGTCCAGCTCAGCGAAATGCCACTCATGCACATACACTGTTATACAGTACACTCACACTAAATAAACAAAAGTCAAAATCGTATTACCTCTCTCAAGGTCAATGATAAGGTATCTTATTACCAAGATGGCAGGCCAGAAAAAGGAAACCCAGACATTCACATCAAAGGATGGTTCTCTTTCACCTGCATACTTCAGGTCTTATGACTGTCATAAAACACAGACCTGTTTACATGCCATTAACAATGTTTCAGGTGGTTCAATCACAAGTGGACAGCGCTTAAAAGTGTAAACGGGTCCTACTTTTTTTGTTATCAAATCGATCACACCACATTCCAAGGTAGTCAAAAAGAAATGTGACCACCCAACATTTTTATCATAAATGTGAACAACTACATTTTTAAGAAAAAACATCAAATAAATATTATAACAAAATAAACAGACCATTAAGTCAAAAAGAATGATAGATTGTAACAAATGATGTCATCAAGTCTAAAAAAAGTATTATAACAGTAATAAATCATATTTATTTGCCCAAACTAATAACAGTTACCCTTTGTTTACAGATGCTGGATGAAAATGACACCAAGCAGCTGAACATCCACTGGCTGCGCTCTCAAATTGGCATTGTTTCTCAGGAGCCTGTGCTGTTTGACTGCAGCCTGGCAGAGAACATCGCATACGGAGACAACAACAGAAAAGTCAGCCACGAGGAGATCGAACAGGCCGCTAAGGCTGCTAACATACACTCCTTCATAGAGGGGCTGCCACAGGTACAAAAAACACACATAAGTCCTGGTTCATATTTCACGATTTTGGCACGATCCGTTTGACGTCCTTTATAGTGTGTCATTGTGGGCGACAACCATGGCGACAACCTACGTCGCGTCAGACTAGCTGCTAGCATGTTTACTTTTTTAACGTTCGTCCACGACGGTATGAGGTTGACCAATAGGAGCACAAGCTTTTCCGTATACAACTTTCAAAAAAGACAAAACGAAAGAGAGACGATGGTGCTAACGTTAAAACTAGAAGTACAAATATATAAGAAAACAATATTTTACCTCAAGTTCTCTTTGGAGGATTGACAGCCCATACTGTCCTCTTCGAGCAGCGTTCTCAAGTCTCACGCAATTGCCTTGAGACACACGCAATTCAACCAGTTCACATACTCAAACGCCACACCGTGTATTTCTCACTCACGCTGAAAAGGCGATGCCGAGCAATCCAGGAAGTCACTCGCTACGAGTTTTGCCTTCTCGATGACGTCACGTGCGCCGTTAAACACGGCATGCGATGACTGGAAGTAACGTGTAGTCTGACATGTGTCTTGTCCACGACACGACAAGATTTTAGGAGCCAAAATCGCGTAATCTGACACAGTGACTATAAAAAAAAAAAAAAAAAAAAAAAAAAAATTGAAAAAAAAAATCGTGTAATCTGAACCAGGCATATACACTTCCCTTCAAACGTTTGGGGTTAGTAGTACGTTTTTTTTTTTTTTATTCAGCAAGAATGCATTAAATTAATCAAAAGTAGCAGAAATCATATATATATATATATATATATATATATATATATATATATATATATATATATATATATATATATATATCTCATCATGTGGGCCCACCACATAGAATGACAGCGGTGACTCAACCTGAGTGTGTGTGGCAATGCCCACTATATTCAGCTTTGCCATTGCAGGAATTAGGTTTTAGAATATATTAAATTAGAAAAAAACAAATGTTTTAAATTGTAGTAATATTTCAACAATATACTTGTTTTCTGTATTTTTGATCAAATAAATGAATAATATGTAACGGAGGCCAGCTAGTAGTTGCTGTGCGAGTAAACCTCACTCCCCGATCTCAATAGGGCAACTACCAGCTGGCCTCCGTTACAAATATATAAAAATAAATTAAGCTGATCCCAAACTTTTGAACAATTAGCTGTTTCCATCCACCTATTTTTATGCACATTTTGGGATATAACAACCACTGAATGAAACCAGCAAGATGTGCATTCTAAAAAAAAAATGTTTATCCTATAAGTCGAACACATACACACAATCTACAATTTAAAAACATTTACCGAATAAATCCCTTGACTGATATCAGATATTGGAAAAGCAATGAACTCTCTAAATGTCCTAATCTTATAACCAACTATAAGTCTTTTAAATCTACAGTCATAAACTAGATCTTTTTATGTGAATCTTTTATTTGTTTGTTTTTGGTTGCAGAAATACCAGACTCAGGCAGGTGACAAGGGTACACAGCTGTCAGGAGGGCAGAAACAGCGTATTGCTATAGCGAGGGCCATCCTCCGAAACCCCAAAGTCTTGCTGCTGGATGAAGCCACATCTGCTCTGGACACTGAGAGTGAGAAGGTATGATCATGGTTCATTCTTTAGAATGTATATATTTGCTATGCTTATAAATATAACCATGAGTTTGAGAATTGAATGGACTTTGGTCACCTGTTCATACAGACAGTATTCAATCTGTTCCTGTATTTACAGAAAAAATTAGATTCACACCTGCTTAAAAATAGTGAAGATAATGCTCTTGCTTGCTTCCCTTTGTGGTCCTCTCTGTCCTGTGAGTAGATAGTGCAGGATGCTCTGGATAAGGCGCGTGAGGGTCGCACATGCATCATTGTAGCCCACCGGCTGTCCACTATCCAGAACGCAGACCGAATAGCTGTGGTTCAAAATGGGGTTGTGGTGGAGCAGGGGACACATCAGCAGCTCCTCCACCAGAAGGGGGCGTACTACACCCTCGTCACCTCTCAGATGGGTCACTGATGGGCAAGAGCAGGGCAGCAGTGCACATGCAGCTGGAGCCAAAAAGGCAGATTCTAGAAAACATTCCTTATAATCGCTCTCCTGTGGTTGCAGGCCTGTATTTGATTTGTTAAATTAATCTAAGTAGCATTTCAATATACTACAGGAAGCCAGTAAGGATGTGGTTTTTTTGTAACTGTCAGTGCCTTGTCATGTTGCACTTTTCAGTTTTAGGCCATAACATTTATCCAACTCAGCATTTCTTGTTGCTGATTTAATTGTATTAAAAAAAAAAAAAAATTGTATTAACCCTACCAAGCACTCCTCTCATTTACTGGTCACACACTGTATGCACAGTTTATGCAACAAAAACTGTTGAGGGCAGAACATTAAAAAGTTGATTGTTTTTACATAATGATGTACAGTAACTTACATATACAGTACATAACATAAATAATATGTATTTTCAAAAACAATGCCTGGATTAGTGAAGACAGCTGTTGTTCTTCATGTGACAAGATAACCAAAGAGTTTCTATTATGAAGATTGACTGCCTTATAGATTTATGTGTGTTGTGCCTTAATACTTATTAGACTAACATGAGACTGTTTTATTTTGTCCTTTTATGACATTGTTTTACAAGCACATGTGTAAAAAAAATGTGAATAAAGTTTTAATTTTTTATGAAGCTCATTATTTCATATTCTACGTTGAGACTAGACCGGAAAATAGACCGTAGATCGTTCTAAATTTCAGTTTATTTTTTATTTTTTTATTGTCCATCAAGGGATTTATTCGGTAAATGTCTTTCCATCGTAGTTTGTGTCTTATATGATAAAATAGTTGATAATATATATATATATATATATATATATATATATATATATATATATATATATATATATATATATATTATAGATGTCTTTTATGCATCACGAGAGGATACATCAAACGTTGATTCACTGGAAGATCCAGTTACATCGTTTTGATTACAGGTCAAAAAAGTTTAAAATATGAACATATTTATGGATGAATTTTTCACACAATAAGAAAAAAACATGCTTTTAGAAACAGTTACAGTGAATAATCATGTCATGCTAAGTTATATAAATGTTTGCAAACCTAAATCACATTCACTGCTGGTTTAATGCCATAGTGAAAGGATTCCATATGTCAAGCTAGATATTGATAATTTAGGGTTTAATAATTCACTTGTCTTTCCATAAAATTAAAATTCTTCACCACGACACCGGTTTGAAGATTTGCCGCAAACAAATATGAAGCAAAGTTCACAGCTGGAGTCAATGACCCGCCAGAAAACAATGTTCTTTCACACCGAGACTCTTAGGAAGTGAGGACTAACAATTATTTACACAAAATAACTTTATGCATTAAACAAGCAATTAGAGAGCTGTAATCACTACAATTAAAACTGTAAAATATTTACAATAAATGCACATATCAGAGACATCAGTCTCAAGAATGTAAGGATTGAAAACAACCAGGTATGTTTAAGGCCATGAGTGATAAAGATAGTTTGGTCAACTAAAATTCATACACAAATACAGAAACCTTGTGAATACTTAATCAGAGGTAATGTCTGCAATACGCATGTAATCGAGTATATAATGAGAAGCCAACCTGTGTTAACTGAAATGACAACTTTCAGGAATATTTATTCAATGTTTCTTAATCAAATTTGCTATTTTTATCAAAGGGTTAAGTCAGCATGTACAGTATATCTACAATAAAAAAAAAATCATTTAGTATCTATTTAGCCTTGTAGTTTGAAAAGCCACATGACAATTAAGAAAATCTTAAACTTAAGAAATGTAAAGAGGAATTATATTTGTGCTGTTGCATTGATTGTGCATAGAAAATATGAAATCAACCCGTATATCTATTGTGCATATAAGAGGTGAATACGGGTCAGGTTCAAGTTCCACACTTGAGGACTGTTTATTGCCTATGAGTCACTAAATAAAGATCAGCTTAAAATCAAACTGCATTGTGTTAAAGCCTCTTTATAGTGGACTTAAAGGGATCGTTCACCCAAAAATGAAAATTCTGTCAGTGATTACTCACCCTTATGTTGTTCCAACCTCGTAAGACTTTCGTTCATCTTCGGTAATCAAATTAAGATACTTTTAAATCAGAGATCTGGATAGGCTTTCATGTAATTAAAACTTGCAGGCCCACAAAGTTTTAAATTAAATGGTAAATGGACTGCATTTATATAGCGCTTTCATAGACCCAATGGCCACCAAAGCGCTTTACAATTTGCCTCACATTCACCCATTCACACACACATTCATACACCGACGGCGACGGCAGCCATGCAAGGCGCCATCCAGCTCGTCGGGAGCAGCTGGGGTTAGGTGTCTTGCTCATGGACACCTCAACACTTGGTCAGGTGGAACCGAGGATTGAACCAACCCACATGAACCACTGAGCCACTGCCGCCCCAATAACGCCCCAATATTGTGTGAACTATCCCTTTAAGATGCATAAGCATCATGTGACTTTCTACAGTTTCACAGGTCGACAATTAACAGGAAGTAATATTGCTAATGTAGCATAAACGGTCAGAAATCATGCAGCACCTCAAAGGAGGATTTCCTGATTTTAGTAATTCAGAGATGACTAACTGAAGGCACGTGAGAGTTTAAAGCACCTGCTGTGCTAAAACTATTTCATTTCTGAAAATCAACATCTCAATGTCTAGTAGCTTCCTAGAATAAAGATCACATTTGTTTTCAAGTCTCTACAGTATAAATTCTGAATATGACCAAAAAAAGGAAGCATAGAAAAAACCCTTAACATTTAAATTAGTCTAAAAGGGAAAGTCAAGCATGAGATAATCTAAGCCCTGCAGAGCTTTGGTTCCTGTCCAGTGGCATAACTAAAGAAGGTGAGGCTAGAATGTACTTCCCAGAATGCTCTCCTCTACAGTTGGGACAGAGTAGTGACGTGCATGATGTCATGGAAAGAGGTGCAGAGGTTCTGAAACAGGGTTTCAGCATCTGTTTCTGGATTAGACCTCCAAGCGGTGCAGGATGCAACAATTCTACAATAGGATGAGAAGCACATGGACTTCAATTAACTATAATATGACAAAACAACAACAACATTTATATAATATAAAAATATTAGTACAATTTCTTAATAGAAATGATAATATGTTAAATAATTAATAACAAAAATTACAATAACTGATATGAACCGACCTGTCATCACGAATGCGGTAGAAAAAACCATAACCGTGGGGAACCATGGGTGCAACTGCTCCCAGTACAGTAGTATAGCCCACTAGACTAGTAGAAAGCACAAAACTCCCCCCTCCTCCACTGTAAAACAAATAATTTTACATTATACTCCAATAGAAATGAATCAATACACTGAAAATGAACCATTGGAATGAGAGTGTTGGGCCAGACCTTTTAGAGTAGAGTGGATCTGAGTAGAGATCAGGCACAGGAAGACCCTCCTCTTTAGCAGTCAGGTACAAGCCCAGGAGGTGTCTGTCAAAGCCTGAAATGTGCAAAGATCGTTCAAACATTTGGCCTCTCTGCCATATATTATCTATAACCCAATGTAAATATAATCATACTGACGCACACAAACCTTTTCCATCCTGTGCCTCTCCCATCAGTTTGTTGTGTTTGCTGAAGGCTGCATTTAATGCTTGTCTTTTCTCTTCAGTCTGCATTAAAAAGGCCACAAAAAAGCCATCAAAACAAACTAAAAGGATTTAAGTCTAGAATTCAGTTCTCGTTCAAGCGGCTGGGGCCCACTAGGGGGCCTCTGCACAATTCCAAGGGGGTCAATGATTTAAAATAAGAGAAAACGAGCTAAAAATGTGTTCATTCCCTCACCAAATACATTTTACATTTTTACAAGGACCAAGGTTCCCACAGTCTTTGAAAACCTGGATTTATGAGGTATCCTAATTCTAAAAGTATGATTTCTAGACCTGAAAAAGTCATGCAAATTGATCAAATCTCAAAACGACATTGGAATTTTTCTACTTAAGCAAAGTGCAAATTTATGTAGGAAAAAACAGGTAGAAATATTGAGAACAAATCATTTTTTGATATCCTTATCAAGTAAATCATGAAACTCTATTTCGATGGTCCACTTTAGACACTTTAAACTGTTAGGTTAGGCTTTGTGTTTGCAGAACAAGTTGACGTATTTGCAAAGTCAGCATCAAAATAAAGTGTTAGCAGACATTAAGCAGACAGTCTACTAATACTCTGATGATAATTGACATGTAGTTGCAAAGTTACTTATAGTTAGTAGAATATCTAAAGTGGACTATCGAAATAAAGTGTTACGCATCATGAAAGCCTGAAAGAGTTTTATTGGTTACTGGTAATTTATTGGAGAAGAGTGGGATCCCTGAAGAATATTCAGGTTTTAAAACTTCTGAAATTCTGAAACTTTTTTTAATTTTAATTATAATTATTATGTTTTTAATCTATGAATTAAATCCTAGTTTCTGTAAATGAAAAAAAAAGAAATAGAGCAAATATACCAGAGGAAACCTTTATACACAGTTAACTCCTAAAATAAAATTTCTAATACAGTATGTTATCCCAAACCTATATGACTTTCTTTCCTCTGTGAAACACAAAAGGAGAAATTTAGCAAAATGTATGAGCTGCTCATTTCCAAATAATTAAACTGAATGATGATGAGGGCTGTCAAGCTTAAAGACATAATATTTTTATTTTATTTATTTTTCACAACTCTTTTTAGGATACTTTTAAAGTGTCTCTTTACACTCACTATAAGGAAAAAGATGGGTCATATTGGTTTGAAACAACATGAGGATGAGTAAACGAGAGCATAATATTCTAACTTTCTCTTTCACACAGGGCACTCACAGTGGCTGTAGGGTTCAACATGGTTCTGCACCAGTGCTGGGCCTCCACAGTGCAGGGCCTCATGGTTTCTGTGCGGCCATGGAAGAACCGGCGTGTGGTGGCCGTCTCATAACAACTACCAGGCCTGAGAGTGACAGAGAGAAAGATGCCAAACTTAGCAAGGACCGGAACGTGTCGATTATTTGGTCAAGTAGTAATCTAACACACTTACTTTCCGTGTAGCCTGTAATATGCTAACTGAAGACCCAACTGTACAAATGTGTCAGGGTGAAGCTTCCTCTTCTTAATGGCTGCTTTTCCAAAGGAAGTAAAGGCGTAACTGACAACCTGCAGGTCTTTACACTGTCGATACAGGCACAGTGAGATAAGAGTTTCATAATGTTTACTAAAGCTGTATATTTTGTTTGTATCGGTGTATTATGTGATTGTATAACAATGATTGGTGTGTGTGTTACTTACACTTTTGCTGTACTGTTCTTTAGCCAAGGCGATGTCTCTCCTCACCCGTTCATCCACGGTGAAAATGAGCTCCTCTGGCACAGGCATCTCACGCACAACATCTGAACCCTGGGAGTCATTTGATGACTTCAACATGACAGTCATGCACATAAAAGCATATCCACAAATATACCTAAAAGTGGTCCTACCTTCCATACTCCACCACAGGCCCTCAGTTGTTGATCTACGTAGTATCCATTAGACACTAAAACCATGGCATCATATGGCGCATGCTTTAAACAAACAAATACAAACACAATGATGACAAAATATGTGATTAGTATTCAAATATGTACAGGTATTTATATCATAGACGTGATAAACATAGTCATGGACTGCAATAATTTTATTATTGGTAACATTAAGGCTTCATTCCAACAAAAAATATATTAGAAAAGTATATGTTTTCTGATCTTATTAATCAAAATACACCACTTTTTATGGTCAGCAAGATTTTTTAAATTATTTTTGCAAGTCTCTTATTATATTATTACAATTTTATTTTATTACAAAATATTATTAAATTTAAAAAAAAAAAAAATTCTATTTTAATTTATTCATGTGATGGTAAAGCTGATTTTTCAGCATCATTACTCTTCAGTGTTACATGATCCGTCAGAAATAATTTATTATTATTATTATATAATTAGCTGCTTTTTATATCCGACTCAGCATTCTTTGATCAAAAGAACCGCATTTATTTTTGTAACAATGTAAAAGTCTTTACTGACACTTTTGCTCAATTTAATGCATCCTTGCAAAATCTTACTGAAAAAAAAAATCTTACTGATCAAAAACTTTGGAACAATAGTGTATGTAAAAATACATAAACTATAAAAATGATGCCATAATCAATGATCGTATATACATCACAGTTCGAAGCGAAGGTCCCATTAGAGAAGCAGATGAGATTGTAAGATTTATCACCCCAGCGGATCGTGGGGTCACCAGTTAATGCCAGCTGGGTCAACTATCATAAAAGAGAGAAAGAAAGTATAATTCCATACCCAGAACAAATGCAAAATCTGAGTGACATTTATGTATGTATTGTGCTTAACCTGTGTGTAGTTTTCAGGGGTGGCATAGGGCTTGGCATCATCCAGTGCTAGCACAAATAAAGAACTCTGAATGGTTTCTAGTATGGTCTTATTCACAGGATCAATGGAGATCAGGTACTCCCGAGCCTAAAGAGACAGCCAAGGGAAATAATGATAAACCTGGGATCTACTTGTAGATTTCAGCAGAGATTTAGAAACTGTTAATGGAAGATCATTTGTCTACTGTACTTTGACTGGTTCTGGTGGCTTTACCTTTGCCCAGCGGGTTCTTTCCTCAGTGGTGAGAGCGCTCACTCCGTCCCCTTCAGGCTCTCCATCACAGCATTCTTTAATGTTAGTGAGGTGCCTACATATGGCATAGCACACTACTTTACTATTTCAGTTTATTTATAGTATGCTTACTGTGTGAAATTCGATGAGCGACTTACTACACTATCGTTCAAAAGTTTGGGAATGGTAAGGTTGTATAATGTATTTGCTCACCAAAACATTTATTTGATCAATGGAAATTCTTTAAAAACAGGTAATTTGGGAAATGTCATTACAATTGTGTTTTTTAAATATACCTGTATATTAAGACAGATTACACAGAAAAACAACCCACTGAATCAATGATGACTAGGATGCTTGGCTCAATACCTCAACAGCTCTGGAGGGGTGAGGATACGGCCATCACAAAGAGCATCAAATGTGAACACCCTCCCACGACACATCACTATCACGTGAGAAGGGCAGGGTCCTTCACTCTCTACAACAAGTAGAGATCACACATGCAGCTTCATGTAACAAACAGATGTCCAACAAACAGTGTCCAACAAACAGATGGACACATGTATGCATACAAATAAGCATGCACATGCCTGACCTGTTTTGAAGAAGTTAAGAATGGTGTCTTTAGTGATGCCAGGCACTTTGCAGGTGCAGAAGAGCATCCGAAACTGATCCATGTCAAAGGGTTTCGTTCCTGCTTTATGAACAGCCAGCCTCTCTCTGATCAATATCGGCAAATACAAACAAATATCCATATTACTTACATGATGCAGACAAAAACAAGCCATTCACAATCAGAAATATACAGAGATAAGACACTTTTGAAAATCAATTTTTACATCGGCAGTATCTTTGTTTACATAAGTGATCACATACGTGCGGATGAGGTCCCAGTATTGGAGGGTGAACCACAAAATTATGCTGGCCCTCTCCAGCTGTGTACCCTCACATGGAGGCCAGCAGTGCTCCAGGTAGGCTGTAGGTCCCCCAAAATTCACATTCAGCTGAGAGGGGATGCGCACCTCTAGATATGCTGTGTCCAGCCACCAGTCCTCGAGCTGAAGAAGAAAAAAAAAAACAGGTTAAAATAAATCTGTAAGCTACAAACATGAAAAAAACACGTCATGTATTAGTTATGTAGGCTAAGTAATTCATTAGTGTGGCTCAAACAGAGCAATACAACAAATGTGTGTACCCAGTTGCGCCTGCTCTTGGCTCTTTGCAGAAGCTTGTGGTGCAGCTGTTGTCCGATACCCTCCTCAAAACGTTTCACAATGGCCTTTGTGGCTCCAAACTCCTCATCAGACGCAAAAGGTTTTACTGGAGAAATAATAATAATAGTTTAAGTCTGCATGTTTCCCACCTAGGTTTCAAAACAAAAAAAAGGTTTCAAAAAAGTATACAATTATTTAGTTGATAAAACAATAGAAAGGTGCATAACATAAACTAACAATTTATTATGGATGCTAATTAATTTTAAATATGTATATTTAATTATTTATTTAATGAAACGATACTTTGAAATCTACAGTTTAATAATGGGAATCAATGTATTTTAATTCAAAACAGGGCTCTGTTTTTTTTCTCTGGCCACACATCTGACTAACGATGTGTTGTTCATGTATAAGACAAAATAATCATAATAATACATCTTTTAAATATTACACATACACATAGTTTATGGTAGTTTATATACAAATTATGTGTCACTTTTGTTTTCTTTTTAATGGAATTTTGACAAAACCAGTGTTATCTTAGAATTATTTATATACTATTATTTGAATTGTCTTACAATTGTATGTTTTCGCATTTCATAATTTCAGTTTTTTTAGTAATTTAATTTAATACGGTTTAACGTCAATATACTTTAATATGTTAACATGTCAGGATATCAAGGCATAGTAAG
This sequence comes from Cyprinella venusta, assembly GCA_038021265.1. Lineage (NCBI taxonomy): Eukaryota > Metazoa > Chordata > Actinopteri > Cypriniformes > Leuciscidae > Cyprinella > Cyprinella venusta. The sequence continues at coordinate 22,148,816 of CM075874.1, read as the reverse complement.
CACCTTAAAAGGACCTACATTTGGGCCTAAATGTTACCAGTGAAATGAAATAGTTTGATATCCCTCCTATGCCCATGTAATTACATCTAATATCCAGCAGATGAGAATGCAGGTGTTGAACGAGCTCTCACCTGCATCCAGGTATTTGTTGAGTGTGTCCTGTAGAGTGGGCACGGGTAGAGGAGGGAGGCTGCCCTGAAACTGAAATGTCCGCTCTGCAGTGGACTCGAACATCTGATTATCCATTATTACTCGACTGATTGTTACAACTGCGAATCAAATCAGATCAATAGTCAGAAATGCTCATTGTCATAATTTGGCAGCATGCCCAATCATATCATATTACAAACACGCTTCTTGCAAAATCTGCTTGTCTGCAAAATCTCCCCCTAGAGACGTGCAATTGACGCAGTGACTTTTAATGCAGGATTCACACTGTTAGGCTAATGCAGTGGGTTAATGCATGATTAAATCACCGACATCACTTTATCAGACAATTAAGTTGAATGCATACTTAAATACATATTATGTAGGTCATCATGATAAATACACATAATGCCAATGGAAACATTATCAAAGTGACTTACCTCAGTAAGTAAGTTAAGTAACGTTAATAACTACTTTATTAATTCAGAACCGGATGTGAATCTGCACGGGTAAAACGGAGTCTTGATACTTTAATGAAGAAGCTTGATGTGTTTGATTCAACACTAAACCGAGAGTCGTTCCCGTTACCTTTGCCCTAATTACTAGATGTGAAGTCAAAAACAATAACAATTGACTTAACCAACATGGCCAACCGCCTGAACATTTCAAAATACAGGTTCTGCAGGAACGTCCCGCCGAAGGAATGAATGACAGGTTGTGTAAGTTTTTAGCTTCATAAAAAATGTTTTCAGACGTTTTTGAAAAATGTACACGACCATTTTGATATAATTGCGTTATAACTGCGAATAAATGCACATTATAAAAAAAAAAATCAAGCCATTCATTCAAATCAAATATCACTAATTTGACCTAAAAATAATTTTAATATTTAATATAAAATTAAAATGCTTTTTTATTAAAATAAAATAGTTTTATGTTGTTCTAATAATCTATGGACAATTTTGAATTTAGGTACCAACTTTAATATTGTCATATTTTTGATAAAAACTTAAATGACCCAGACAAAAATGAAATTTCACATCACTGATTGAGATATATAAATAAGGGATTGTGTAATAATAATAATAAACGTTTTACTTGAGAGAAAAAAAAAAAGACTGAAATGACAGATACTTAAAGTATTGGGTTTTTTTTGCAAACACAACTGTTCGATTCACTCAAGAGTTTTCTGGCATTCCTGCTTATTTTCCGATTTGGCAACACTGTACAAAAGGCCTGGCTTTGCATTCGGCATGCATTCGATCCAAATGGGGTTTTGTGATCTTTGTCCTCTCAGTGCTCACTGAAGCAAAGTCTTTGTCCTCGAGGAACTACTGGTCCACGAGCCTGAGTTACTTAGCTTAATACTAATGAAGATTTTGTAAGGATATTGAAAATAAAGAGGACAACATTACCATGAGATTTGACAGCTTTATTTAATGACTATTTTTGCTGGATGAGTCAAGATTATATGCCTACATCTTCAGGATTGGCAATGAGATATTATCAGGTGACAAGTGGTATCACTATGATAACAGTTGAATATCTGTTAATCTATATTACACAAGAAAAACAGTTTCAATAAAAAAATAGCTTATTGTTTCAATCACGCAACCTTTTAATAGGTAAACTTATATATCTAGGTAAAATTAAAGAGAAGATTTTCTCCATCACATTCCATACTTTTCAATGACATCCTTGGCCACAGAAATATAGGCGTTCATGGCATCTTCTTGTGACATTCCTGTTAGAGAAAAGAGTGAAGACTATATGAAGTTCAGATGCAAAAGCCTCTAAGTGCCATTTAAAATTTTCTTCTAAAATGATCATTTTTATCAAGCTTGTATATTTAAGTTCAGTAATTTCACTTAAATGGCAATGAAGATTACCTATTAATTGTCATTTAAGTGAAATTACTGAACTTAAATATACAAGTTTGATAAAAATGGTCATTTTAGAAGAAAATTTCAAATGGCATTTAGAGGCTTTTGCATCTGAACTCTTCATATGCATCAAGCCATCATCAGAAACACTTAAAGGGTCTCAGATATAACCTTAGCTGATTACAAATCTGAATACAATTTACATATACAGACAAGTGGAGTCTATGATTACTGAGCAAACTGTGCAAAGTGTGACATTCTGTCTATTCCAAAACAACCTTAAAGGGATAGTTTACCCAAAAAAGGAAATTAGCCCATGATCTACTCACACTCAAGTCATCCTCAGTGTATACAACCTTCCTCTTTCAGACAAATAGAATCAGAGTTTTATAAAAAAATGTCCTGGCTCTATTATGGCAGTGAATAGCCGTTTCTGTTTTGAAGTCCATAAAAGTGCATCTATCCATTACAAAAGTAAATATATCCATCATAAAAGTGCTCCACATGGCCCTGGGGGGCTATACGGCCTTCTGAAGTGAAGCCATGTATTTGTGTAAGAAAAATATTTATATTTAAAACTTAAAGGGACTATGTGTAACTTTATATATAATTTATTATTTAAAATCAATATTTTTATTCATAAATATGTCCTCAATGGTGTACAAAAACCTCTGCCAATTATCTGACTTATCCTCGTAAACGAAGAATTTATTATCTTTATAATTTATTATCTTTATATGAGCACTTTTATGATGGATAGATGCACTTTGATGGACTTCAAAACAGAAAGGGCTATTCACTGCCATTTTAAAACTTGGAAGAGGCAGGATATTTTTCAATATAACGCGATCATATTCGTCTGAAAGAAGAATGTCGTATACAACTTGAGGGTGAGTAAATCATGGGCTAATTTTCATTTTTGGGTGAACTATCCCATTTACTGCTAGAAAATAATGAAAATGTTGACTGAAAAAAAGCAGGATCTATATTACTTACCTTTCCTTAAATTCCATGCATCCCATTTGGCTTTCGCTGTAAATTCGATAAATCCAGGTCTATCTGCACAACACAGACCATTTACATTTGCAATTATTAGATAACTGTCAAGCTCAGAAGTATAGTTTAATTAATAATAGTAATATTAATAATAAAAGAAACATATTTGTACCGTACCAAAATTAATGTCCCCCAAATTAGCTTGTTTGTAGAGGCCGTACAAATCTCCCAGCTCCTTGTCTGTAGGTCTGGTCTTCACTCTCTTTATATCCTCTGCATATTGCTCAAATTCATCCTATAGCCACAGACACCATGACTTAATTATTTTTCCCTGCAATCCTATAATAATATAATCAAGCTCTAATGTGCATCTGTTTATACTCGAAAAAAGGCGTTACATAGTCTGTAGCCACAATCTTAATCTCTATGCATCTTGCATTATTTCCAGACTGTAGCTATGTAACCTACTTTTTGGTATCACACAACAGTTGAGCTTTCCAACCTGAATGACGTGCCCATATAAACATATAGGCTATCGGTTGCCACTTGAAATATTACCTATCAATTACAAGACTTTCAAAAGGAAAAATAGTTTGTGGGTCTAGGTATCATCGCGCAACTTTGTATAATACATCAAGAGCGAAGTAATACATTACCTAGCGGCTAGCGCACATCAATGCGCTGCAGATGAGAACACGATGAAAATAACATTAGCTTTTGTGTATACAGCATTATAGCAATACAGTGTTTGTAATCTTTAACTTGCTACCTACAGTATATACCAGGTGCTGACTTAGGAATACCCAAAGGGCTTGAATTCACGAAAACAGAGCAGTTATACCTTCAAAGTCATTTTCTTTAGGCGAATCTCCGTGTATCTTGCGGCTGGGCGCGTCAGGTTGTACAGACTCTGAAGATGTATGAATAGTTTTACGCGGAGCTCCTCCAGTGCGCTAGTGTGAAGCTTGAGCGCTGATTGGCTGATGGAACGGCAGTGGTTCTTACTGCAGAGCCAAATGGCGTCTAGCTTCACCTATCTGCATGTCATCATGGGTTGAGGTTGACCCAGTCCAGCTCCACCTCTGTGGATCTACTGGGTGGAGGGATTGAGTTCTTAGTAGGGTTAATTTAGGGTGTGTTTGTTTTTTCTAGCTCCACTCATTACACCCAAATTACATTCAGGCTTCACACTCCACCCATGCAGTAAGCAAGCAGCCTCTCTTCGAAGATGAAACCTAATGTTTATTCCAATTTATTCCATTTCTCTGGTGAAAACATTAGTTCCGGCATTGTGCCTTAAGATGTCCCAAATTTAGCTTTGCATAACATCAAATCCAGAGATTACCGGAAAAGCATATAAATGAAAAAAAAAAATGAATTGACCACCACCCTGATGAACAAGTAGAACAAGTAGCCTACATCTCTGCAAGATGTATTTTTTCGAGTGTTTGCTCATCTGCAATACGTCTCTTAGACATTTACTGTCAGATGTTAAATGGACATTCAAAAGATTTTTATGAAAACGTACCTGATGTTTATGTTTGTACATGGTGCTTTCCAGTCTGTCGTTGCAGAAAGTCCGTCGCTAGATGGCAGCGTGAACGTTGACCCATTCGTTGTGTGACACCACAGAATAAGACCTTTGAAAACAACATGTCTGCGCGCAGAGCAGTGTACATGCTGTGCAAGTGAACCTCCCTTTAACCCGCGAAATCTTGATTTCTGGCTGTTTTATTAGGTTTGTATAACATGATAATTATATGTAGTGGTCCATATGAAATACTATATAAAAAGTTTTATCGTGGTAATTTTGCAGGCCTCTACGTTTAATGATTATTGATGCTGAATTTTGCTTAAAAGCTCAGGTTTCCAGAAATAATGTCTACCCCAGCGAAAGGGGCAATGAAGAAAGAAAAAAAGAAGCCTATTCCAGTGAAAACATCTCTGATTAGCCCATACAGACCAAGCTGGAGACCACTGGGGGAAAAGAAAGACAAGAGTTTCATACTGAACACGCTGAAAGACAAAATATCCGCTATTGGGCTTCAGAAACAACGTGTCAATAGGTTTCGAGAGTGGGGAAGTAGGAGGAGGTCAAGAAAAAAGGCATCAAATCCCACAGAGGAAACAAAACTAGCTCCCGAACCCGCAGGGAATTTACAACCCCTCTCTAAGCCTACCGAACCGTGCTGGACCAACCCGGCCGTCAGGAAACAACTGGCAATTGGCATCAACGAGGTCACCAAGGGTTTGGAGAGGAATGAGCTGAGTTTGGTGCTCGTGTGTGATTCGGTCAGGCCAGAACACATGACGTTGCATTTAATCCCGTTGAGTAATACGAGGTCGGTGCCCGCCTGCCAGGTGCCCGGTTTGAGCGACAGTCTCTCGGGGCTGCTGGGTCTCAAGTGCGTTCTGGCGCTGGGATTCAAACGCGGTGCCGAGGCGTTCGAGGATGTGGTGCGCGCGATCACGCCCGTGGTTCCGTCGTTCAACGTAGATTGGATTCCGTCGGAATCAACACCGAAAGCCAAAGAAAGCCACACCGATACAGAAAAGGGACTGAAGAGGAAATTGGAAGATACTGCGGATGAAGCCAGTGACGCCTCTCCTTTAATCCTCCAGCCTCTGAAAGTGAGGAAAACAATCCCGAATCCCACAAAAATTAGAAAACCAAAAAAGAAAGGAAAGCAATAGTTCTTATCAAGTGTTTAGCATGATTAAGTTTTTTAAGTCATTTTAAGTGTTTAGTGATTTAGAAAAGTTTACGTGATTGTTATGGACAGGGAAAAGACCCAGGTGGATTGTTTTTGGATGCTTTTATTCAGTCAAATATCCATGCTGGTATACCTTGATGTATATTTTTTGACAATTAATTATTTGGGTGGACTGTCATGTTTGACTTGGTGCTGGTACGTAATCCCATTAGTTCCAACCTGCAATGGAGTTCAATAAAAATACTGTCTTCAGAAAGAGAAACCCGATCATTTAAAACTACACAATTTGACATTTAAAAAACAACCTCTCTGAAAAAAAGGCAATTACTTTGGGCGTTCTCGCCTTAACCCACAAGTTTTAATCCATACAGGGGAGAATGTTTCATGCTTATTTCATACAGCAAGCCTTAGGAAAAAAAAAAGGGAAAAAAAAACATACACAAAAGTGCCCTGAATGTTATTGAATGAAACCACCAGTTAAAATTCGACTTGGAGAGAAGTACCTTTCTTTTAAGCATGTCTGAACATGCGCTTGTTTAAAAGCATATTGTAGATTCAGATACATTAAAGCAAACCATGACAAGATAAGCTGTAGCAACACAAAAGAACTCCTGCTATGTAATAATATTGTTCACATTTCATTACGTCCCACCAGTGATTGTAACTGAACAGCGAGCAAAAACTCCTTGTGCTTAAGTATAGCAAAATTACCAGGGCCTGATTGCAAATGCACCACTTGAATGAGGTTATGGTTTCACTGCAAAGAATACTGACAGCATAAAAAAAGAATCAACAATAAAATGGAACATGTAGCTTAAATACAATTCTAAATATCAGAATTGTTTTACTAAAATTATAATTTAAAAACACTTAGATGGTAAAGAACAGAAATGGGTGGGAAAAGCTACAAAAGATGTGACAATCATGCCTTCATAAAACGAAATGTAAATAAATTCACATTGAAAATTCTAAATGTTTCTTTTGGACACACAAAACCTAAATAAAAAAAATGCACCTCAAAACAAACTGGCCGTTTTATAAACAAATTAATGTTGTGCTTCGAAATGCAATACATTCTTTCACATGTGTAACCATTTACGTTACCCCCTCCAACAGACAGCAGGAACATATACGAACGGTATATGATTTCAAAGGCAGCTCCATAGAAAAGACTTTGGATTTCGACTCCCGTTCCTGTTCCGTTGTAAACCTCACAACACATAATAAATATCTGGCATTAAATGTACAGCCTGCTAATTCACACAAATGTATCAACACTCCTTCATAATACAAAAATGAACAAAAAGACAAAAAACCATGGGATTAAACATGTTCTGCGAGAGGATACAGATTGTATGTTAAGGAAAATAAACGAACACTACATGTATGTGTGTGTTTGTGTTTACAGCTTGTGGATGTGTTTGACCTTGATAAATGTTTCTCACATTCTCAGAAAGAGAGTCAAAGACAAAGAGAAAGGAGGGGAGACCCCTCAGTAACTGGAACAAGACCTAAGAGAGCTGCACAACATAACTCATTCACTTTGAATGGATGTCAGTTTTTCCTCTTTATATAGACTACGTCCAAGTCTGAGAATTCGAGATGGACCTCTGAATCAGCATCCAATGCGAAGCAGCCAGTTACTGTAAAACAAGGCCAACCTGGGGAGGATGGAGAAGCCAATTAAAACACACTCCAATGTTTATGACAACAAATTACCATCATGTATTCTCAACATTTATATAGCTATTTTAATCTCCTTAAAATGTTGATGGAGCACTAAAATACTGAAATACATTTTTTCCCCATTTATCTACAAGGTAGTTTCTGTGTATACTATAATTATACGTATATACAGTTTTATAACGTGGGATTTAAATGGTTCATGGTAAAAGAAATCAAATTTGCCTTGATCTTTTGAGGTCTCTCTACTTTATTAAAACATGCAGCAAGTTAACGTCCCCAGTAAAAACAAATTAAAGCTCCAAAAACGGCTTGTTTAGATTTTGTAGGATCTGGCGTCACATGGGCAAATAAATTTGCATACAAACTCCAGAGCAAGACATTGACGAATTGTTATAAATCATTGCACCATAGGACCATGTTTTGTAAGGCACACCGTAATGGAGAGGATGAAGCAGCCAACTGTATTGGATCTGACAGCAGCTGCGACAAACCGCAAGTAAAATATTTCATTAAATTTTGTCTGTAAATTAGTTTTATATAATGTTTTCAAAACTTTTACTCACATGCAATAGTGAGTGGACTGATTCCTATGCAATGGCATTAACCAATCATAACAGTGGCCATTTACTGACAAGCCTTAAAGGAGATTTATATATAATCTTCCCGCATGTTTTTTACACTATATTTTTGAATTAATTAATTTATAAAAATTAATATTATTACAAGAAAACCTCAAGGAACATAAAAAAGTAATGAACCCTTTAAAATATTAAAAAAAAAATTTTTTATTTCAATCTTACTTTCTCTGGGTCCATGGGAGGGCATTTCCAGTTGTACAGGTAATACTGCAGGTTACCATCACCAATCCCAAACTTGAGCTTTTCCAAGAAAGTCTTATTGTCCATTAGATCCAGCGCATTAAAAACATCAAAACCTTTCTGTCGCCCCGAAATATCCCGGAAAGTAAAGGGAATAAGAATTAGAATATATGAAGACACATTTTAACAACAAATCATTAGTGATCATCCATTATTAAGAACACAATCGAATAACTCATTTGTGTTCTGAGGTTTTGTCGTGTTGTGATCATACCAGTTTGGCTAGGATAAGAGCATCATTCATCAGGTCTATGAGCGGCGTCTCTGTATGGACATTGTAAAAGGAATAAGCGGCCTTCAGACTTTTATGCAGTGGATGATGCATCACTGTAGATGGCAGGGTGTAAAAACTGATGAAGTCTGTTAGCATCCCATCAGAACCCTTTGAAGGAAGCAGAGTTAGTGCAAGAATATGAAGTTAAAGCAGACAGAATGCTAAATTGTGAACAGCGCGTAGAGATGAGTGTTCCAGCTGGTACCTCGACTACATAAGTGTCAATGATGTTCTCCTGCGGTAGGAACCAGTGCTTCACTTCCTCTTCCCCCATGACAGGGCCCAAGTGGAACCGGCTCAGGTATTTCTGCAGCAATGCTGTCACCTGCTTCAAATCCCCCTCTCCCATCGACCTCAAACCAGGGGTGCGAGTGCTCTAAAAAATATACAGAACGAAATCAGAGAATTAAAAAAGCATATGGGTTTCATTTCTAGATGCACTTTCCATTAGTGTTCTTCTTGAATAAAGGTCAGGAGTTTTATTTTGAAATGACAAAAAAGTTTACATCAGGTAATCTGTAGAGCTTCATTGTCCGTTGTAGTGTCATGTTTCTGCTGAGGTGGGAAAACTTAACCTCCACAAGCTTCCTGGGGTTGAGAGAGCGATGCCAGTATCTGTAGAGATAAAGGTATAAACAGATTCAATCTCACTGAAGTGCTTCTAATAACTCAAATGAGATTAATTCACATAAATGGATTATTTAGTGTTGTAGCAATTTGGTACCTGCATGTAGAAACAGGTTTGGGCAAAACAACACCAGCAGTGTACACAGCTTGGAAAATTCCCTCCAAATTGACCCGCCGCGTGATCTCTCGGATTAGTACAGGAGCGACACGCTTTGAGCGCAATTTTTTATGCACACACAGGAAGTTAATCTCCACCATCCTCTTCAACCTTTGGATGCAAAGAGAATTAGTGCTCTAGTGTGGTTTGGAACAATGAACAACTCCCAGAATTTACAAATGGAAATGGTTTAAAAGTTGCTTCTAGCGCAGGCATTGATGTCATGTGGTAACATACTCACGTGTCATAGATGTGGATGTCTGCAGGAATGGCACTGATGAACCCGACCAGCTTCTTATTGGATGAGACCCTGACACCACAGTGCCACTGGGGCAGCCAACCCGGCGGACGTAACGCCCTTACAGTGAACGAGATCAACGTTACACTTGCAGCGAAGCATTACATCAAAGGCACCATCTCAGATGGGCAGAATATAATGCAAACCATCAAACAATCACTTACCATTTCAGAAAGTTAGGAGAATAGTCAAATCTAAACATGTTGTCATCATCCTCAACATAATTTTCATTCAGCAAAGTGTATAATTCCTTTAGCTAAAAGGCAGAAAAGATCAATTATGATGATGTATGCATAGGACTATTCAATGAATAGCAAAAGCACAGTATGAACACTTTATACACTGACATTCAGTCAGTCATTTCACACATGCACGTACCACTTCAGCATTGCTAAGGTCCAGTGTGTCCCACATAAAGCCCTGTGGGAGGGAATATGGCTCTTGTCTGATATTTTCTTTATCTGGCTCAATTGGTCCATGAGTAGTCACCACCTCATCTGCAAAAAACAGAGGGAGATCTTTAAGGCTGTTTACACTGCACAGATCTCATCTTCTGACCATATCCGATTCTTTCTGGTTCACTTTAGATCTGACTGGTATCCGATATCTGAATTTACATTAATTCCCACCCAAAATGATTCTGTTGGTAATCGCTTTGCTATGCAACATGGTTGACCCTCGATTTTTGAATGGCTGGAACTAAAATTATTTTTTAAATTCAGATTTTAAGTAATTAAATATGATAGTTCAGGCCAATTTTATAATTCAGGCCGTGATTATTAGCCAGACTGGATAAGTTAAAAGCTGTCATGGATGTTTGCAATGCGAAATCTGACTGAATGGACAGATGGACAAAATAAGGGTAATTTTGTTATTTTATTAGTGCTGAACGATTTTTTAAAACTTATTTTAATAAATTCAAAGCTGTGAGTTTTAGTGTGAGCGCATCCAGGCACGCCTGCTTCGTAATACGGCATTAAAAATCCATCTTTGTGCTCCAATGTGTTGCCTGCGCCTTGTTGTGGCTTAGAATTCCAAGGGGAATGGGATATATGTGTTTTAGACGTAGCTTAGATGTCAAGATATCGCATGTATACCAGATTTTTGTGTAATGTGCAACAAATGCCAAACGTTTCAGATGAGACTGAAAGTAAAAAAATTTATTTTTGTGCCAGTGTAAATGCAGCCCAAGTCTTTCAGTGTTGCTTTTCCATGTAGAAATAATATAATGACATAAAGCAGGGATTTCCAATTTTTTTGACCAAAAATATTTTCTTGAAATACCCCCCGAGATTTTTAAGTTAATATTTCAATGACTCAAAAACACATGCAGGTAAACAAATAAATTATTTCATCTTTTATGAGTAAGTTTTTCATATGATTATTGTAATTTTAAATTAATCATTAAACCAGGGGTAAACCATAATTTTTCAATATATTCAAATATAAAACAGTTATTTTAAATAGTAATATTATTCCACAACACAAACTGTATTTTTGATCAAATAAAAGCCGCCTTGGTAAGGATAAGAGTTTTATTTATTATTTTTATTTGTTTAACACTAAACTTTTTAATGATTGTTTAAGTAGACATCTTGTTCTTGTGCTTACATTCGTGATGCTGAGGTTAAAGTTGATTTGTTTGATGAATACAACATTGTCTAAGGATTAATGTAAGATTCTGTTCTGTTTTGAGTTTGCCAAGTTGCTTATATTTGCAATGTTGCAATCAAACACGTGCAAAGGTGACATGTGACTCACTGAGTTTGGGCACAGGTTGAGTGTCCCAGAACTGGTACTTGTGCTTTGTGGCCTCGTCTATGTTTTTGGCTGGACCTTGACAAGTGGACAGGAGCTCCATTGCTCTCTGAATGTCCTGCAGTTTCTGCATGGGAATGGCAGGGTTCTGTGACAAGAATATAGTGAAATCAGATTTGTATTTTTAATAAAACAACCTTTTGACAACATTACAAAGTCAATGCATTAAACAAAGCAGAAACCTTGATCTCCTGAGAATCAGAGGCAGAGTCAGACTTGGTTCCTCCTGAGCTTGGCTTCTCCTTCTTTCTCTTCTGTTTCTTCTTTTTCTTCTTTGCACCAAGATCACCCCCAGGACTCCTTAACAAAATAACACATTTCAAATGCCAGAAATACCTTACTAACAATGCATACAACCGTTTCTAAGATTCAAAGACGAGCATGACAAGTGAAAGTGTCATGTGTGCTATAACAATAGCCTGGAGGGTGAGTGTCAGAGAAAAAAAAAAGCTAAACACAAGTGTCAGTCTGATCATGAAAGCAGGTCAAATTTTATGGGGATTCCTGAAGGATGTTAGACTGCCTGACAACAACAGACCCGTTATCATCATCCTCGGTCCTTGAGCTGACAAAGATGCTCGACTGCAATGCTGCTGCTCAGCTCATAAAGAGGATCAAGCGTGTTCGTATTGTTCAGAGATCAAGACACACTAATGAAACCAGGCGCATGATTTCCACTGCTATTGTGTAAATATGAACAACAGTGGCGATTTAAAAACCACACAGACTAACAAATGTGTTCAGAAATATAGTGAAGAAGATACTGGAGGATTTGTCTGACATTAATATCTAGCTAGCTAGAGCTAACTACTTTGATTCAAACGCCGCATAAAGTAAATATTGACATTTATCTATGCTATTTTAAATGTTTATATATAGCGATATATATCCATTAAACAACTAACGAGCTATTATATTGGCAGACTAGTTTGAAATACAGTAACAATTCTGCTCCAGGATACCTGGTTGCTAAGCTAGCCGCTTGTTTACATCTCTGTAGCAGTTAAACGGTAACGGCTTGAGGAGGCTAATCCTCGCGGCTCTCCAGCGCGTGCTCACCCCTGCATGTGCTCATTTTCCTCCTCGTTGTCTCCGTCGATGCCGCAGGTGTCCTGGTCGTCCAGCTCCAGGCTCTGCTGGCTGGCCGCGGACTCGCTGTCCTCCGCCATCATGGATGAATCTGCTGCAAATCCTCACGACAGAACTACTTAATAAAAACCACGGAAAACAGCACCGTCTACCGATTACTGCCACTAACAGCTCGTGAGAGTGGAAATGGAGACGAGGAGGACAACAGGCTAATGTGATAATATGCATTTTTAAAATGCACGTTTTAGAGTCCATTAACTGTATTAAATATTTATTATCATATTCATTTTCACCCATCATATTAATGATTATTATTATTATTTTTTAATGAATACTGCTTGGACTAAAAGGAAGTTGTAAGAACGTTACAACTTGGTGCAATGCCTCTGAATTAAAACGTGAATGTCATCATTATTATTGTGAAATTGTATATTATATTATAGGCTAATGTTACATATCCTAACCCAAAACCAGCAAAACCATACAAAATGTAACTTATAATATAAAAACAGTGGTATTTGTTCACAATGGATTTTTTCTGCAAGTACTCATTAAAAGTAAAAAGCTAAGTAAAACAACAGCTTGTAATTAAAATTTATAAAATATGCCATTAAAAAAGGTGTGTGCCATAAATGAAAAAAGAAATACATTTAACTCAATGTGAGTTGAACATAAATGTTGTGAGTGGTTCTTTGCAATGTTGTTAGTGTAACATTGCTGCTAAACATTTTTGTGATACCAAACAAACATTTGTGGTAAGATAAAAACATTGAATGCATCTATAATGTTGTGAGGGAAATGTATGTTACAAAAACAAAATAAATGCTGTTCATTTAACATTCTATTCATGAAAGAATCCTGCATAAAAGTATCACCATTTCTACAAAAAGCAGCAAATCAGCCTATTGGACTTCTTTCTAAAGGATCATGTGACTCTAAAGACTGGAGTAATGGCTGATGAAAGTTCAGCTTTGCCATCACAGGAATAAATTACATGTTTAAGTATGTTAACATAGAAGACAGTTATTTTAAATTGTAATAATGTTTCACAATATTACTGTTTTTACTGGTGAAGACAAGAGAAATGTTTCCAAAGTAATGTTTCCAAACTTTTAAGCGGTACTGTGTGTGTGTGTGTGTATAGTCATTTAAATATATATATATATATGAAGAGTTCAGATGCAAAAGCCTCTAAATGCCATTTTAAATTTTCTTCTAAAATGACCATTTTTATCGAGCTTGTATATTTAAGTTCAGTCATTTCACTTAAATGACAATTAATAGGTAATCTTCATTGCCATTTAAGTGAAATTACTGAACTTAAACATACAAGCTTGATAAAAATTATCATTTTAGAAGAAAATTTCAAATGGCACTTAGAGGCTTTTGCATCTGAACTCTTCATATATATATATATATATATATATATATATATATATATTTCCCTTTAATGTCATCCAGTGCAGTCAGTCTATCTGTCACAGGTGTTGTTGGGCCACTTTATTCATCATAACGTGACCTAGATGGTTCTAGCGTTTAATTGTATTCCATCAGAATTAGATATGTTGAAAAACAATGTTCAATTAGTGTTGATTTGGTTTTTTGGCTTTATTGGGATAATAGGCCTGATTTATAATACAAGCAACCAGTCCAGACATTCAAAGATCGCTGAAGAGCCGAGTGACACAAGGATTCTTACCAAGTGGTTACCCTGGCAACATATCAGACCTTCAACAGCTTTCAAATAATGATACATTGCTTTCAGTCCAACATCAGTACATACACACACAGCTTAGTATGTCGACAACACACAGAAATAGAGCAACACACTCACAAGAGCATGATCAACTGAGTGAATGAATATGTACATACATACAAGGCAAGAAAAAAAGGAGAGAGCAGATTCATAAAATGCACTGAACACAGTGGAATCCAACAGTCCAAGATTACAAGTGAAAATTATTAAACATTTGTTTTTATATATAAAAACAAAACAAAAAAACTTGTTGGTATTGTCAAAATGTATGGTATTTTTTCATGACATATACTGTCAATATAACAAGATGAGTAAAGTTGTATTGAGTCTCGACTTTTTGCTTCAATGACAGCAGCACTCGAGTTGAAAAAAATGCATTTGCATATTTGATTAGTGACCTTTATCGAATTTTAAATATGTCCACTACTTATCGTTTTAATTGTGTCAAAATAAATCTTCAGTGTGGTTTCAGACTTTTGGACCCCACTGTACATCCAGATACAACAGAAAAAACATCAAATTATATCGATGACAAACTAATAATGGTTGAGAGGAAAAGGAAATCTAAGTATGGATATAAATGCTAACTAAAAAGGCACAGTTTGGGAAAGAAAAGCTGGTGGCAGTTTACGTGAGTAAGTGTTTGAATCCAGCCCTCGTCTGAATGTGACGTCCACTTCACTCACACACTAAGGCAAGTCTAAACCAAAATAATTATAACAAAACAACATACATTGGAACTAAATAATGTGGTTAAAAAAATTTAAAAGAGGAATCTATTAGCTACACGATCCTTCAGTTTAAAGCAA
Organism: Cyprinella venusta; assembly: GCA_038021265.1. Lineage (NCBI taxonomy): Eukaryota > Metazoa > Chordata > Actinopteri > Cypriniformes > Leuciscidae > Cyprinella > Cyprinella venusta. The sequence continues at coordinate 22,133,684 of CM075874.1, read as the reverse complement.
TGCATAGTGTTTTATTTTATTTTACAGGTGGGTCTGCTTCTCTGAAGTCCACTAGCAATGTTGGCAAAATTACTACTGTAATCCCAAAGTCGAAAGAAACACACATTTGAAAATCTGTGCTCAACATCAAAGCCAAAATGACTGGAACAAATGGTGCATTATGTAAACTTATTTGGTTTCACAAAGCTTCAGCTGTATTCTACTCATGAATGAACACATGATATCAATAAAAATAAAAATGGGTGAGATTTAGATTGTAGATCCCATTATAGTGGTTTTATGCGTTATATCCCATTAGAATGTGGAACACATTCCACCGGTCATCCCATAAAATGTTCAAAAATAAGTGCTGGGAAACACTTAGTGGTATAGTTGCAGTGTACATATGTTGCCACTAGATGTCATATTGCTCAAAAACAGCAGCATCTCATAAAGCTTAAACAACATTTAAATCATCATTACAATGGCTTGCAATATTTTTTGCTGAAAGTGTGTGTCTGGAAAAGCCATAGCATTTGTGCATTAGACTGGTGGTATTTAAGGGTGTTTTTGCTTGGGAACTTGAGTTTGTTCTTCCTCATTGATCAGTCATGAGGCAGAGCAGCTCCAATAATTATTTGTGCTATGGCTTTTTGGCTTTCATTGCCCCAGGCAAATAGCCACGCACAGACCTGCACCCATAAGGCAACTCCATTCAACAGTCCAGCAAGGGACCACTTAAAGGGACAGTTCACCCAAAAAGAAGAAAAAAATAAACTTAGGTTACACTTTATTTTAAGGTGTCATTGTTACAGTGTAATTATATATCTAAGTACTAAGTACTAGTAATATTAATTACTATAGGGTTAAAAGAGAACAAAAGGTGCAAAATGAACCTTTGGTCTAATAACATATTCTCTGAGATTTGTTTTCATGATAATCGAATGTAAACAGTTTTATCTCTATATATGGGGGCATATAATACGTAAAAAGATATTGCTAATTAATACAACTAACAAGGCTCAAAACAGCCCCACACTAACACAGCAACATAATGAGGGTCCATACATGCAAAACGAAGCATTGAGAACCTTATAAGTGTACAGACCGTTTAATGAAAAGATATTTTATAAAGACAGTCCACTTCGTGTATACAGGCAGGAGCCATCTTTGGAAAACAGTCCCGATAAGTCGAACCACATCTCGACTTGTCGAGATTGTTTTCCAAAGATGGCTCCTGCCTGGGGGAGATAGCACCCTGATTATGTTACTGTTAGTGTGGGGCTATTTTGAGCCTTGTTAGTGGTATTAACTAGCAATATCTTTTTACTTATTATATGCCCCCATATACAGAGATAAAACTCTTTACATTCGATTATCATGAAAACAAATCTCAGAGAATGTTTGACTAGGTACCAATGTGTTATTAGACCAGGTTCATTTTGCGCGGGAGTTCTCCTTTAAGGTAGTATTAGGGTTTGGTTGAGGGTTAGTTGCATGTAATTATGCATAATTGACTGTTATTACTATGGACACTGTAAAATAAAGTGTTACCGAAACGTCTGTCATTTACTCACCCTCAACATGTTATACATATATGACTATGTTCCGCAGGAGAAAGTACACCATTTTGAATAATGTTTCAACTCTTTTCATCGACTTTTACTGCACCGACAAACAGACATTTGTCAACAGAAGTTTGTGAAGAAAGAAAAAGTAATACGGTTGTGGAACGACACGAGTGAGAGTAAATGATGAATTTTTCCTTTTTTGGGTGAACTATCCCTTTAAAAGGCGTGTCATTTCAGGTTTAAGGCCAGTAGTGGTCGCTCCTCTCTTTTTTGCCAAGGACTTTTCTTGTTGTCGTCTTCACCGCCTTCGTCAGGCACCATAAGGTTGTCTGGGCGGCTGCTGCTCATGTGCATTTGAGTCTCCTCAGTCCTAAAAACCTCACTATCAGTCCCCGTCTCCTCTGCTGTCTCAAGCACAGGATTAGGGGAAGGAGGTGGTGAAGGAAGCTCAGGTGGAGGCGTCTGGGGTGACAAAGTCCCTTCGTCTTCCTCCTCCCTCTCTTTTTCCTGCAATAAACCCCCTAGAGAGTGTTCTTCTGGGCTGCAGACTGGTGTGGGGCTCCCGCTGCTCTCTGCATTAGCATTTGAATCCTCTACAAATACAAGTGGCATACATTCAACAGGCACCGTGGGTTGAGCCGCAGCTTTAGTTTTAACCCTGACTTTATCACGAATACGGCGCCCCGGTGTGACATCGCTCATATCAACCCCAGAGTCCAGACTGGCATCATTGCTTCCGACACAACTGCTGTTGCATCCTGCCCTCTGCAGGTCGATGTAGGAATGGCGGATGTGCGCGTTGGAGCGGCCGTCCAGTGACACGAACCAAGCTCTGGGGTGTGGGAGTGGCTTTCCTCCCCTGAGCGCCATCAAAGTCTTTTCAGCCAGAAGCTGATCTTCTCCGTTCATCTGCACTACATCCAGGCCCGCTTGACTGAGAGAGTCGGGGATGGAGAGATCGCCGGGAACAGCAGCCGTCTGCAGTGTCCACTCCTCCGCTCCTCCGCCTCGGTTGTCCCCTTGTACCCCTCCTTCTTGCTCTCCTTTGCCCCATGTGTGCGGGCCTTGGCACTGGGGCTGATGACTTGCGCTGAGCTCCGCCTGAATGCTTTCCAATTCACTCTGTTCGTCCGACTGCAAAAGCAGCGCCTGCCCCGACAGAGGGTGCGTCCCTGGAAGTCGCATGTAGTGGGCGGGAATAACGAGAGTGGGCCGAGCCTTGCGATACATCTCTTCGCCTTGGTTGATTTGCAATTCGGAGGTGCAGCAGAGCAGGGCTCCATGTCTGGGAAGCGGGGTGGGACGCTCCAGATGGTCTACGGAGCGGGACAGCATGTAGTCTGCCGCCCGCCGCTCGATTCCTTGTTCCCGCTCCGGGGATCCGGCAGGACTTGTGGATGCGGCCGAAACAGGAGAGAGACGGGGATCTCGCAAGCTTGATTTACTCTCCGAAGACAGACGTCCCGCAGAGGTGGTGTGATGCAACGGATGGGGAGATGAAGACGAGACGGACATGTGGAGGGGATGGACAGATGAAGTCGTGATGGACGTATAGCTTCGACGATACTCCCCGCGTCCCGCCGAGGAATCGTAACCCTCGGAGGGAGTGTTTGAACAAGCTGATTTGAGGGGAAATATCTCCACTGAGTGTTTGTAGTGGTTAGATGCCCGGCTACGGAGCTCGCCATGCAAAGCTGCAAGCTCATTGGTGGAGGAGTCATAGGGGGTGGGTTTAAGCATAGGCGTGTGCATGTCCGGCTCCGCCCCACTGTGGTCTAGGTGAGTCTCACTGATGAGGTTCAAGTGGGACATGGAAGTAGCCTGGTCTCGTTTAGAGCCATCCAAAGCTGAGGATAGAGTAAACTTCCTGTGGACAGGCCGTAAGCACGCACACTTCCTCCTGAAAGAACAGAAACTTGTTGAACCATCATAAATACTAGGGGAAGATCTTAATTTTCCTCTTGACTACCGAGGTCACTCAGCATCAACACACTTAATAAGCAAATCACACTCATTGTACACTCATACATAGTAAACAATCTTGACTTTTCATCTATACATCCAAACTTTGAGATTTGTTCTACGTGATCTTTTACTCTGTCAAAAGAAGACACACCTGCAATAGTAGAGGAGCAGGCATAGCAAAAAGAGCAGTATCAGGGCCATGCCTCCTAAAATGGCCAGCAGGAAGACTGTGTGATAAGTACTAATGTCCTTTGCCACCACTGGACCTACAACAGAACATACATGGTGTTCAGCATAGAGAAATCCATCCATCCTACTCGCATTTTCACTGTTGTCCACTTCACTGTATACTTTCCATCAATAAAAGTAGAAATTTCCTATAACCATTATTTTCATGCTGAATGTTCACTAAACCGACCCCCACCCCCACGTAATGACTATATTCTCTCAGCTGGTGAATATGAATAGCACAGTGGATGTGCAAACAGCTACAGAAGTCAATAACTGTCTGCCACAAAGCACTTGTGTGTCTGCCCATCAGGCTACTCTCTGCATTAATGGCCATTCAAAAGGGTCAAAGAACGCAGAGTCAACTAAACAAAGATGAGAAATCTGGAAAAATGGCCAGGAATTGATACCTGTGTTTATGGGAGACATGGCTGCGACCCAATAGCCAAGCTGAGGGGCAATATATGTGAGAGTTAACTGTTTCCCCTCTCTCTGGATATATCCCAGACTGCTCTTCAACCAGGCCCCTGCACAAACACACAAAACACACATAAAAAAAAATATATTTAATGTTTAAAATATTTTATCTTTTGATTATAAAAGATATAAAAATAAACATTTAAAAAATATAATTAAAATAAAATATAATGAAATTATATATATAATAAATTATTTTTATTAAGTTTACATTATAGCTGTTATCACAACTAAAATACAATAATTTAATCAATCACAAAGAAAATATAGCGCTCCACCTTGAGGAAGTCTACAGTTAGCAGGTGATGTGAGCTGAGTGTTGAGTGTTGAGTGTATCAGGTTTTGCTACCGATCACATACAGTGGATTCATTATACTTTCTACTGCATTATTCTGTCTGGATACTTTGCCAACGGTTTACGGGGTCAGACAGGGATTAAAGCCATGCCAAAGCACAACCACACAAACCACAGTAAGTGCCTCTTTCAGGATCTGAATCTGGGTTGTTGTGCATTCCCAATGAAGGCAAACATTTCGAATAGGATTCATGATTCAAATTCATGTATTTCCATTAGTAGTATAAACTAAATTTACACTCTGAAATGAAAGTGCGAGTTGAACTCATCAAGTTGAAATATAAAAGGGTGCACATTAGAGCATGTGTGTCAAACTCCACTCCTGGAGGGCCACTGTCCTACTCCAAAACTCCAGCCTGGAAGTTTCAAGTATTTGAGTTTGATGGCTGTGAATCGGAGGATGGGGTGATTTGTTTAATAGCCTCTTGGTGGCAGTGTTTGTTGATGGAAGGTTTATGGAGGACCAAATAATGAAGAAGGGAAGAGTGGGTAAAACAAAACAAAACAAAAAAAAACACTAATTAAGGTAAAGAGGAACAAAATTGTGTTTGTCTGGTGTAGACAACCATAATGATAGGAAATACATATTTTGTGGTTGCAAGGTTATAAGAAGTGTCATTGATTTTTCTCCATGAGCACCATGTTGAATTGATCTGTGCTATATAAGCACATGCACTGCACTGGTGACTGACTATACAGGCCACATAAACACAGTGTGCTGAGTGAAATGCTGATGTGCACACAGAGAAGAGGAAGGCTGGAGAATGATTCAGCATTGTTTACACAATCAATTACCTTCATCCTCACGATACCATTTGTGGACAGGAATATCAATGAACATCTTCCCACACTTTAACAACACAATGTCACATGCAGAACTCTGCAATATATCAATCTGCCAAGCAAAGAAAGCTTTGTTTGAACTGCCTCGTTCTAGGCATTATATATTGTGTCCTTGCCATTTCATAATGTATTTACACTAATGCATCAGTTTTGATCCAGTATCCATTGAGTTAACCGCAAAACAAGAAACAGATCATGAAGATCACAATAGTGTTTATTATTCAAAAGTCCGGGGTCAGTTTTTTTGGAGTCTCTCAAGATCAAAATACAATACTGTGAATTATAACTTTTACAAATTAGAAGGAACTTTTTTATTTAGATATATTTTAAAATGTAATTAACTCATGTGATGTCCCTAACCTTAACCTAATTCTAACCATAAACACCCTTTTACAGGAGTGTCAGAAAGTGAGGACCGGGATTATATTTTGTACACATAGCCGCATACATGAATTCAATACACAATCATGAAACCATGTGACTTTGTTTACTATGCTGCAGAGATCATTTTTCATCGCAGTGCTCCTATTAGAAAACACTGAGAGGAAGTGTGTCATTTATATGCCGCGTGATGCCAGGGGCTTTTCAGTCTAGTCTTTATCCCCGTCTCCCAGTGCACTTCAGACAACAAAGTAGCTTACATCTCTGTGTCCTAAGAAAGGAAATCAAGTTAGCGCCAGCTGCCGTTTCCCACCTTGTTCTCTGCTCTGTTTATGAGCAGCTGCTAGGAGACTACAGTGATAACAGAGCAGCCCAGAGACGGAGCCTGAACTTATGAATTCGGAAAGGATTCTCCCTCAGTACTTCCCACGATGTTCTTTTTTCAGTGTTTCTCTTGTTCTTCTGCATCTGATTTAGTTTCAGACATACATTATCTTACTCCATGCTCATTACCCTTATTTTTACATTTAGAAATCCTTTGCTGTCATTTAATGGCAGCTTAAAGTTTTTTAAGAACAATAATCATTTAATAAACAGTCAAAAGTTATCTTTGGCAAATCTCAAAATCAATATCCATGTTTCTTACTGTATAATATAATGTTGGTGATGTCTAAATTCACTTTATTCACATTTAAAAGTAAAAACAAACAAACAAACAAAAAAACGAACAAATCTTTTTTCAAGTCATTTGGTACATTCAATGAACGAAATGACTCAGAAAAAGATTTGTTCATTTTGATGAACGAGTTCAAACAGGAGAGTCACAAACGTGCATCACAGAACAGAGCAAGGCGACCATTTGAGCTTATAAAACTTAAACTTTTTTGAAATGGGTCAAAATATATGCATCATATACTCAATTCACCCGCTATATAGCTAAATATTAATACATAGCCGATTTTGCATATCAGCTGAAAACTATACCGAGATAGCCTGGCTTCTCTTGAGGCGATATGCTAAAGCGCGCCCTTAGATTGACGTGACTGATTACAAGGTAGTGTCAGAAACACCAACGATTTCAAACCAAGTTTTTAACAGTCTTTTTTTCACTGCAGGAGAAAATACTCAGCAGTGGTGTTGACTTATGTATTTGCAAATGGTTAGTCTTAAAGTATATTAAAACACACATAGACATATAAACAACATTAAAAACTAGATTTTCACCACAGGGGGACTTTAAGAAACTACATAGATGTTATTTATTGTACATTTCAAAGCACTACATTTATAATACATTACAATACATACAAATTTCAAAGCATGCTGTTTCTTGTGAATTAAACCTCAGTCTGGGGTAAGAAATAAAAGCCACAGAGTGAAAACCCTTGTGACTTGGATTTGATTTGGAACAGAATTATTCTGTCTGTGTATTATTTGATTATGAGATTTGCCTACTGAAATCTGCATAATCTCACAAAGATCACAGCAAAAAAACTGCAACTTTAACAGGTTATATTGGGAAGTCTTTTCACTTAATAAATATTTTCATACTGTAAATGTGAAGAAAAAAACTTTCAGTTTCTTGATTTACTTGTCCTATTCTCTGAACTCCCATTTACAATACTAATTGTTCTTCTTCTTATTATTATTTATTATTTTTTAAATCTGGTCATGAACAAAGATGTGTTCAAGAGTTTGAAATGTGAAACTAGGAAATGGGTCCATTCAGCTCTTGACCCGAGGAACACCTTTCCATCAAAATTCCTAAAGATTCAAAAACAGCCCGACCCAGCTCAGGCTTTAACACTTCCTTTGGACTTACTCGCCTCAGAAACCAGGAAAACAGGAAATCTGGAGGCTTTGAAGAGATCACAACCTCACATACAAACATACAGTAGACCCGCCTCAGGCAGGAAACACCTTCAGCACCTTTGGTGTAACAAACCACTACATAACTCTTTAGTTGTGATATGTTAGTAACAGTACAAGTGATTTACAGGGCTATTTTAATATCTACTTCATGATGAATGTGTTTAGTAAACTCACCCAGTTTAGGGTCAAACCTCCAGGCGGGGATGTGATCATTCTCTTTCAATCCACTGTTTTCAGGAAGAGGGATGCTTACACTGATTGGCTCACTAACGTGAAGCTCCGCCCCATCATTGCCCAAAAGATGGACGCTGATAGCAGCTATAGGAGTCAACTCGAACTTTCGATCACTGCCTGTCAGAGAAAGAAATGTAAACGGAGCATGAACAAAAGGTGATATAAAAAATATGTGAAAAAAGACCAAGATAAAGAATAAATTATAGACACTATAGTTGAGGAAAGATTTTTTTATTGAGTTTCTTATGCTCACCAAGACTGCAGTTATTTGATTAAGATTACAGTATAAAACAGTGATATTATGAAATAAATCATAAATTAAAAACATTCGAATGAAAATCAATCAGATAAATGAAAAATATTATATTTTTTAAATATATTTTAAAATGTAATTCATTCCTATGATGCAAAGCTGTATTTTTAGCTGCCATTAGTTCATTAGTTCAGTCTTCAGTGTTACATGATCTTAATAAATCGAATTACTTTATAACAATATAAATGTCTTTACGGTCTATTTTGAGCAATTTAGTGCATCCTTACTTAAAGTATTATTTTGGCTTATCTTTTTCATGGTAATGTTAAGACATTTCAGTGTTTGATTTTAAGGACTTCTGTATGAGAAACCATCTCGATACTTTGTTGGATCCACAATAATATTTCTTGATGACCTATATATTAATGAGAGTCATCTAAAACGGTATCAACTCCGATTGTATTCGTCTGAAAGAAAAAAGTCTTATAAACTTAGAATGGCTTGAGGGTAAATCATGGTTTAATTTTCCTTTTTAAGTGAACTAATCCTTTAATTAAGCTGCCACTGTTTATGTTGTTAGCATGAAAAATGTACTCTTTTTTTACTGACATTTAGCAATATTTTAACCAAATGCCCAATGTCATGATATTTTTAACTGCTGTTGAAATCTGATGTCATGTCAGCCATAGTCCTCCGCTCTCTGATGTGTTACCTGTGTAGTTGGGATGAAGCCCCTGCAGGTAGGGGAAGTACTGCGTGTCTTGTGTTGAACTGCTCACAGTGAGGAAGGCTGTTAGATTGTTGTAGGTCGCATTAGGAGGAAGACTCAATGCTCTTCTCTGGAAGTGCACTGAAGGCTGCAGCTTTGAACCTATAAATGCAAACACACACCAAAATAAGATAAGATGGCAGAAATGAGCATACATTAGGTTAATGATCGAACACCCCAGACATTATGTAAATAAAGCAGAACAGTAGCTGATGGAGTGCTGGTACTGCAATGCATGTCTCTTGAGAGTGATGTCATCGTGTTTCCATTTTGGCAAATCTTACATACCACAGACATGAGACTAAGCTATAGTCCAAATAGACCATAGTACCCAACTACAAAAACTCCCAAAATGACACCCTCAATACTAGGAGTGTGCAATTAATACTGTTCAAGTTTAGGGTGCCAAGATGTTTGTAAAATAAAGTCTCTTATACACACTAAGGCTGCATTTACTTGATTAAAGATAGAGTAAAATATATACATTTTGAAATAACACTGCAATTTAAGGTAAGGGTTAGGGCTATTCTATTTTATTTGAATATATTTGAACATTTCATTTATTCCTGTGATGGAAAAGTTGAATTTTCAGTAGCCATTAGCCCAGCCTTCAGCATCACATGATTCTTCAGAAAGCATACTAATATGATGATTTGGGTCTCAAAAACATTTTTTCTTATTCTTGTTGCACTTATTGAAAACAGTGCAGTTTATTATTTTTGTGAAAACTAAGATCATTTTTTTAACAAGACTCTTTAATTAATAGAAAGTTTTAGTAAGAAAGAACAGCATTTATTTGAAAAAGAAATCTTTTGTTATTATATAATTGTCTTTACTGTCATTATTAATTAATTTAATGAATCCTTCCTGAATAAAAGTAGAAATTTCTGTAAACGAAACAAAAAATCATTCAATTATCAAATCAATCTTTACAAACAATTCAAATGTAACCTTTAGCCATTTCTCATACTCTGTACATTATAATGCTGTGATGCCTGAATGCAATTGTAGCCTTTACATCTGATTTTAGTTTTTAGTGCTTTTTAAAACTATTTAGCAAATCACTATAATTTTTATGTGAACTTGTGAACATAAAAAATAATTATTCCGTTTTCTTTTTTTTAAGTCAAGTGCTTGGCTCTCAATTAGCCTTTTCATTATTTCTTTGCTACACGTCAGAAGAGCTAATTTCATCACATCACACACATTTGCAGACAAATACGAAAGGTGTTTTGTCTGAAAACGCATTGGTGTTTGAGCGATAGGTGACAGTGTGTGATAATAGTCTCCAAGTAGAGGATTATAATAGCAGATCTGTGGCACGAGAGTGTGAGAAAAGTCTTTGTTTCAGCAGTGAGTCTGAGGCTCTGCATGTCTGTCAGTGTCCTCTGCTTTTGTTATGTGCGTGTGGTGATTGAGTGTTTTAAGGGGACTGGACTGGGGCGATGCTCTGAATGAGAGTGCAGCGTTAGTAGTCCCCTGAGACCGATAAACATGACTCTCTCCCAAAATATCACACACCGAGGGACAGGTTACCAAAAGAAAAGAGGTTGCTAGGGGCAAGTGTAAAGAAAAACAGTGTAAGTCAGAGGGGAAACAGGGACATGTGGATAGCGAAGACAAAAAAAAGGAAGAATGTGAAAGATAAAAAGTGAATTCCTCTCATTCTTGCTTTGTGTGTGTGTATATACAGCCTCTCATTTAAATGTGGCTTCACACTCACTCAGAAAGCTTTAATTAGCTTGAAGCCCTATGAGCCACGTGGACAACAGTACAGAATGATTTTCAAAATACTAGCCACATGACACAATTACCAAGAGAATTCAATGTTAAAATGTATTTTCTTCAGTATTTTATCTTGTATTCTTGAAAAAAAGTTTAAATATCCTTAAAACTTAACTTAAGAAGCAAATCAGCATGGGATATCACAACCTTACAGAGAATTTACCCTACCATTCAAAAGTTTTCGAAAGAATAAATGAACATTTGACACTGAAGGAACAAAATGAAAACTGCACAACTTGTAACAAATAACAAAAACGATACAATGGTTTAAAATGTCTTACTGATGTAGCTACAACATCATTAACACAAGTGACTGTTACCTTGATATCCAGAGACAATCTGCACCACGTCATCATACACCATCAGAGTTGCAGCTCTCTCAGGAAGCAGGTCCAGACTGAGAGATGAGAAGACTTGAAAACAAAAAAGTCATAATTAGGAAGATGAATCACCAGCTCAGAATCATATCCACATCTCAATATCTCTCATCCGAAGGTCTTTCACTTGTTATTATTGATCTGGACAGGGAGAAAGAGAGTATGACCTCCTGCTTCACAAAATGTTGCTAAACAAACTTAACGCCCTGAAACATCGGCACGATTGAGCTGTGCTTAGCCATGTAGGCGTAGGTTAATCTCATTAGCGGTAATCTAACATTCTATTTATTTCTTACAGCTTTCTGCATTCCTGCTCCACTCTAGTTTTAATTTCCTGTTCAAGATCCTTAATAGTGTGACCCACAGGATGTGTCAGTCACCAAGAGTTACAGTAAAGTTAATCCATCCCATTAACACTATGTTCATAGAAAAGAAATATGGCTTTGTTCAGACACGCTGAAAAATAAGTAGTTTAGTTTGCTTGGTTTATTTGGTACGGACCGAAAAAAAATAAATTAATAAATTTAGTCCTGGTCCGCTTAGCGCTATAGCGTTAACAGACGCAGATCCTAGCACTGGGAGCGCCCTCTGCTGTCCATAATGTGCCGCTACGCACAAGCCATTTCAAACCCAGCCTCCAGTATTTGGGCCACGCCTCCTTATTTGCATACACTCCTCAATCCTCAAATGCCCAATCCTAAATTCCAAATTCCCAATCCTAAATCCCTAAATGACCAATCCTAAATGGTTAAATGACCAAATGCCCAATCCTAAACACAAAATACCATATCCTAAATACTAAATTCATTTTCCACTTTTAGTTTTCGACTAAAACCTAGCTTGTTTGGTGGACACCAGGGTTCAGATGATAACTATAAAGATATAGTTCTAATTCTAAAAATAGTTCTAATTCTAAAAATCATTCTCAATATTGAAGAATAGCAGAGTTCACAACACAGTTATAACGATAACGGCACAGAGAAACAATATCGTTGGAATCACTTTCAGAACGTTTTTATCCAGCTGATGAACGATAAAAACATTGACAGCCAATCAAAATCCATTCTGCTGTAACTAGCATTTAAAGCAGCAGAGAAGAACACGCTTAGAATAAACAGAACGATATCGTCCGCTGGTGTGGACTTGGACTAGTTATCATTTTTGGTGTGAACGGGCATTAAGGGTGAACTCACACTAAGCATTGTCTTGAAAAGTGGATATTCATTTTGGGATTTGCAAAAGATTACCATTAAATAGAATCAAAAATCGAAAAAAGCACAAATATAATGATCCAATATGAGGTCATTACCAGGTAGCCTGCTTGGTCGCCATGGAATGGAGTTGGGTACGTAGCCACGCTTAATTGCAGTGACTACAAGAAGGTCGCCAAGGCGATAGGTGAACCTGATGAAGGCGTTGCCATCGGCACCAGAGATATCCGAGGCAACAGGAGTGTGGTTTGTGAAGATCTCCACAGTGACACCAGAGAGAGGCTGGTGAGTACTAGCGTCACTCAGGTGAACCTTCAGCGCCACTTCTGAAGAAAAACAAACAAAAAAAAAGAGATGTCAGCATGAAAGGGTCACATTAGTTGTGTCCCAAATGACATACTGCACTTAACAATCTAATCTTAAACATCCCACCTCTCGCTAGGTCCGGGAGTCTCCTGCTTATTGATAGCAGCTCCCTGGCGCCCGCAAATTATATACAATATCTCGGAAATCAAGCAAGCGAGAGAGAAAGCCTTTTTCCTTTCCACCTGGTATTATGTGAACCGATCACAAGTGGTCAGCCAAGACGCATTACCATTACATTATTGGTATTATCAGACGTTTCAAATACATCTTTTGTGACCACTTGTGCTCAAATTTTGTGGAGACCCTCGCTTCCTTTTTTCGTCACCCTCTACTACATCACTTTTGATGTACGAAAACTACTGAATGAACTTACGCGAATTAATATAATAGTATAATATATATTTTTTTTATATTATGATTTAACTGCGAGTTTGTGAAGTATCCAACATTACACACTTTGTTTTTTTTTTGTTTTTTTTTTTTGGTTAATTAAGTGTAGCATATGGGTATTTCAAGTGCACTTTCTCTTTTTGGAAGTATTATGTAAGTAGTATGCAAATAATATATCTTGAGATATGCCCTAAATAATATATCTAAAAAATATATATACATGCATGTACAAGCAAAAAAAAAAACAAAAAAAAAACATTTAATTTCTGTAGTTTAGCCGTACTGCTCTTTTCAGATTAGTAATGCCATTTTTCATAGATTTCTTGATAGCTCAAACACTTTCTGCAAATCAATGCCAACATGTTATAGGTTTCATTAGTTAACTACTTAAGTTAACATGAACTAACAACAACGAACAATAATTCTACAGCATTTATTAATTTTCGTTAATGTTAATTTCAGAATTTACTAATACAGTCAATCAGAAGTTGTATTTAAGAGTTTACGCACAAAACATAAATAAAGCATAATGACTTACCAATCTATGGACAGAAGCAATAGTGAAGCATCAAATTAAAAACCTTTAAGCTTACAATTTATTGAGATTACATTTTATGCAAGACAATATGAATTGGAGCACAGAAAAGGCAGAATTGACCACAGGCAATAGCCAATAAAAATGAGTAATTGTATTACGTGTGACCCTCTTTAATTACATAAAGTGCACCCTAATGTTGATGTTGAGAAATGTTCTTCAGGTTCCCTTGTCTGTTTTCACAGAAATCCTCAAAGGGGACTTCAGCAAAAGAACCAATCCTTACACAGAGAAAACCCCCTCCACATCCTTTACATCGGCCAATGGAAACAACTGTGCCCAAACAATAGGCTGCTTTTCCTTCCTCTAAAATCCATTGGCTTCTTTTAAGGAAGCCACTGCAAAAACACACTTCCTTTTTATAGTGATACATTCCACTGACCTGATCCACATGAACAAATCAAAGAGAGGAAAATGTTCTTGGGCAGAGACAGACACATTTAAGTAAATACTGCTATAGTGGAAAACAATGGAGGGAAAGTGTCAGTGGTCCTTATTAACATATTTGTATTGCTGCAAGTCTGATATTTATTTCCATTTTTCAGTTGGATACCGTTTGGATTCAAACAAAGAAGTTTGGTTGCTTTGACTTTGTAAGAGACGTGCTTAAAATGAAAAGGCTAACCATTATAAAGGGAAAACAACAAAAGGAAAACTTGAAAAACGAATTTATTCAATGTTACTTTCCCCGCAGTAATCGCTTATCTACCAAAGCATAGAAACAATGAGGAAAAATGTAATGTATAAGAAACACCACACAGACCTAACAAATTCTGAACTGTCAAGAGTACCTAGACATTTCTATAAAATACACTAGTTTCAGTGTCAGAATGATTTCTAATGACCCTTAGGAGTCCTTAGTTAATGTGTATTTTAACACAATCCACACAATCAGCACACAGATTATAGCACCTACTTTACTTTATCTTAAGGATTAAGAGTAAAAACAGCCTACCTATTATTTCCTACACAGCTTGAACGTTTGAAATCCAGCATAAAGCCAAAAGGAAAACAGACCAAAAAACACTGACGCACACACAAGTTTACATGCTGTTACCATCACGTCACATCACTTCCCTCCCCGGTGCTTTATCAGTGAAAGGCTGACAGCTGTGTGTAGTCACTTACCCCACCTCAAGAGCACATACTGTATGCAAACCCTGAATACCCACAGAGATCAGATTAATACATGCTAAATAAAGAATCATGTATGAAAACATCCGACAAGGTGATTAAATCATCCTTAAGGACTTTATTTTGTGATAATGATAGGCTGATTGCATGTTATCCTGCTTGCTACTTTCCAAACAAACAGACAAACAGATGTGAAATACTGATTTGAGGCAAGTGTCTATTGTGAGATGGAAAAGAGCATGGCGGTGCAGGGAACAACAGTCAAATTGAGGCCATTAATAAAAATTGAGGTAACATATTTGAATTAAAACGGAAACATATATGGACTGGGAGGAGGGATGTATTGATTTCACTGAGTGGAGAGAGGGGTGAGGAGGTTACAGTATTATCCAGGCAGCACTGAGCGATCTGGAGGGTCTCACAACCATGGACTAATCAGGACATTAGTCATAAAGAACACTTTACATAATTGGTGCAATAATACAACAGCCTTGGGTGAGTCAAACAGTCACCACAGACTGCTTTATTTGCATATAACTCTGATCCACACTGAAAAGCAGCTGAGAGTAAATGTGTTTTCATTTATTCAATCTAGGACTCAATTTCTACTAAAAAATAAGCAGAATAGTGACTAAAATCTCTATAGCCATGATGTTATAGTGCCTTGTAAGCCTTTCTGAAACTAGTTTCCCCAGGACGAGCCACTGCATGTTTAGTTATTGACTGACTGAATGAATAGATTTCCCAAACATGTACTTAAAGGTGTATTTTTCATTATGTTTTTACAAATATTTTCACATGGTCACTACTTGATTTATCCTGCAAACAAAAGGGACCAATACTTAGCACGATAAATGCATGTGCAGTATTCAGTTGGTCATGTGATATCAATATGGCGGCAGTTTCCATTTTGATGCGTGTTTACTACCATGTATGTGAAAAGTACTTCAGGTGTATGGGGGAAGATACCTAAATTATTTCATTAAATATTATAACACATATAATAAGCAGCCACCTGTGGTCTTTTTTCAAAGCACAGGTGCAGTCAGTGTCAACGCAGCACTGTTTACTGTCAGCAGCTTTTGAAATGTTACCCGGCACTCTGAAGGGAACGCAGTCATCCAACACTAGGTAAATATTTGACTTGAAAAACAGCACTGTGATGAATAGTAAGAACTTTACTTTGCTCTCAAGCTCTGAGAATTGCTGAGATACATATTAAGGCCGTCTGACGTCTTCAGTCATCCTGCATGGCATGCTTTACCTCTAATAATGCCCATCCTGTTCCTAAGCCTTTCAACTCACATGCTCCTATTGTAATGCCCTTTCCTCAAATAAGCACACATACGCATGACATACAGCCTTATATATAATCTTAATTAATAATTAAAAACTACAGAATCATATTAGCCTTTTTAATAAATATCTAAAATCATTTTTCTCAAATATGGAAAGCCTCAGATATTTTATTGTTAGATAATACAGTATATTATTATTATTATTACATCATTACGCAATTTGACCAAATATAATAAAATATAATCTAAAAATAATAAATGAACTAAAATAACATTTACTTTGTTTTAAATTACAATTAGTAATTACATTTTTGATTAGTTAAAATCAGAAGTAGTGCAAGAGTTAATATATTCTTGAGAATTTGATTTGACCAAATCAAGTCCATCTGTTTTAACTTAAACAAGCAAACCAAAGCATAATTGCATGAATAAATGCACACTGTAAGAAGGCCTCATCATCATGAAGCTTGACTCAAAGAGCATGATTTAGACCCCATGTGAGAATTCTCTGCATAAAGATAATTATAACAAATTAAAACATTTTATTTTGGTATCAGGAAACGTCTATTTAACTTTTGACCATACATGATCTTATTTGTCAGTGTTTTGCAAGGAGTTATTCACTGTTTGATTGCAGGACGCTCTGTAGCTCGGCTTCTTTCTGCTCTCTCTGGGAATTCCCCTCTCCCTCCCCCACTCTGAATGATACACACATGCTGTGACTCCCTGAATCTATGACATCACCGCTGCTCTACAAGGCAGATCACACGCAGTCAGCTCTTTGGTACAGCTCAAACTGACAGCGGCTGGTCGACAGGTCACAATCGGATCATAAATGAGATCTATTATTTTGAAGGGTGTGTGTGCGCATAGAAACCTTTAAGGATGCTGCATTGCAGTGGAGGATAGAAAGAGGCAAACGGAAAGAGAGGGAATGCAGACATACAACATTTACTCTAATATTTTAAGTTTAGGTTATAGATTTTATTCCATTTCAAAATGCATGCCCGCCTGCGTATGCATTTTGTTTTGAGACTGTCATTTTACAGTAAAAAAAAACAAACAAAACAAATTAGCCAAGACTGTGATTTACTAAACAACCAAAAATGTCAGAACCATGAACCATGATTTGACATCACAAAGACATTTAATACCCAACCCACTTCTATCTGCCATAGAATCTAGGTATCATTAACCCCAGAGTCATGTGTGCAGTAATGAATAGGGTAATGATCAGTCAATACGCTGGACTCCAAACCTTAGGAACACTTCAGGAAACCAAATTATTGATTAATCTGAAAAAATAAAAATAAGTAACAGCATTAACTGTCAAGGTTATACAGGGTTAGAGTGTGCAAGTTGTCAGATTTGCATGGAAGACAAAAAGAAGATTATGATCATTTATTTCATGTATATTAAAATGAGTTAAAGGTACAATATGTACGATTTTTGTAATAAATATCCAAAAATCACTTGTACAATGTGATATATTTCCTGCAGTTTTTTTCCGATTTTAAATAATGGCTCGTCCCTGGTCATTGTCGCCTGTCAATGGCGTAATATTCGCGTTATCCCTGGTTTCCTCTCGTACTGCGTTACGTCTAACGGCACGCTCACGCTGCTGTTGTATGATTAGTGTTTTATTCTAATGTTGATCTAGCTTACTGCTAGTTTCATACAGACAAACTAACACATAGAATATCATTATAACTTTCAACACACTCAAATGCAGGTTAGTGTGATAGTGCAGACCAAGTGAAACAGCGCTGCGTTACCTCACAAGTTTCATTAGTCTAATAAACTGACCTGAGCGAGTAAACCAGCACTTGCGGGTAGTTCGGTAGAATTACATGTTCTTATTCCTGGGACTCGCATGTGGCGCTGATATCTGTCTCTCATTACCAATCGTGACCTGCTTCTCTGCTTCATACCACAGTCATGTTAAAAACATCACTCATCCATAAACATTATTAAATCCATCAGCATAATGAATGACAAGTTCCATAATTCCACTTCTGCGTCATCAACCTACACCTTAGTTTTTGTAAGAGGTTAGAGACCCCTAGCGGCAAAAAAAAAAAAAAAACATATTGTAGCTTTAATTATGTTTCAACAAAAGATTACTGACAAAAAAAGTCTGCAAATATTTCCAATAGAGGTGGGAGAAAGAAAAAATAACCTCTTAATTCATTGTGATTCTCTCTTCACTTTTCTTTTTTAATCCACATATTCACAGTGGAATTGTGTGCTAGATAATTGCTGGCAATTGCAGACAAACACAAAACCACTAGACAAGTAAACTTGCGAGATTGTATGGTTGAAGGAAAATACAATGTAATCTTGTAATCAATGTAATCAGGCACAGGATGATGCGTGTTGTGAGAAACTGCATGACAATTTGGGGTTTCACCTGCCAGCATTTCCCTTTCAAATGTTCTACATGGTCATCCTTTATGCCGTTTGGAATGGAGTATAAATTTGACACACAAAAACGGTGCGTTTTTGCTCACCCTTAAAAAGTAACAATTTTAACATGCTATATAAAAAATATCTGTGGGGTATTTTGAGCATAAACTTCACATACACACTGTCTAATTTTACATCTTGTGAAAAGGGTATTTTACCAACCCTTTAATAAGAAAACAAATGAGCTCAAGAATTGATTCCCTGAATCAGATTAGATTGTGAGATCTAAAGATATCCGCCCCCAATTTACATATTCTCAAATTATGAAATATTATCTATTAAAAGTTATGGAAAGCTGGAAGTATGCTGGGAGTTCCATCCCTTTTCCACAGACGTCAGTGCAAAGTTTGTAGTTCAGTTGGATGTCAACAGCAAAGAAAGTAAAACAAGGCATGTAGCTTATTAACGTTAACTTATCCAAGTGTTTGTGCGGAGTGTGGAAGCTAAAATATTAGCGACTTTACTGTAGGACATGAAGGCACAGGCATTATCACTTGAATTTTTTGGCCATACAGATGAGAGTAATACATCATTAAACTTCCTGTCTCATTCTCCAAATCATGGACTCATTATTAGGCCTCTTTTTACATAAACAAAGGTTACAGCAACAATTTACTCTGTCACAACAAAGACAGCTTGATTATCTAGAACAGCGTTATTAAAAGGCTTCACGGTCAGAAATTGTTTCCCATTAGAGGATCATCCCTCTAAAGTACAACACTCCAAAAAAAGTTATTTGAATATTAATGTAACAGTTCTTAAATGTTACTAAATTATTATTTGATTTCTAAAAGTAAAATTATCCAAGACATTTTTTTTTTTGATATTCTAAAACATAAAACAAGCTTGTCTTTTCCGTTTTGTGGGAAAATGACTTATCCAGATGTGCAGCAGACAGGCTGTCTCTCTCCCCCTCCCTCTATAAAAGGACACACTGTGAGAGACTGTGTGTGTGAATGAGAGAGAGCTCCACACTCATTCAGTATGTCCAGGCTCTGCTTAAAGTTAAAAGACTGTTGTTGTGTTGGAGGATTATCATGTTTCACAGGCATAGACATTTCTACCCATAAAATTCTAATCAGATCCAAAAGTATTTCCTTCAGATCATTTTTAGGGGGGGTAGGCTAGTAGTTACTTTTTTACCTTTCCTCTCAAAACACCTTCACAACTAAAACAAAACAAACTTCCTGTTTCAAATGAAAGAATGTCAACACAGGACAAGAAATTGTGCTTTTCAGGTGATTTCAAGGGGTCTTTAATGACTTATCAAGTGTTAGCAATGGAACACAACCCATACATTTGTGTCATGGGTTGTGTTCCATGTTTGCATGAGAGCATCATTATAATTGTGCGCGATGGACATGATTTTAAATGGTAAGACTTTTGTTTTCGTGATCAGGCTCTAAAAAATTACATAAAAATTTGGATTTAGATTAATCAACCAATATATCGGTTATCGGCTTTCAAATATGAAGAATTATCGGTATAGACCAAAATTTTAATATCAGTGCATCCCTAAAATTAATACAGTACTTAATTTAAAAAAAGATCAGTTGATTAATCGGTTATCGGCCAGGGTGCGTTTCCCAAAGCCAACTATGGTTGCAATCTATTGTTGCTACCAATAGAGTTCAACAGATCTTGCGACCATAGTTGGCTAACGATGCTTTTGGGAAACACACCCAAGTGCGGTCCAACCTAGCTATTGGAAAATCCACTACTCGCCGATCCCTAGTAAACAGGGCCTTAGAATGATATAAGAGTGCAGTCTCTGTTTGCGAGATAACGATTGTGTGTGTGTGAGAGAGAGAGAGAGAGAGAGAGAGAGAGAGAGAGAGAGAGAGAGAGAGAGAGAGAGAGAGAGAGAGAAGGATTGCCCAAGGGAGATAGTCTGGTTTGGGTAATCAGATATGAGAAAATGTCTGAGTGTTCGCTGAAAACATGACCCCATAAAAAATTAAGCACAACAGGGGTCTCCAGTGTGCTTAAAATGCTTTGAAATGCTAGGGGGCAAACAAACAGACCTTTCCTTTTCTGCACTACAGCAATGTCCCAAATCCAGAGAATATTCCATAGAAATCCCCATTTTTGATAATTAATGAGTGGAAAACACCAGCCTTATTCTCTTTATCAGCCTTTATGAGTCTCTCAAGCTCTAAAACATAGCTATTTCCCTAAGCCCCATTATTCTAAGCCCTTTATAGTAGGAAACTATGTCCATTTAGTCTCTGTTTTTGAGTGTGTGTGATAACAAGCAATTGCTTACAGTAAATATCTGACTGTTGGCATGAACAATATTGGCAGTGCAGGGCAGCATGCATTTCTTGATTGTGCAGGCAGCATATAGGCTATATTGTTATCAGTGTGCGTTTATCCATTAATTTATTATCTGTGATGGCAAATCAGAATTTGATCCTTTAGAGATCATTCCAATATGCTGATGAAACTTTTATTAGTTTTTATTATAAAGTACTATTAATAACAGTATTAAACAGTCATCATGCTTAATTTTTTTTGTAGAACTTGACACGTGCTATTTCTTGTAGACTTGTAGTCTATTTTTTTGTAGACCGACACGTGCACATTCTCCTCAAAACATTTATTCATCCGTGCAGTGCCGTGCCGAAGCACAACCCACATAAAGTTGATAATTCCGTGAATAACTGCAATTGCACATTTTGAACAGAGATGGTGACAAAGAGGTAAAAACTGAGGACTGCAGCTTTAAATCACAGTCCGGTCGTGTCCTTTAATTGAAATTCAAGTAACTTTTACCGAATAAAAATTACTGTCAAATAAATAAATAATTAAAAAAATACATAATGGTACTCCAAATGCCTCTATATACTTGTTCATAAAGATAGCAGTTCGTCATTCAAGAAATAACCTGTTAAATTAGCATAGATTAGCATAAGATAGCATAGAGTCACTTATAGAACACAGAATAAAATATAAAAAAAGGAAAGATTTGCATGTGAAAAGCAAAGAAGAACCTATTAAAGTTGTTTCTATTAGAAAAAAACAGGTGGACATCACGCTTTCAAGTCTGTTACATAGCAAAATTAGTTTTAACTACAATCATTTGACAAGCTTAACTCATTTAAACACAGTGTGAAGAGTAAAAATATAACAGTAGTAACTAAAAATCCAAAGCTTTGCATAAACTACATTTCATCGAAGGACTGAAAAAATTCAGGCAATAAGGTTCAAAGCTGGATTGCAAAACTCATTCCAAGCCTGACTAAACTGCGTCAAGGCCTCACACACAGCTTTCCCTTTTCAGATCCTGGTGATGAGGAAGTGGCACAGACTGGACAAAAGGCAGGAAAGCCCTATTTTGCATAGTCAAAGCTGACACTGTGCCAGTCTACTGTAAAGAACAGAGCAGAAAAGACCCATCTGTGCTGCCGCTGCTCATCAGCAGGAGACGAAGGGGGAGGACGAGTCTCCCATCAGGAGGGAAGGGGGGTTAAGGGGATTCCTCATATTATACCACAGAGATGAAGGATTTAACCAAACTGCCAGTCTCTAAGCTGCTAAATCAATCAGCTGTCAAAAGGTGAGCCTTGCCAACCACATTATTTAAACAGGGTTTTGCAATCTGACATCTGTGCCACATAAAAGTATTCAACACTGTACAACTGCGGTGATATCTGGATTATGTAAATGTCAAATATGGACTTGTGATATGAAAACAGCTTTTTCAATTTCCTTCCTTGCCAGCACACCGATATCTTATTGCACAGACACTTAACATCGCATTACTTGATACATTAGCGAGATCAATTAGAGTATAACAGTCTAAAATAGTCAGAACCCAGAAATAATCTCATAATAAAACCATCACGGCATAAATAAACCAGGTCCATTTAGGTTTCAGTGAGCTTTTAGAACTGAACTCAATGACACCGTAGAGAGTCGTAGGTCCCTGTACAAAAATATTTACAGGACAAAAAATAATTTAATATCTGGCTATTTGTGGCTAATAATGAATGTAAAATTACAGATGCTGTCTCATCTGAGGAGGCAGGTTCTCCTGTTTACTTTGCCATACAGACATGTAACTTTAACACAAGCTTTTGATCGACATTTAAAAGAAAGAGTTCTTCTTTCCAATGGACAATAATACTGCACAAAATGAGTCAAATGTGGCCTATAGTGTCCTAAGTGACTACACGTTTGATACGTGTCTGCCATGTTATTATATTACATATATATAAATCAAATAAATTAATGCACAAAACATGTAAAACGCCCCTGTTTACTGTTTACAATGGTGGCATACCAAATGTATGCAGTCGATGGTGTTGTAGATTTCTAATCTACTTTTAGTTGTAGCAGATAGCCTAAATATGGGAATATCGCATGAAAAACGTAAGACCTAAAGAAAATGACACATATGATAGGAGCACGTTAACTTGGTTCGTTCATGTGCTTTGGAAGCTGCAGTGATGCTTGTTGCAACGACATGCAGGCATCACAAAAATGAGATCAGATTTCAAACAGATGGCTTGAGATTTACAAAACACCAGAGCAATCGAACTACGAACATTTAACAAAGTTTGCATCGTTAAAACAATAAAAAAAATATTTAATTCATAAGATGTAATCGCTTTATGGTCGTTACACACTCTGCGTTATAATATGCTAAGTTGCTAACAGTTAGCACTGGGAATGCCATTCAGAAAGTCAAAGCAAAGCTCCCAAATTTCCCTCAAGGTCTCTCTAAACAGAAACAGAAGTGATGTATTAACGGCGTGTCTCTTACCTTTGGCATCGCTGTTCTCCTGCAGTGTTTTAGCGGCCGTCGTCCATAAATCGCATCCCAGCAGGAAGAGCACAATCACGGCAGACCTGCTGCTGCTGCTGTCCGCCCCTCGCATTATTGCTGCTCACGGTTACAAGGCTTTTGCTCAACAATGCGGCTTTTCTATGCGACAGGAGTGTATAGAAACTCGTAGCAGCGGAGGTTCCCAGCCATAATTTGGTGTTTTAGCAAATCTGATCATGTCATTGAACACCGACGGGCCATTAGAACAACCCTCCGCTGAGCATCTCCGTGTTGCCGCGGTTTCCCCATCTCAACTCGAGAAGACAGAAGCCTTCCCTGGACTCAACTCCACCAGTTTAACCCTTTCCACGCCACGAGTCGACCAGGTAGTGCTGCTGGTCTTGTCCTACAGAAAGAAGGATTAGACCACCATCTGCTGTCTTAAACGGTCAATCACCTCACAACGGTGGTTCTCAAACTCAAGGGCCCATTGTCTGACACACAACATTCTTGGTAGAAGAGTGGAGTAACATTTCATAGCAAGAACTGTCAAATCTGTCTCAGTCCATGAGGATAAGATGCATTGAAGCACTAAAGCAGCTGGTGGACACCACCTACCGACGGATAATTTTCCTCTGAAAATAGGCTCTATGCACAGCTCCACTACTTCCTGAACTTCAGCCAGCTTCTTGTTTCCTGTCTGGCATTATTGGACACATTGATTAATTCAGGTGTGTATGATTATTGTTGCCATGACTACTGAGGTCAAGCACACCTGAATTAATCAAATTGTCCAATAATGGTATACAGGAAACAAGGAGCTGGCTGAAGTTCAGGAAGTAGTGCAGTTGTGCATAGAGCCTATTGTTCGCTTTATGTCTCAGTTATTGAATATTTTTATGTTCACACAAATAACAACAAATTTGCACGGGAAAAAGCTGTATCATATAATAAATCTGATATTATTTATTATTTTTAAAATGATTTTAATAATTCTATATCAACTAATAATTAAAGCAATTCAAAAAAACAGAATCAGTCATAAATATACCTCTAGATTTATATAATTCTGTATTATATGTAAAAGTCGAATTATTTTTACTATACTATATAAAGGAAACGTTTAGGAAAATGGATGGATAGACCATAATGCATAATTGTAGTATTGAATCCTTTGCTACTATTCAGTATCCAAACGTTTACAAGTGACTATTCAATTTTTACTTTGATTTCTATGGGGATCTGTGGGTCAGATATCAACTATTGACATATGACTAGTATTTATTCAAGCTGTTGCTAGTTACTGTTCCAGTTTTACTATGTCTGGATTGTGTTATCTGTTTCTGTTTACTATTTTAACTATTCATTAGATATCAGCACTTATTCTGTAAATATTCTAATAGTTACTAGTAAGTTAGTAACAATTGTACACTATTTATTAGAGACTAATGTGCATCGCAATAGTTAATCTTAATCAGATATATAATCAAACGGTAAGAACAGTTGTCTTTCCGTGAGCCATTTGCTTTCTCTCACTAACATGGAAACAAGGAAGACAAGATGCATTACAGAACGATAAAGCTCATGGTGAACTTTATTTGTATGTAGCAATTGACACTTTTTTCAAAGGAAACTAAATTAACTTTTCAAACTCTTATTGTAACTGAAGTTACCAAAAGATTGAGCATTACAGATCAGTATAGAACAGTTTAACTAAATTTAAATGAATGTTATGCAAGTTTACTTGAAGAAAGAACACTCAAGAACATTGAGCGTCAACATTTGATCAGATAAATCAATAGTCAGTTTGCCTATTGTCTGCCATAGCAAAGTATTCAAATTAAACAAGAAGGGCTGTAAACTGACAAGACAGCATCACAAAAGATAACCATACTAAAACAAACTTCCAAACAAACGTTTATCTCTTTAATTCCAGGTCTTCTTGACCACAGGAACAATCCTCAGAGGAGAGATGCTGCACATATTACAAAAGAATGGAAAAACCTTCTCCATGAAATCGGTCGTGAATGTGTAATAGAGAGTGTCGCTGAAAGAATCTGTGAATGAAAGCCTTCCTTCATCCAAATTGAGCTTCACTCTCACTCGCTTCGGTTTCTCACACCCAAGCAAAGGGATGCATGACTCCTGAGGAGCCTTTAGACTGAGCGTGTTGCCGTCATAGCCGACGCACCAGACCTCCCTGGGCAGACTGGTGGCTCCTTTTCTCTGGACAGACTCTGTAGTGACACCCAGCATCCAGAAGGTGCTGTCTCCCACATCCACATCCCAAATGTGTGTCCCTGAGGAATAGCCCACAGAGCCCAGAACACAAGGAAACCTATTAAATCTCTCTGGGTTAGTGGGAAGCTGCTTCCTCTGCACACCAGCATCGTCTTCCTCTTCAAACTCATCTTCATCCCTCAAGCTTGTCAGGTCTTCAGACAGTATAAGTTGAGAGTTAGCCGTGTTGGGATCAAGCACCACAGGAGCTAAAAAAGAGTATTGCAAAGATGTTGCTTAAGAAAAAATAAAACACAACTGCTTTTTAAAGCTACAGTCCGCATTTTTTCCTCTTTGTCGCCATCTATGTTCGAAATCTGCGAGTGCAGTCATTTACGGAATTATCAACTTCGTGCGAGTTGTAATTTGACACGGCACAGCACAGATGAACACAATGTTTGACGAGAGTGTGCAGCTGTCAGTCACTGCGCCGGTGTGGATACTATCATTCAGAATCGTAGATTATTATTTTTGGAAGAATGACTAATATGATCAATTTCACCAGAAAATGTCATCTGAACAAGTTTTTTTTTTTTTTATCAGATAATTGGACTTTTTACACAACACAAAATTAGGTCATGTTATAAAATGTCATGTATGACTCAAATGTAATGACATTTATGAACTACTAATTATTAAATATATATATATATTTGAAAACTGTATTAAAAACAGCAATTAAGATTTAAGGTGTAAGGTAAATATATTTTTCATGGTTACATCACATGACAAATTACATTTTTGAAAAATGATATAAAATAGCATAAACGTAAAAGAGCAAACATAATGAAAAGAGTACATTTCTAACGTTTTTTAAACTCAATTTTTTCTATATCGGACATTCACCGGAGTAAAGCTTTATATTTTTCATTAAAAAAAGTGTAAAGGTTTCATAAATCAACTCACAGTAACTTATTTCAGTAAGTTGTCTTATTTTTGACCACACTGTGTACTTCAAATTGCCCAGGTATTGTGCGGTATCAATCAGCAGTCCTTCAACTGGGTCTGGATCCTGGTTCATTTCCTGGGCTCTGGAAGCACATTCAGGGGTCAGACTCAGCTAGAGCTGGGCGATAAAATGATAACGACAATTATTTTTTACTCGATAAAACGATATCAATAGTTCGATAAATGTTCCTTAAAGGGTACATATCGTACTAAATCCACCTTTTTAGCCCTTAAGCCCTTGTTGTATATTTGGAGTGTTTATAAGTACAGAAAAGTTGAAATTAATCTCATCAGGTGCTTTGTTTATATCTTTGTATTCTGTTTTGGTCATATTTTGCAACCTGTTCAGATTTTTCTGTTCTCTATGACATTTTGAACAATTACGCCACAATTAACACTCTATTTTCCCCCTTTCACTTATGAGCAATAATATCCCTTTAAACTTGGAAGAAATAAAAATTTGACATTTATCGTGATAATTATCGATATCGACTGATATAAAACTGCCATATCGCCCAGTCCTAGACT
Source organism: Cyprinella venusta (assembly GCA_038021265.1). Lineage (NCBI taxonomy): Eukaryota > Metazoa > Chordata > Actinopteri > Cypriniformes > Leuciscidae > Cyprinella > Cyprinella venusta. The sequence continues at coordinate 22,106,608 of CM075874.1, read as the reverse complement.
TAGTACTGTCTACTGTTTAACTTCAATACTGAGGGAGGGGGGAGTAAAGGAGAAGAAGGTCTGCTCACCTCTTCATCATGTCCTTGAATTTCTATAGAAAATGTAGGAAATATAAAAAAAAGGTAATGAAGCAAATAAGCAGCATGCACTAAATCGTTTTTACTATTTTTCTCTCAGGTTACTCAGGTTAGCCTACAGTCCTGCTGTAGGCTACCTTTTAAAATCATGCAGTGGGAGAGCAGAGTAAACAATAAAAAACAAGCAGAGAAGAAATAATTAAGAACTAACCTGAAGGAACTGGATGTCCCCACTGTCCAAATTACCTCTCAATTCTGTTATCAGTCCGGACAGAGATAATGTTTCGGCATTTAGCTTCTCAATTTTGTCTTTAATGATCTGTTGTTTCAGTGTTTGTTCCTCGTTCAGTGCAGCAAGCATGGCTTTTTATTCATCATACAGAAGCTGATGAAGACGCTTAGAGTTCTTCCTGATGACATTCTTTGTGTGCAAGACCTGGTGCTGAACAACAAACACACACATACACGTTTTATGTCAGAATTATCAGTAACAATCAAAATAAATTAGACTCATAACAAATCAGACTTACAGATATGTGCACAGCCTGGTGATCATATTGTAATGTGGCATGTTGTATCATCTTCTGTTTTCTAGTCAAGAGACTAATTTCTCTCCGAAAAGGTTTCTAAAATTAAGAGTTTGTTAATAAGAATACTAAATATGGCAAAATGGATTAAGGTCACTAGACATCATGTACCTTTCGTTCCTCAGCGAGCTCACTAACAGGACAGAACGTGTGTGTTTTGTGTTCGAGTGACTCTCTGCAAACCAAGCACACGAGCTGTTCATCATACATACAGAACAGACTCAGTCTCTCCCGGTGAATCTCGCACAGCTCCTCTGAAAGGCCTCGGTAAACCAGGAAAGCTTGGCATAAGTTTTTCAGTGCCAGGTTAACGGGAGGGTTCCTGTTGTTGGTTCTTTTTCTGCACACCGGGCATTCTCTTGAGCCTTTGGTCGTCCAGTACTGTTGGGTACAGGTTCTGCACAGACTGTGGCCGCACTGAAGCAACACGGGATCTTTGAAAATGTCACGACAAACAGGGCACGTAAAATCCTCTTCAATAAAGGGACGTTTCGACGCCATCTCCGCCACTTTGCGCTATACCCAAAAAACGTTCGTTTTCGTTTTCTGTCAAACTAAGTGGCACTGTTAGTCCGACTACGTCAGACTTCCTACTTCCGTCTTCCGCTAATTTCATTTCGCTCATTTGATTGGCAAAATATTTTATTCATAAATGCAAATATTCTTTAAGAGTACCCAAATGAATTTTTTTTCTCTGTGAATTTAATTATTGATCATGTTTTTCTGTGTTATTATTAGTAGTAGGCCTAGTTAAGGTGATTGAGTGCTGTTTTTCAGTTTTTTACTTCTTTGTGTGTATATATTTTAATTAAGACCCTGTTATTCTCAGTCCTACATATAGGCCATGAGGTTTTTCAGTCAGAGCAACTGCCTCCAAAACTTCCTGTGCACGTCCCTTATGCACATTGCACTACTTCCTGAACTTCAGCCAGCTCCTTTGTTTCCTGTCTTCCATTATTGGACAAACTGATTAATTCAGGTGTGCCTGACCTCAGTAGTCACAAAAACAATAAGACACACCTGGATTAATCAGTTTGTCCTTACCACTTGAAAGCACTTGTGTCCTGTGAAGCAAATCGTACAGATGTGTCAGTAAACGACTGGGCCTGGAGTGTCCCAACACTGTCAACCAGCAAACTGATCAATCCCTTGCTTTAGATAGGCATTAATATATTGTGATGATGGAGGCCATTGCGCCACATTTAATACACATGTATACCTTACCTTTAAAGGGATTTCTAAACATATTCGCTCAGCCTCAATAGTTTCAAATTTCATTTTAATTTCAGATCTATGTAAAATAGACGGGTGCACATCACAATACATTATTCATGGACTGAAATATTGATCATATCCTTCCAAAGGAGCAAATATAAAGAGATGTGGTTTTGTCAGGACTATTACCAGTTCTTGTATTATCAGTCCATATGAATTGAAATACACTAAGTGAGGTAAAAAAAAAAAAGAAAAAAAAGATCCATATGAAATAAAAGGAAATGTTATTTTGTCATTAACATGCTATGAATGCATGTTAGAGCAGCAGTCAGAGAAAAAAACATGCATTCCCAACAGATGAAATAAATGTCCACTTCATCTACCAATATCTAGCTATATGCATTCAGAGCACTGAAAGACAAAATATTTGTGTTCCCTTTAGTGCGAAAAAGAAATATTCATGTCAGCCTGACAAATAAGTATTTTATCTGTATATACAAAACAACCTAAACCTCAGGTTTTAAACATTTTTGGAGCCAGTGTACACACAAATTATCAACTCAAAAATGTCCCATATTATTGCACATGTAATTTATATCTATTAACTCCCCCCTCCCCCATCTTTGTACTTACTGAGCAATTATTTTACAAGCTTCAATATGTATATCAGTACAATCATTGACAAGGCATGTAGACATATGAGGCTTTGCTGTGAACAACATTGTGGGTTGATGCAATGCACCAGCTCTTTAAGAATAAAGATTCTAGTCAGCCACAGACCGCAGAATTTACCACTACACCTTTATCATTGTCAATAAGCCGCATTCTTATCTGAAAAAAAGGTTTCTTTTTAATGACAATCCATCATGTACTGTACTGTACATGACTAAAGATTTCTATACGGTACAATAAACTTTGTATACAGTATGTGACATTTAATTTCTTTAAACATTCTGTAAAAAAAATGGCCATATATAAAACACTGCAAGACTGTTCTAGTAATAACCACAAACAGTTTTAGCATCTCTCTTATGTAAACATGAAACATGGATGCCAACCCTTTAAACTGTTTGGTGTCATATATTTAAATATGAAACAAAAGTAATATCAGAAAATGTGAAGTGTATTGTGGAATGATCCAGATCTTGTGCTTAGCTGGTGACTTAATACATATAATATTACGTTCCATTGATAATGTTAGTGATGTAATCACTGTGTTTCATCGTAACCTAACAGGAAGTCGATGGAGTTGATCAGACAGTGAGATCTTAATATTTGGGATTGTATCGGTCAGCCTCTAGTCTTGTACTTGCAATGTGGCTCTTTGGATACTGTGGAAATTGCAGCTCTATCAAGAGTTCTTGATCTTCTGCCATTTTAAATAAAGCTTTCTGCAAGTTTCTGAGAGGTACTGTGGCCCAGCTCACAGATCGCAGTCCAGTGTGGCAGCTGTAGTCTATTTAGAGGCTTGGATCTGTAGTCTTCTACAAAGATACTGAAACCTTCGAACACAGCTCCTCCACTGTCTTCATGGAGAATCATCCCATGGCCTCGTTATTCATCCTTCTCATCTGTTCTGCTCTCACGCATCTGTGGATTTTTCTGCGGTCAGCTGCTCACGGTCTGACACGTCATCATCTTTGGGTGGCCGTGCCCGATCGAAGAAGCCACACTGAAGAACCAGAGCAGGTGGGACGGCGAGTGGGAAATGGAAACAAAAAAGAACAGAGGATGAGAATGTGATCCCTGGAATAACAGACATTATTCCTTTCTTCCAGTGTGTTGTCTGCTAAAACACTTGCACAGATGTGCTCTTAAGGCTGAAGGACAATGACCCATTGAAGACCAGAGGGTCAGTCAGAGGACAGCGATCAGTGAGATCAAGTTCATAGATATGCTGATTAAACCGATATCACTTCCTTTAAAATTAGGAACATTTTGTTAAAAGCAGCAGGGCAGTAATCATAAGAACTTGAAGACAAAGTTGACCACACACACACACACACACACACACACACACACACACACACACACACACACACACAAACACACACTGCCATTCCAAAGTTTGGGATTCTGAAAGAAGTCTCTTAAGCTCACCAAGGCTAACAAATTAAACCCAGCACCAGTAATATTGTTAAACATTTAACAATATTAATAAAAAAAACTGTTTTCTATTTGCACATATTTTTAAAATATAATTTATTTCAGCGATGCAAAGCTGAATTTTTAACATCATTACTCCAGTCTTCAGTCACATGATCCTTCAGAAATCATACTAATATGCTGATCTGATGTAATTGATGTTTTCATCAATTTCATGCATCCTGATTCCTTACTGGATAAAAATATTGATTTATTTTAATTGATGCACGCAAAATCTTTCTTAATGCATATATATATATATATATTAATTATAAAATTCATATATTTATAAATCAAATATAAAATATTTACATATTATATAATTATAAATATATATATATATATATATATATATATATATATATATATATATATATGTATATATATGTATATATGTATATAGTTTATATCATTAATAACATAAGTAAATTTGTGAAAATGTAATCTGATGATGTCATACTGGTCAAGTGCTGCTGCCATTAAAGCAAAAAAAAAATATATATATAGAAAATTAGCAAAAAAAATATATATATGTGATTTATATATATATATATATATATATATATATATATATATATATAAATAATTTTATGTGATTTTTATATATAGATAAAATCACAAGTGGCTCAATGAAATATATATATATATATGAAGAGTTCAGATGCAAAAGCCTCTAAATGCCATTTGAAATTTTCTTCTAAAATGACCATTTTTATCAAACTTGTATATTTAAGTTCAGTAATTTCACTTAAATGACAATTAATAGGTAATCTTCATTGCCATTTAAGTGAAATTACTGAACTTAAATATACAAGCTTGATAAAAATGATCATTTTAGAAGAAAATTTCAAATGGCACTTAGAGGCTTTTGCATCTGAACTCTTCATATATATATATATATATATATATATATATATATATAGGATATGTATATATTTTGATTTCAAATGTTGATTTTGATCAATTTCAATAATACTTTGTCAACAACCAACAAATTTCACCACTAGAGGGGGCAATCACATTGTATCTCAGTAGGATGCATCTCATTTTCTTCAAATCCATTAAAGTGACACTATCTATAAGATGTATAATAGCATGTTAAATGGCCTCAGCTGCTCTAAAAAAACCTCTCAGAATATGACTGACATTTCCTCTTGTGCACCCACGCACACTCGTCACTCATCAGTGTGTTTAATGCATATGTGTGAGTTTGTTCATGTTGGCCAATTAGGGCATTTATCCTCCTTAGGGACCCAATCAAGTGCCTGAGAACAGCCCTGTAGACAAAACACTGATAAAATCACAAATGGCTCATTAATGCCCAACTGCAACAGCATTCCCCCTCCCTCTCCTTTATCTGTTAATCTGATTTGCCAATTTTCATCAAGCTCTTCAATGTTCCCCATACCTCTTTTCACTTCACTTCCTCCACACTCCTTCTCTCACTCTATCTCTTACCGCCATCTCTTTCTCTACCCCCTGTAGTTCCTTTGCTTTGCAATTTCACTGAAGCAGAGACGCAGTTACAGAGGGATTTTGCTGTTCATGATGACTAACGCCAACATACACATAAAACCATTTGAGAGCAGTATTTCCTGTCAACCAGGATTTACAGAGAAACCAAGCTAAGTCCAGTCACATACAGTCATATGATTTTAATCACTGTGTACTATAGCTAAATGAAACGACAACAACAAAAACCTGTTTCACGCAACCATTCAAAAGTTTGGGGTAGATACGATTTTTTCTAATGTTTTTCAAAGAACACACGTCTCATATTCATAGGCTGAATTTATATGATTAAAAAAACAGCAAAACAATAATATTGTGAGATGTTTTTATAATTTAATTTTTTTTTTTTTTTAAATGTAATTTATTCCTGTGAATGTAAAGCTGAATTTTCAGCATCATTATCATTACATTATGCAGTCTTCAGCAGTGTCACATGATCCTTCCAAAATGATTATAATATGCTGATTTGGTGATCAAAAAACATTTGCTGAAAACATTTTAGTTGAAACCGTGATACGTTTTTTTCAGGAATCTTTGAAATTCAGAAGAACAGTCGACAAATTTTTTGAAATAGAAATCTTTTGTAACATTATAAATGTTTTAATTGTTACTTTTGATCAATTTACTATCCCTGCTGAATAAAATTATTAATTTCTTTCAAAACAACAACAATAAATCTTGTGACTGATGATCACTGTATTCACAACAGCATCACGTAGAGCCAAAGAAGCAGAGTATAACTCTCTCTCACTCTGTGTGTGTGTTACGGCCAACCTACCTTCCACATTGCTAGGCTAAGCATAGCCAGCACCAGCAGTCCCAGCAGTATAGCCAAAATTATGACCCACAGGGGAATGGCAAAGGAAACGTCGGGAATGGCCCACACCACAAATGTGCCGATCTTAAAAACACAAGCGCAGAGGTCATTAATATTTGACTACCACTGATGTAGCTATGATTTTAGCACACATTCATCAGGTTGACAGCTTACTATCCCTTATAATCTCCCATCTCTTTCTCCCTTTTTACGCTAAATGTAACAGAAGCTCCTTATGAATCTTTTGTTTATTCTTAAATCTTAATATTTAGTTATCTTCCTTTTTGACAGTTTTATACAGTACAAAGAAAGAAAGTAGGGGTGTTATGATTTGATTACAGCACTCGGCTAAGAAGCACTAATGCAGTTAATACACATATAAAGCCCTACAAAAAAAGTATTGTGTTAAAGCTTACAGTAGAGTAGTAGCTGTAGCCTAGTGGTTTGCACACACACTACTATTCAAAACTCTGGGGATAGTAAGATATTTTAATGTTTTTGATTTTGTAATATTATAAATGTCTTGGCTGTCAACTGAATACAAGTTTTCGTTAAAAAAAACAACAAAAGAGTTTGAATCTTGCTTGCAACATTTCCTGATTTTGTTCCTAATCATTTTCTATCATCTCCACTCTCTTAACTGACAGATGGCAAAAACATGAATGTTAAGAGACTCCTATGCTTCAAGCTTCTCCATAAATGCCCTTTACCTTCCTTATCAAAGCTAAACAAACTGAGCTCAGGCATTTAGCGAATCTTAACCGTTAGGTGAGAATCTTTTTCTTCCCTTGCTCTAATCCACGTTTTCCTTTTCCTCCTTGTTTTCTACTTTCTTTAATCCGCACCAACACAAACACTCTACAGTTGATTACTCACTGATTTGCTCTGGTGTGGCAGTGTATCAGCTTTGATCCGATAAGGCATGGCCGTCACTTGAAAGGACACGGTGGAGTTTAGCGTGTAGTGGTCATTCCGTCTCTGCCAGAGGAAAGCAATGGATTAGAATAAATACAACACACATGGACCCATCTCAGAGCGAGCGGGACAGAGGCTAGGCCCTTGTGGAAGAGGAAAATGTCAGATTAACATTAACAGAACGCACATGGCGGGTGTCTGACAGGACGCTGAGTTGTAATAGCTTCAGCATGGATGAGGCTTAACGAGAAGCAGTGGTCAAAAGAGCAGCAAAGCAAAACTTTAAGCACTTCCTTCAAACACACATACAGAGAGCACTACTGTCCTGCAGACACATCATCATACATGTGTCTGGTTTCTGTGGATGTTCCTCTGAAGATGAGATGAAAGCATTTTGTTCTAACGATGTCAGGTTTTATGGCGTCACAGGACTTGGGTGCCTAACTAGATGATGTCATCTCCTGTGTCACCAGCCGAACATCTGAGGTTGAGTTAAACATTTGGTCGTGTTCATAGAGGAATGGTGGCCATGAACATAATGTTAAAGGGATAGTTCACCCGAAAATGATCATTCTGTCATCATTTACTCACCCTCATGCCGTTGAAGACCTGTATGAGTTTCTTTCTTCGGAATAAAAAGACTTTCATTGCATTAACAAACAAACAAAGCCATCTGTTGTATTTTCACAGAAGAAAGTAAGTCAAACAGGTTTGGAATGACATGAGGGTGAGTGAATTATATATTTAAAACTTTACTTTACTGTTTGCACTCCCATTGGTAGTCGCCAAACTCTGCTCAACTTCGTTGCATCAGCCACTGTCGCTCATGTCACCTCAAATAGCCAACGCTCATTGAAAATGAATTATTGCAAGTCAGTTTGTTGCTGCAAATCACAGTCAATGTAAACGCAGCTTAATAGGAGCCTTTGATCATAAAGTGATTTAAGAAGTGAAAATTACCAGCTGGACTTTACAGGAATACTGTGATGATAACATCTAAAAACACTGTGACAGTTTGTGAATGTTTAAGAGTGGATTTCATGCTGCATCCTTCCCTCTGATGACATACAGTGTCTTCATACAGAAGAAAGTCATCCTTTTTTTTAGAACAACATGAGTGTTAGTAAATGTTGAAATTTCATTTTTGAGTGAACTATTTCTTTAACTATGTTAACCTAAAAGAAATTAAAGCATATTTGTGTGATACAAGTACCTGTAAGAAGGTGTGAGCCCAGAGACGGGATCTGAACTTGATCACAGCGCTTCGCCCTCGATCCAAACGATCCACGACGCACTCCACCATTAGGCAGTTGATATTAGAGCAGTTCTAGAGGAAAATTAGAGAAGGTCTTTCACATTAATAGTCTCTTCCTGTTTGTGGACACAGTGACCCGTAAAAGTTTGAGAACAAGTAAACAGTTTTGAAACACTTAAGGCCACATCCACACGAAGCCACAGCTTTCCCTATCCAATCTTTTTTTCCCTTGTCTAAAAAACAATTCTGTAAAAACTATGTCGTCTCACGAAATATCTGCGTACACATGAAATCTCTGAAACTGGCTCAAAAACGATGTAGTATATATGCCAGACCAGTATGTGGCGCTGTAATTCAGCCATGGAGATCCACTTAAAATGGAAAAGAAGAATTGGTGTGCTGTATTTAATAGAGTGCCGAAGTTATGACGTCACTTTGTTGGCCAAAACTTGGAATTGAGTTTGCTTTTTAGCACTTCCGGTTCGCTCGCCCTAAAGTCTATGGGGTTTTTTAATGGATTTTTGCTAAATCACCTGAAATAAGGTTTGTGGTGAACAATAATTTCACGTTTTGATCTATGACATAAAACACACCAGTTATAACCTGCTTGTGGTTTTTTAAACTTTATATAGGCTTCAAAATGTATAAATTTTGGATTAACTTGAAAAGATTATCTTGATAGACAAAACGTGTAAGGGTCACAACTCTTTGTTGAACACAGATCTTATTTTTTGCGATTTTCCAAAAGTCTATGGGGAAAATGCATTGGCCCGCTAACTTCCGAGTTGTCCTACAAAGTGACATCATAACTTCGGCACTCTATAATAACAGGCTCAGTAGCGTCTTTTTAAACATCCATAACTGGCCTGGTATAAAACATGAAATGTCTTAATCAGACAACAGGCAAGCATCATAAAATATAAAATATAAATAAATAAAATATAAATAAATTAAAGTAAATAATAAATAAAGAATTAAAAGAGGCTCAGTAAATTCTGCAGCACGAACACAAGCATGTAGTCCGCAGTTGTTGTTGCCGTTACGTGACATAGTGGTGTCTGACTAAGTCAGGGTCTGCACGTGGGGTGATGACATCATCGTTTCACAAAATGTACGGATTGTCTGTATACACAAAATGCAAGGGTTTTAAAAAGGTTTATAAAAAAGCGGTTTCAGGCTCCCAAAACGCCTGAGCCGTCTGGATGAAAAGCCGATACGATACAAACATTTTACCTATACAATTTTACAACGTAAAGGCCTTAGACAGAAAATGAAACATTTCCTATTCAACATTTCACTCAAATTCTTCTGCTGATAATACAATTTGTAATAATAACAAAGTGTCACATGAGAAATTTTTTAAATATAGGCATTTTCACCTCATTGTACCCCTGCTGATGCGTCTGTTTTAAAAGCCTTACATTTGATTTTGATTGATTTTAGTGGTCACATTTAAAGAGTTGAGTGATGGTGTGTATGTAAGTAGTATCAATGCCAACTGTTTGTGTATGTGCATAGGACATGACCTCTGGCCTGTCTTATCACATTGCCTAAGGTGTGATGGACTAAGATTATCAAAACCACCTGGTCCATGCGCGGACATACACACACACCCACACGCTAAAGAGACACTTCGAGAGAGCAAGACAATAAGCATAATATGAATGACCTGTTATGAGATTTACAGGTGAACTCAACCTTCGAGGTTAACACAGGTCTCCATAACACACGTCTAGTTCAACATAAGAATCTATCCATCAAATCTATGAGAATGTTCCCACAGGGCGTGCAGCCATATGCTTCAGGAGGTTTGTGAGAGTGTTTGTGGTTCTGGTGGGAGTGTATGTGTGTGTACCAGTGTCTTGCTGCTGTAGCTCTGGGCTGTTGAAACAGATCGTCTGTGGCGAGTCGGACCACTGCTGTTCCTCAGAAAGCCCAGTAATTCTGGAGTGTCCTGAAGAGTGGAGGTCTAAGCATGCAAGAGAAAGATGGGAGAGGAATTGAAAAATGAATATTAGATGCAACGTGATGTGTGTAGGACGGTTACATTCATAGAGTAGTTTTAGTATTATTTGTATCTTAGTATTTCTTAATATTTTTGGAATCAGCTATTATATATATATGTATATATATATGTATATATATATATATATATATATATATATATACACACATACATACATATATATATATATATATATATATATATATATATATACACACACACACACACACACACACACACACACATATTCTTGTTTTAGTTATAGTCATTTTTGCACTTCAACTGAAAGTTATTTCAGTTATTTGCCAAAGCAACATTTCTAATTTCTAAAGTTTTTTTCCACCTAGTATTTTTGTACACATTTTTGTCATATTATCATTATAAACCTGAAGACCAACATTTTCAATTTAATTTAACTTTATTTATATATCACTTTTTTAAATAAATATTGTTCCAACACAGTTCTCAGCACTGAATGGTTTCTGAATGCAGGTCACAAGGAAGGAAAGATAAACATTTATTGATTATTATCTATTGGTATTATTTTATTTATACAATTATTGTATACATAGTTGTATATAAAGTTAGTATTTTAGGTTAAAATAATAATAGAAAGAAAAGTTAGTCACTTACATTACATAATATAGTTGTCACTGTGTAAATGTGGTCAGAGTCAGACAAAGAGTTCTGGGCCAAAACTCAGATTAAGCTTAATTCTCTCCTCTAAAGTTCACAGGAAAAGAGCTCTAATATCAGTCCAGGTGGTTAAAATTCTAAACTCAGCATGAACGCAGATCAGTTACAAGGCACAGAGACTTCACGAGGACGTTGTCGCGCTTCATGAGGACTGCAAATGAAATCTGAACAGCGATAATGAAGTCCAGTCAAGAGAGCAGAGGGGTCAGAATAAGTCCAACACTCTCTGATCAAAAACAAGCAGACCTCAGCAGTCACAGTTTTACATTTATTTGAGCTCATTAGTAAAAGCCCAGAAACCTGAGATTTATGACAGCTAGGAACACAGGCGAGAGAGAGATCTCTGTGTATCTGTGTATGAGGAAAGATTCTGTCAGGGGGCGGAGTTAAAAATTGTGGATGTGGATTCTTCAAAAGCTGGCTGTCTTTGGGAAGGACACCCTCAGGGAGGAAAAGGATAGAGTGATAAGTTTGAGTTTACCTCTAGCTCCAGTGGGTTGAGGGAACCGTTGACGCTGCAGTGTACAGGTCCGTCAGTGATGATCTGAAGGGCATAGAGGAGGTGTTCCTCACGGTACTGACTGGGCCAGCCCACCTCCAACACCGTCCTGCTTATTGAACTTGGACCCTTATTATGTAACTGAGAAAAAGAAGAGGGAAACAAAAAGAGATTAGCAACAAACGTAAAAATATACATTTAAATCTATCAAAAAATATTCAAGTAGTTCCCCTATAAACATTTACAGGAGCGATGCATCAATAAGAAAATTATGGCTGATAGCCAACCAATATATTTCCAATTGTTTTAAATATTATAGCCGATAACTAATAAATACAAATACTATGTAGTTTAAATTAATCAAAATGAAACTCACTTCAAGTGATAATACATTATAATGTACAGTATGAAAAGTGGGTGGAATCTAAATATTATATTTAACAGTGTTATTAATTTACAAATGTTTTTAAATAACTTTAAGAGGGTGATGGAATGATAACATAGAGGAAATGAGCAAGAACATTAAATGCCCAATATCATAAAAACATTTAGAGTTAATAAAAAAAAGTTACACTCTGAATCTACAATGTTTCTTCCAAAATTGTACTAAAGTGAAAAACTATGGTAAATTTCCACAAGGAAATGCTGTTGATGCCTAATACATTTAATATGAATCATCAGATTTTTATTTAATATGGAAGAATGTACAAGAATTGATAAACATTGAAGCAAACACTCTGGGCTAGCATTAGCATTAGCATTAGCGGTTGAACTAAACATGGCAGAGCTGAAGCTGCTAACACAAACCATCTGTACAGCGTCTGGCCAACATTACTGGCAATTAAAAAATTAATAGCTGCAGGACAGATGGCGTTTAGTGAGGCCCTCTCACAGCAAAAAGAGGTCAGGAGTCTCTACAAAAACAAACAACAAATAAATGGCTTTAAATAAGCTGTTTTTTTTGCTAGCTGAATGAATGCTACGCTCCATGGGGAAAGTTTATTGTGGTTTATTTCTTATATTAGTTTTTAGTTTTATTGTCAGAGAGAGTTAAAACCGTAACATTGAGTCATAAAGTTAAACTGTCTTGTGTATAAATATGGATTAAATTCCCTCACACTCTGTGTTAAAGATAAGATCTGCTGTACTACAGCTGTGATTTGTTATGGCATGCTTGTATGTCTTGTATTACTACATACTGTATGCGTGTGTGTATGTGTCTATCCCTTTGATCACAACAAAGTTTTGAATGTTTGCTGTTTGCTGGCTAATCAATAGAACACATTAATCCTGATACTTGTATAATCGATCTCTTCTTCTATTCCTGACTGAGGCTCTCCATGTTTACCCCGTATGTTTTGTTTTTGTGTCTGTTTATTCTGTACCTCATATATGTGTTGAACCTGAGGTCCGACGTCATCTTCTCTCACAGGTTTCTCTTTGGGTTCCCATCGAGGGAAAGGCAAAACAACCTGAGCTGGGTGAGACACACTGAGGAAAACAGAGAGAATATTTTCAAGCAGGTTGTATCAAATGCAAAGAATGTATTATCTACAGTCTAAATATATATTTTCCAATCAACACCATTCAAATTTCAAACCGGTTTTAATTTTGCAGAGTGGCAGATATAAGTTAAACAGGATATTGAACAAGAAAACAACATTTAACTGAGGGAAAGTGAGAGATTTATTGCTAATACATCATAGAAACAGGTGTTAGTCATATTCTATCATTATTTATCCTTCATTTTGACCTTATGGCAAGATAATATTTTAAATGAACAGAAGTGTTTAATTAATATGGATGGGCCCGGTGAATAACCTCTCCAGATCGCTTTGAACAGGCAATTGGATTTTTTTTTAAAAAACTATTACTATTATTAAAATTAGACTGTAAAAAATGCTAGGTTGTTTAAACTCATGTTTGGGTCAAATATGGACAAACCCAACCATTGGTTTACATTTTTAAAATAAATTATAAACCCAATGGTTGGGTTCGTCCATATTTGACCCAAACATGGGTTGAAACAACCTAGCATTTTATTCCAGTGCGCTCATTTTCTTCTCTGCGAGACAGACAGAGACAGATAAAAAGAGATACTTACCCTCTGATCTCCACCTGTGCTCTCGCCACAATGCTCAGAGTCAAATTCACTGGGACGCTTCTTGCATTGTCCTTATTAGAGCTGTTAAGAGAAACAAACAAAAGTAATGTTAATTTGAAACAACAATCTTTACGCTACATTATCAAGGTAACATTTTGATTTAAAATAAAGTCCCAGTAACACAGAGTTATGTTAAGTGCACTATGAGACAGTAAGGCTCTTCTGTGGAAGGTCTCGGTGAACTGGCCGCAGAGTCTCAGACTACTGAACAGTTCCATGTGTGAGCCTGAGGCAGGGAACATCTGTGTTCTGTAAATGTATCTGTCCTTTGAGGGTGCGAGGACGAGGACAAAAAGTGAACAATACTGTTTGTGTCGCTGTCCTAGAGTTCCCCGAGTCAACTGTCTCGTCGGTCATTCTGCTGTGAAAACCACCAGCCCCCCCACACACACACAGACACAGTAGACAACACTTTGTCTCATTTTATATATCACAACAATGAAGGCAAATGTTATACAAAAGGAATTTCACCTGGAAGAGAAGCTAAGTCGTCAAAGGAGAGGATGTAAGCGTAGAAAAAACCCCATAAAGTCTGACAGTTGGAACTTTGATCTTGTGGAATAATTTGGTCACAAAAACCATATATTTACTTTACTATATGCCATATAAAACTCACTGTGCAACTGAAAGGAACAAGGAGACGGAAGAATCTTTGAAGCCTTGTAAGATTCAGGTCTTATTAAATACTAAATCATGAGTCAAGAAATGTGATACCTTCATTCCAGCACCTACATTTCCATCCGGAGAGAATCAGAATCCAACCAACATTAAATAAAAAGTTGAAAAAGAATAATAGAGTACATAAATAGTATATAGTTTAAATTATATATTAAAAGTTTGGCCTTAGAAATGTACTTATTTAGCAAGGATGCATTAAAAAGTTATAAACATTATATGTGTATTAGTAAAAACATTTATAATGTTACAAAAGTATTTTAGTAAAAATGTATCACGGTTTCCACAGATACATTTAGCAGCTGTTTCCAACATTGATAATAAGAAATATTTAATGCAATATGCTGATTTGATTAATATGAATCAAATCAGCATATTATTTTACTGTATAAAACGTTTGAATAGCAGTGTAATTTCAAATTTGTATAATCAAAAATTAAATAATTTGAATTACTTTTAAAAGTAAAGAAACCAACCAACCACCAAATTTAAAAGACAAAATATATTTTGTTGTTGCTGCATGACACCTGGCTTCTATCCCTCTGTATCTGTAGTTTTCTCTCCCTCTTCTCTGTCTTTCACTCTTGTTCTGTCTCAAGGTGAAAAAATCAGAGTGGGCAGAGGAACATGTGGCTAACATTAGACACCAGAAAATTTCTCTATTCTCTAGAGACACACATACCGAAACAGATAAGACACACACCACAAATGCATTCATACAGCACACATACTTAAGTGCAAACATATTACATGTGCGCACTCACATGTGCAGGCGAAAATACATAGACTCACCCTCCTGTTTGACCTAACCTTGCTCTGAGACTTTAGGATTCAGTGATTAAACCCTTAGGGAAATATCCCCTTCACTGAGAGCAGCCTGGCAGTCATCTCAACACCCCAAAACTAACATGTGCTTATAAAAACCTCCCTGTGCGTCTGTGTAAGAAACATCAAAATGAAGAGTGTTGTTATAACAAATACACTTCACCCCTGTGCCTAACAGAACGTGGCCAAGGACATGCAAACCAAGTGGGGAGGAAACAGTGTGTTTGCACTTGCTTTGCTACATAAAGGGGGAAAAAAAAACTCCAAAACTGACAAGCCAGTGAGTTACCTGGTCATAAGAAAGCCTTTTAGATATTTTTATAGAAAAAAAAAAATCTATTGAAAAATCATATTAATAAATATTATATATACATTTACATACATTATATAATATATGAATTAAAATAATATATGATTACTTAGTATGGCTGTTAACCATTGAATGATTTAACCCCATCCCTAACAATGACAAAACAGAGGACCAAAAAAGCTTTTTTCTCAGTATATAAATACAAAATTGCTATTTCCCCCCCCCCCCACACATAGGCAAACAGAGTCTCTAAAAGTATGCCATCCATTTTCTGTGACCCATCCAAGGACATCTTATCAACATGCAGCTTCCTGTTCTAAAGTCTGGCTCTATTACGACCAACATTTGGGGCCCTCGCTTACAAAATGACCCCCAAAACATACATCAAAGTGACACGCACCACTTACTTTGTTCACACACACACACACACACACACACACACACACACACACACACACACACACACACACACAGTGCAAGAGACCTTTACATGAAATTATAAATCAGGTACCACATGTTGGGTTTTATGAGGAATCTCCATAGACAGAATATTTAGTTTGTACAGTACAAAAATTGTACAGTATAAAAAAAACCTAAACCGTAAACAGTAACAGTATAGACTTTGCACTTTTACATTTTCAAAACAACAACACACAAAATACCTGGACCATAAATGTTAGCCAGACACAGTTTAGCCACATACACACTTAATCACTTTATAATTTTATGGCCAGAGGGAACACAAGGACTTAGGTGTTGAAGTCAGAAATGTGAATGATGGTCTCTCTCTCTCTGTGTGTGTGTGTGTGAGAGAGAGAGAGAGTCAAAGATGTGAGTATACATTATGCTTACTTGCTTAATTGGGACATGGTCGAAATTAAAGATGATAGTTACCTGTGTATCTGCAGCTCAAAGCCAATGGTAGGAGGGGCATCTTCCAGCCGCTGTACAGAAAACCGTAAACCCACCAAAAACTAGAGCCAGAGAGAGAGAGAGAGAGAAGAAAGAAGAAAGGGGAAAGCATGAAGACATCAAAAGCTTAAGGGACATCTGTAAGTGCTCAGTAAAACAGAATAGAGCTCTCCCCCCACTGGCTCATACAGGAAAAAGCCACCACAATTAACATTGTGCCGTCTTACATGCTGGGGGGAGAAGTGTAGGCTCAGTCTGGACAGTCTCACTGCTCTTATACCCGCATGAAAATTATTCAACTATAAGTATACAAGTGTAACTCATTCAATCATGATATACTGATTTAAGTCTAAATTATAGCTATTAATATTATCTTCATATTATCTTTAAGCTTTCATTATTAAGATGCAACCTCTTTCTTTTGCAACCTCTCAAACATGACATGGCATTCAAATGAAATGCAAGGCGCTAGTTTGTATGAAAGCGTGATATGTCTATTATCGGTCAATTTTTCAGTCAATCTGTCAATGTCTATTATCGGTCAATTTTTATTTTTACGTGATATGTCTATTCTGGATCATTTTTACCCTCCTGATCTTTGAATCTTGTGCAGCAAAATCTCACAAATCTTTATTCTTTAGCTAAAATGTTACATTTATTATTGTATATATGTAAGGAAATCATTATAATGCAGCCAAAGATAAATTAAGAGAAACATAAATGAGTAGTTCACTCATTAAAAGCCCCCCTGAAATGATCAAAATCTAAAATATATTAAAAATATTAATATTTGCTGTAAAAGTATATTAGATATTAGTAACCTTTTGAAATCTTGAGAAGTGTTTACCATTTTTATCGTATTTATATAATTGATTTTTGTCCTTATGTACAGTCAAATGTCTGTCGGCTCTTAGAAAACAAGTCTTTACAAAGCCATTTTCAGTGATTAATACATTTTTTTGGTTTTCTGCTCGGCTGAACAAAGTCTTAACACTGGAATTTTCATTCGCAAACAAACAACTAAAATTTGACCAATCATCTTTCTCTTTCTGGCTGTAACTGTGTCCATATGGTGCAGTTCATTAGGAGGAGTCTGATAATGGCTGCTGGGATGGTTAATGAAGGCCAGTCCTTTAGCTAAAGGCTATGTGCTAACTCTGGAGCCCCATAAATGAGCGTCCCCAGGCGGAAACCTTCCTCACTACAAAGCCCCCTCATAACAGACGGGTGAGAGTAACAAGTGCCGTTAAACTTAAAAGAGGGAACTAGCCATGCTTCTTTTTGTGGTCTTGCGTCCTTTTTAAAACCCACAGAGTCTGTAAATCACAAATGAAGATCACGTCTCCGCAACTTCATACATGTGTTGAGAAATGAGACTTCATCTGAGATCGGAGTTTACAAGACGCTGGTTCATATGTTTCTGTGGCAACGGTAATCATCTAATTACACTAATGGGACAATAACTCTTAATC
Source organism: Cyprinella venusta (assembly GCA_038021265.1). Lineage (NCBI taxonomy): Eukaryota > Metazoa > Chordata > Actinopteri > Cypriniformes > Leuciscidae > Cyprinella > Cyprinella venusta. Next base: position 22,088,527 of record CM075874.1, on the reverse strand, counting down.
GAAAGTTTTAATGAAACTCAGAACAGAACACGGTATAACATGGGAAAAATGTGCGAGTTCAAGTGCGTTTGATTAAGTGCATCTCACAACATAGGAATGAAATGTTAGATGCAGTTTCCATGTGAAACAGCACAAACACATCAAAAGCACTGTGTTTGAATACATGTGTGCAATGCGATTTATTACAGATTGGCTAAGCAAATCTGGACAGAGTGCATTCAGAAAGCATAAAGATGGCTAGATTGTGCATGATTAAAAACAAAGAACAATGTAAGCCAAAGATGAGGCTGTCAGTCTGTTATTTACAGTGTCATCATCAGAAGCAAATCGCTAGGAAGTTCCCAGCCCACTCTGTTAAGAAATAATACATCGCTTCATGTTGCTGGGAAATACAAGGTGAGGTGTTGTGTTCTGTGAATATATATCACCCTAATGTCACATTAGCTAAAATGGATAGGAGTCAGTGAAACAATGAACTCATTCGTGTTTTGATACTCCATTGAATATCACAGTGAGAGCAATAGATGGGACGGGTCATGACGGATTTGTATGAATTATGGCTCACAAAAGACATTTACACTGTTATTTTAAAACTACTGGGAAATTGAATGCATTATCATAAAGAGAAGATTCACATTAGCGAGACTATAAGAATACAGGATACATGAAATCACAATATGATATGATAAACAACAACTGCAGTTTTGGTTTATTAAAAGTTAAGAGCCAAAAGAGCCAAGGCACTCCGAACAGTAGCTCTTCAAAGACAGGCAATGTCCTGTCTTTACTCAACTGTCCTATCTAATAAAGGCAGAAAATGCCCAGAAACATTACTATGAGTCTATATTATGTGTTAGTTAATTAAATTCAATGGTTCATAAATTCATCGAGTAACCTACAGAATCCTGGGACTGACAGTGGAGGATGTAGGAATGAAGATATCACATGGAATATAATCACAAGTTACTTTGAGCACAAAGTAGACGCTATACACAACTGTTCAAAAGTTAGGGGACGGTAAGATTAATGCTTATGAAAAAAAGGTTGCAGTCATGTGATCAAAAACATTTGATCAAGTCATTTGATCAAGCTTTCTTTTTCAATATATTGTAAATAGAGTATTAATGTCTTTCAAAAACTGCTTTTTTTATACATTTTTAACAGTAACATCATTGATTGTTTTAAGTTTGACTTGAATATTAGCAACTGATGTTGTGATGTGACAACCAATGTGTAGCCAATGTGGCAAAGGCACATCCATCAAAACACTTTATAAAACAAAGTGATTCATTGGTGGCTCAACAATTGTGCAGTTGACTGAGCTAGAAGTATTTGTACAGTTTGATTCTGAAAATACAACACTACTTGAAGCTTTTACTTCGGTCAATACAAAACTCTGTTCCTCATATACTTTAGGAACTGTTTGTGGCGCTCGAACTGTTCGAGGTGATGTGACGAACATGTTTCTGCACATTGGTCTTGTGATGGCTTATTTGTGTTGAATAAGCTGCACCACATGGTTATGACTTTTATGGGCTATGAGAGGATCACTTGAAAAGTTTTGAGAAAGAAAACAGAAAATGAGAGAGAAAAATGACACGAATTGGATCAGGCCTCACACAGATTCCATGTGTGGTACGATTGTTTAGTGACGCCAGTGACGGGTCTCTCAGTTTGCTTGTTGTATGTGTGTGAGATGGGGGATATGTGGCCGCGTCACCCTCATCTGCTGGTGCCAGGATAATTTGGCCCATGTGGGTTTAACCCCGGAGGCTCTGTGACAAAACCCGTCACCATGACAACTCCCTTCCTTCCAAATCTGGAACATGTTAACAGGTCACAGAGCCAAACAACCCTCTCCTCATTTGTGTTCCACAGAAGAAAGTCACACAGGTTTGGAATGACATGAGGCTATGAAATGATGGCATTTTATTTTTATGAGAACTATCCCTTTAATGATCGTTTCCACACTAGCTCTTTTGCCCCACATTATTCAGACAAACTAGCTAACGCTAACGCTAAAAATGCTAACGCTAACCATGCTAATCAGAGTTTCCATGCTAAGCAGCAACAAATGACATGAAAAACTTAAACTAAAATGACTATTAGAAATAACTGAAATGCATGTTGAAGTACTAAAATGACTAAAACTGAAATAAAAATAAATTAGACCCCCAAAAACTAATAAAGAAAACTAATAAAAATGACTAAATTAATTTAAAAAAACATAATAAATTATATAATAATACTGAAATAACATTGGAAAATACAAGGTATGTCCTCTTCATCTGCAATCCTATAATTTGCTATGATAGAAGTATTTTAACACCCCAAAAATAAAAGGCTATTTCTGTGTGAGGCATTTACTTCGTCTCACAATTATTTAGCTCCCTTTACAGTCTACATGCTGCCAAAGAATTCCTCTACAAGCTCTCCCACAATCCGCCAACATGACAGGCTAGTTTGACATATAAAAACACAGACCTTCGAGTATCTCTCAACTGCCAACACACACCGACCAATACCATTTTAAAACCGCAAGTCCATCTGCAGGTAATATACTGCCTATTCAGTTGTGATGCTCTGATTTATAGTTTATAAGCAAAATAATCTTTTGACCTGCAGTAGTAAACACAGTCATAAACCTCTCTGCCCCGCTCACAGTGAGCTGGCACTGTTCGAGCCCAAGCATTTGCCCAAGTTGCTTCAAATTACTGACAAATTACATTTAAATTTGCTTTGGCTTTAACAAGCACTGCAATCCAAACAAACAGAAAAGGAGGGAAGTAAATGGGCTAATAAAGATGCAGGTGTGTGTATGTGTGTGCGTGAAATACACACTATAAAAATGAATTCTCGGAAAAATAAGAAACAATGTAAATACAGTAAATAATACGTATGTATATACTAATGAAAATGGGATCAACCAATGAAAATGTAGTCCAAAAAATACAAATTGTTGTAAAGGCTATCTAGACATACTCATGAACATGTTTGTGTGTGTTTGTTTCTGTGTATATACCTGCAAATGAGATGCAGGCAGGATGTTGTGTTAGGAGTGCGTGTATGAGTGTGTTGTGACGGGTCAAGAGTGTGTTTTGTAACCGTTTTAATTGCACCCCAGGCTTAGATATTTGGGATGGCTGGAGACGGATTGTCATGGTGAATAGTAAATAGATGGAGAGAGTGTTTAGACTGAACTTCAAACTTTGTCCGATTGTGTTTACACCCTCCCTTCACATGCTCACTCCATCATTCCACTTTTTCTCTAGACCCACTGTTTTGTTTCCCAGACTCTCATTAAATATGTTCAAAATCAACCTGACAGAGAAACAGGGAAGAAAGAGGTATGAAGGAAAGAGAAAGGAGAGAGGAATATTACAATATAAAAATATTACACAATGCACAAATCAAGCTTGTGCAATAAAAGTTCTACGTAAGGTATGTGCATTTTCTCTTTAATGAACATACAAGTTGATATCAGCAGGGAGATGTATACAGTATGTGTGTCATTAATGGCACATCAATGAATACGTTATGTGACAAGACTCTTACGTTTGTGTCAGCCACCATTGGATTTCCCAGGTCACACACCACTACTCTGGTCTCATTCTCTGTCCTGTGCTCGCAGTTCAGTCGCTGAAGATCCTGAGAGAGAAAGAAACATTTCAGGTCTTCATTGTTTAATCTATAATAGCTGCTGAGTTGAACTAAATGCTGAATAACAAACAGAAGCATTATGCTCTTTTAAAGGGACACATGCCCCCTCAGAACCCCTATTTTAAACATTAAAAATGAAAAACATTTAAACACCCTTAAAAACACCCACATCCAAATCATAAACTCTACCAATAGACTAAACTTATAAACACTGTATGCTACTTCTAAACTGTTCAAATAAAAATATTGAAAAAGTAATTAAAGTAATATAAATTAAATCAAACGCATGGTGCATGACATCATTGAAAACAAAACCAGGCAATAATAAACCCGGTCAATATCTAGCCTAATCCAGTGAAAACATGTCTCAGGAGGGTCAAGGGAGGGACTGAGGAAAGAAAACGAGGGAGAGAAAGTACATGATGAATTCCCTGATAGCAATCACATCATACATCACTGAGGCCCTACCCCTGTCATCTCTTCAACCCCCTACATCAGTCTCCCTTTTCCTCCATCTCCCTCTGGTAACCACTTCCTCTCACCAAAACAGAGTCAAACCGTAACCAGTCGGTTCCCAGAAGAGCGACTAATGGAGTCGTGCAAATTGCATTAAGAGCCACTCTTAAACACGCGCTGCAATTACCAGTTATACACTGCATCTGTTAAACTCATAACTGACAGACATAGAGCAATCAGATCTTCTGTGGCTAGTGCCACAGAGCGCCAGTGTCTCACGCTGGAAGAAGCAGACGCATGAACGGGATGATGGAATGACAGCAGAATATATGAATGAATATAAGTAGGGATTTATTAAATGAAATAAACAGTATGTTAGATCCCAGCAATGCATTACAGAGCACATCTTGAGGCATTAGACTGTTTAATAAGAAACCTTACCATAATTAGATCAACATTCACTGCATTCCTGCCTCATTACTACATCAAAGACATTGCAGCACTCATGTTTGTGTTTTTAACTCTGTGTCCGAATGGATTACAGATTTAGAATTTCACCATGATGGATTTAAAGCCATTTAGTAAATCTGATATTCCACAAGGCCCAAGTTCACGTTAGACTATGTCATAACCAGGTGTGATGTGCTAAAAATTAAGAAATACAAGCTATCCATGTAAATGTATAGGTTTTTGTCTTAAAGGGATACTCCACTTTTTTGGATATAGGCTCATTTTAACACTCTCCCGGAGTAAAACAGTTGGGTTTTACCGTTTTCAAATCCATTCAGCCGATTTTCTGTTATTTAGAAGAATATCAGTAACCAGACAGTTTCTGGTCTCATTGACTTCCATAGTATATTTTTTTTCCTACTATGGAAGTCAATGAGACCAGAAATTGTCTTTTTTTCCAAAAAAAGTGGAGTATCCCTTTAAAGGGATATATCACCCAAAAATTAGTCATCATTTACTCACCATTAAGTTGTTCCAAACCAATATGAATTTCTTTTCGCTAAACAGATATATTTTGAATAATGTGGGTAACCGAACAGTGAAGCGACAGACGTCCATAGTATAGGGATTTTAGGGATGTCCCGATCAAGTTTTTTGTGCCCTCGATTCCAATATTAACTATATTAAGAAAATTAAGTATCTGCCATTACCGGGTTCCATTCCGATACTTGTATTTTCCTAGTGCTTGGTTCACACTTCAAGTACATTAAAGGTGCAATGTGTAAAAAATTTGAGTATCTATTAACAGAAATGCAATATGACATCCAACTATGTTTTCAGTAGTGTATAGAACTTACTTAATAAAACCGTCATGTTTTTATTACCTTAGAATGAAACATTTATATCTAGAAAACTGCGGGCACACCCTTCTATGAAGGTATGTTTCTACCATAGCCGACAGCGAACAAACAGCGCTACAGAGCGCGTTTCGTCACTACCTTGAAAGAGAAGCCACAGAAAGCTAGAAGCTAGCCATAAAGAGAACGATAGAACAATAAAAATACATAACGACAGATAGTATGAAAGATAGACAAACGGCAGAATGACAGACAGATAGATACAGTAGATAGACAAATAGATAGATTAAAGACAACATACAAAAGATTTTCACTAATTAACGTAATCATTATCTTCTACATCCAATAGCCTATCCAAGACCCACATAAACACATACACAGCGATATCTTCTGGCATATTTAAAAAATGATAGTGTATAATGTTGTTTACCTCACGTCTGCGCTCCACACCAATATAGTCTGCCTCTGGTGGGATGGTCACATGAAGCTCCGCCTCGTACGCCCCTTCGCCCTTATTGGCGGCGTTGATGGTTAACATAAGCAAGTTGTCATCCCCAATTATAAGTTCTGTTCGGTCCCTGTAAAAATAAGAAAAGAAAAAAGAAATCTGCATTTAAGATCACTTAAATGTTAATATATGTCTGTTAAACGTTACACTTGTTTAATGTTTTTAATGTTAGACATATATATACAGTATATATATATATGGCTTAAACCAAGAAACGACATAAACAGAGGATGCATAATACAACACAGCACATAAATTACAGTAAATATACAAACAGTTATTCAATGGCACACACATGTACGGATCAGACCCACGGACTCACATTTTAGCAGAAAGTTTGAGATCTGGGATACACATGTTGTCTTCCCCACAGTCCAACAGGATGTTTGCCTAAAAGAAACGAGAGAGAAAATATCTTCTCTTTCCGTCTTTGGGTTTGTTTATTCACTGAATTGAACTTATGTCTTATTTTCTCTAATTAACTCTTTACTGTTTAATTCAGCCAACAAGATGTTGTCTTGTTTTGAACCCTCTATTAAACCCTGCATGTCATGGCATCATAATTTAACTTAATATGATGCACACATCTCCAACTAAACACATATGTTGAATGCAAACCTGCTCATGGTGGAAGGTCTTGCTATAGTGATCTAAAATGGGCCGCAGCTGTAGACCAGGTGGAGGGGAATTCTGGTCCAGACTGTAGTTCAGTGCCACGCTGATAGGACTCAGTTTATCCCTAAACTCTCCCTCATCCTACACACAAACAGATAAGGATCAGACAAAAACGAGAGAGGTGGATCGCAAACAGAACTGACAAAGTCTCACTTTACATTTTCGATTATCTTTGTCCTTTGACATCGATCTGTTTGACTGAATCACAGCTGTTGTGTGAGCATGCTTGCCTCAGAGATCCAAGGCCAATAAATACAGTTATTTAATATATGAGGATTTGAGAAAACTAGGAAGTATGTTTATGTTTACACGATGGTTTGTGAAGAAAAGGCAAAAGCAGCGAGGCTGTGAGGAAAGTATGTGAGCCTGCTGCATCAAAACACACAAATTATTTACACAAATCCAAACTAATTGTTACAGACATAAAAATGCAACTGCTGCTCAAACTAAATTTGTAATAATAATAATAATAATAATATATATATATATATATATATATATATTTAATAATCATTTATCAGTGAATATATATATATATATACACACACACACACATATATAATTAAATCCTTTTTATTTAATAATAATCATTAATCAGTGCATTTTTTAATGTATAATAATAATTATTATTATTTTTGTTCGATTTTTTACAGAATCTAATTTATATTCATAAGTTGTTGAATTTTTGTGCTTTATATTTGCCATGTATCACAGTGATAGGTCAATGTTGCCTGATATTTTATCATAGTTCAAATTGAGCTGGCTAATAAAAGTTGTTCCCATGGCCTGAGTTGTCCCATAAACACCCAGAAACACTTAAGATTGCATTCAAATATTGTGTCACCTCAGCCAAACAGAATTTTTTGGTCTTATTTTTGCGACACACTCTTATGGAAGGGTTCTCACATCGTTTATTCCGTCCAGATGAGCTGTGTTGTACTAGAAGCTTGGTTTGGCTCACAATTAACTTTCCCATGGGTTCATTTGTAGTGAAGATAAAACAAGAATTTTTCAAGAGGAATGAGGCCAGTTCAGCAATGCTCTGTGATGCATGTGGCCTATAAGGCTTACCCGCAGGTAAACAGAGTAGTTGTGGCAATGTTGGCGGTCCCCTTGACCCAGAACCAACTGCTGGGTTCTCTGGTGCTGGTGAGAGTCCATGAACAAGATTCGCTTAACTGCTCCACGCTGCTTCAGCCAATCCAACTGCAGGTTCATTGTCAGAGCTGAAAGAGAGAGAGAGAGTAAGAAAGACAAGCACGCTATTGTTCGTTCCACATTTACAGAGTCTAATTCAGGCAATTTCTGCTTGGACCAAACAGGTTTTGGACCATAAAAATTGCACGTTCTTAAGGTTAATGAGTAGGGCTTCTGAACAACAATCAAATAGTGCTTCCAACAAATGTGCACCTCACACACACCAGCCTGTGTTACTCTCACAGGCACAGGAACGCACACAGCCACACCTGTTCTTTGTCATCTCCAAAACCATATGCACTGAGTTTTAACAGGCCTGTGTTCAGAAGTGCTGAGAAAGTGGCTTTTATTGCCTGTTGATTTAACTGAGTTTGGCACCTTCTCCATTTTGGCCATTACGGAATGCACTTACGTACAGATGTTCAACAAGAGCAGAGGAGCAAACTCACACTGAGCACAACACATATAAGTGAAAACATTAAAATATAAAATGTCTCCATCTTAGCAAGTGTCAAGAGAAAATGTGTACTGCATGACAAAATAATTTGTTTTGCCTTTGCAACGAGTTTTGGAAGTCTCATTCATTTTCTCCATAGAGAAAATGACTCAACCAGAAATTTGACTATAAACAATTTTCAATTCTATAACCTCTAAATGAAGAGGTCATGAAAAAGTTTTTATTTTTTTTAATATGTTCCTTGAGGTTCACTAATACATATATATATATATATATATATATATATATATATATATAATATGTAATATAATATGTAATCATGTAAGCCTTTACTGTCACTTTTGATCAATTTAATACATATATATTTTATACATTATATTTATATATATTTATGATATATTATACATTTACATAACACATAATACATTTGCTGAATAAAAGTTTTCAAAAAATGTCATTATTGATAAAAAAAAAAAAAAATTCTTTAAAAAAGGAAAAACTTCCTGACCCCTAACTTTTTAACTATATAGTATAGATCTGAATAATTTGCTATACATGTCTTAACAAATCATTTAAATATAGTTTTATATTTAAAAAAAAGGACTGATCATCATGGTGGTGGTTGAGGAGATTCCCCCCTCCCATGTAAAGCGCTTTGAGTGCCGAGAAAAGCGCTATATAAATGTAACAAATTATTATTATTATTATTATTATTATTATTAATAGTTTTATATTTTATAGTCAAGGCTAATGTATATTTCATTTGCAATATTTTTGTGATGTGAAGTTGATTTAGGTACAAGTACTTTGAAACATGTACTTATTATTATTAATATTAGTATTCTGATTTGAATCAAAAATGTGTAATTCGTATAGATCTGTTTAGTTCAAAAGTAAGAAATTATTATTTTTGAAAAACTTTATGGAGAAAATGAATGGGGAAAAATCCTTCCAGAACCAGGTTAAATGCAGGCAGATTTTCACTGATTTCAAGAAGTTGCATGTATGATTAGGAGAAACACATACAGAATGCATTTCCTCAAGCCATTTGTTGATAAGATTACATCAGTTTACTGAAACTAAATGCATTTAATTAAAAGTAAAAAATAAAATAAAATGCACTTACCTACATAATCAGGAATACCAATTCCAGAGATCTTAGCACACACATTAACTGACAGACTGAGAGAAGAGAGAGAGAGAGAGAGAGAGAGAGAGAGAGAGAGAGAGAGAGAGAGACATTCAGTACAGAAGAACTGAATGACAGTCCAAAAATGACAACATTAAAGTGATGTTAACAAAAGAGAGGAAGAGGATTGTTAATAAGGGTTGAGTGTTTGTATATGAAGCTAAATGGAAAATGGGATGCTGAGGGACTTTATGATCCTCAATATTTAATAACTTAATTGAATTTGCCTCTTTCGGTCTCTTCCGCCTCTCCTTTCCTCACTTCATCTCTCTATCCCTCGCTCACTCTAATAATCCGCTAACAGAAGCCGACAATTACAGCGGCCCAAGAACGACTTCCTGTTCCTATCAGAAAAAAATGGGACAAACAATTTTTTTCACTCTTCAAGATCTCATACAAGCTCTTTATTGTCAATATTCAAGAACATTTCAAAACCCCAATTATATGAAGTCTAATATGCAAACATTGACACAAGCACACAGACACACACAATGTCCTGAGAATGGGCCACACAATTAATTTACTGGAATCTTAAGACTGCAGTTCTGTTGCTATAGGGTTCTTGTATCAATTTAAAAATATCCCTTTATTTCAAAAAAAAAAACACACAACCAGGACTGAAACAAGGCACTCCGTCACAAACATCTCACACGCACACAAGCTGTAAGGTGAGAGGACAGAAAAAACACTTATTCAAACACCCTCACACCTCTCCAGCTGGTGCTCAATAACTGTATTTCAGTCATGTTGAACGTGTAATGATATCTGAGCTCAGGGACTCACAACTGCAGTCTTAATGGCCCAACGGGCCAATCCAATGCATAGCATTGCATACAACCCAAATATGTCTAATCAGAAACACCCCATTAGGCCCTCAATACACACTTAGACAGCATTGAGCGTGTCTGAGTTTAAATTAGCGATAAACAGCTGGATGCTGTGCCTCATGAACAACACGAAATACCCATGAGGCCATGTCTGATGGAATCCAGCATTGTGCGTTGTGCTCGAACCATGGAAACCCTGCCATGACCCCTCCGGGTAGGGGTGCATTTTAAAATGCACAGTAGAAGTCATGTGTATGCTGTACAGTGAGAGAGAAAGGGGAGAGAGTATGCATATTTAGGGGAGGAAGTGGCCCCGCTAATTTAATGATGCCTTGTTAGTTCTCCTCCCCCGTGACAAGGGTAAACGCATAATCATGCAGGCCAACAAACACATGCAAACATGGCAGTGCCCGGAGGTTGACCCCCCATGACTCCTGCTCTAACCCCACTGGAACTCTTCCAGCCCTGCAACCCATCTGTAATTACTCCTCACTCCTCAGTAATGGCAGTCGTGTGTGTGTGTGTGGTTTGACACTTGTCATCTAACACACTTTTACACTGCATGTAAATAGGCTGTTTTATTGGTAATCATTTATAAAGCATTACTGCCTTCAAATATATTTAACTCACATTAAAAACATAATTTATAGTTAACAAACTTCTCAATTATCATATTTTTTTTATGTTCAGTAATAATATAATATAATACTATTATTGCTCTTGAAACATATCAAATTATATTACATTTAAATGATTAAATTAGAATAGAAAAATTAAAAAAAAAATGAAATTCTAGTGAAATACTACATTTTTCTAATTTCACACAATGTGTTTCATTGCTGCTGGAAGAATATACATATAGAAGAATATAAAGTAAAAAAATATATATAACATAAAACAAATCAAACTCTAGAGACAAACTTTCTCAACCTTAACCATGCTGGTGTTTTTTTATTTATTTTTTTTTATGCTCTCTTATTGTTCTGTTTCTCACTGTGTTCATGTGTGTGTCACTGTTTCTCTCTGTTTCCAACCACAGTTTGTACATTTATTTTGCTAAGCTACTCTTTTGTTATTGCAGAATTCCACACTTTAGTTCTTTCGTTTGTCTCTCCAAAGCCTCCATTTCTTTCTTCCCAATGCCAACCCTAACACAAAGACACATGCGGCCCAAGCAGCCAAACAGATCTGGTATGTTTACCATCACAGAGCTCAAAAACTGTTCGTGGGACACAATGTCCATCCACATACGGGGTAAGAATGCAGGGTTCTGTGTATGTTTGTGTGGTTTGGAAGAATGTATTGAGACTTCCAGAAACACTTAGTTTTACCACAGAGAAAAAAAAACTGCTGTAATGTGGTACCATAGACCACATGGATTTAAAACCTCCAAGTCAGCCATAGCTCGTTGGCCCTGACTGCTTTGGTTTACCCTTTTAACAGGACTAAAGTCTGTCCCATCAACTAAACACTTCATCTAGAAGAGATAAATCAAAGCATGAACTTTCAAATGTTTTTTTATGAGCATGTAGTACATAAGAGTTACATCTTTCTGTCAGAACTAGCAGTGGATAAATAGTTAGTTGACACTTACCAGGTAACCATGTCATCAGAATTGGGCATGTGGCAGGACTTGTCCTCAGGGTTGAAAATTTTGGGCATCAAAATCAGCTGAGCGTTCACGGTGACCACTGGCCTTGCCCTAGCATTGTTGGGAGACAATAGAGTGGGAATAATATCATGAAAAATAAATATATTTCTGATATGATTTTATTGTGTCAATGAATTTGAATTGGAAGCTGAATTCAGAGCTGCACATTCACATTAAAAACTCACTAAAGTTGTTTGTGTTTAACAAAATAATAATTCTGTAATGAGAAACATTTCAGAGTGAAAAAGGATATTCAATGAAAAAGATTATCAGTGAAAAAGGTATATTTATTTTATTCATCTTGATATGGTTGCAAACATCCCAAGTCTCTCGTAAGTTCCGGGAGTCTCCGAGTCTCCCTCATACTAACAGCGTCTACCTGATGCCCGCAAATTAGTTAAAATCTCCCGGAATCTAGAGCGTGCGTGCGAGACAGAACATACCGCGCGAAATAACATACATACATAAGCGCGAGCACGGCAGAGAGGGAGAGAGCGAGAGACCTTGCGAGTGTGCCTCATGAAAGCTAGTGAACCACTCTTTTTATGTAGAATAACATGTACCTGAGAATCGTTTACAATTTTTTAGCTCTTGCCATTTTGCTAACTTCTACAACACAAAAAAAGTCTCACTCTCTCCGCAAACCTAAATATTTACAGTGACTAACAAGAAGAAAGCATTAGCTAAAGAAGCTAAAGTTATTCCTCCTATTTCAGTGATATGAGTCTATTTTCATTCTATGAAACAGAATGAACATTCAGTGCAAAACAGTATTAAATGAAGAATCACTAAAAGAACATTTTACCAATAGAAACTAAACATTCAGACACATATTCTAATAAAATATCAGACAGGCTGAGTAAATGAGAACTTAACATGAGACCAGTCTCTGCTCTGGTCTCACATTCAGTCTGTTGAGACTAGTACTCAAACTGGATTAACAGTGGAAATGTTAGCTTACACAAATACACCAGAGCCCACTACAGCTAATCGCTTTAACACTGACACCGCTTGTGTGTGTGTGTGTGTGTGTGTGTGCTGGGACTTCTTAATGTGTTTGTGTCTTTTTGGTGGCTTTGAGGCAGGAAAAAATGGCCTATTTTGAAACATTTCAGAAGGAAACCTGAGCTAAAACACCCGATCGAAGTCTCGACTACTCAGACTAGACATGCCACAAGTTTGTAGATAATGTTCACTGACTGTACTCCTGTCGACTACAGCTGAAGAATTCTTCATGAATTCATTATGAAGCCAGACATTTCAATACGGTCTGTTATGCAATTTTTCCAAATATGTTACTATCGTATCATGGAACAGAGAAAAACAACTTCATATGTATCAGGTTTCTTTCCAGCTAAACCTCAACACAGGTGTTTTCTGTGCCGTTCACTCTAATTGAGAAAACATGTGAGTGTAGTGAAAGCTGTAAGTAAGTTTAGGTCAGAATATGTCTTATGTTGCTATAAACTAGTAATATATATATATATATATATATATATATATATATATATATATATATATTATGGGTGCAGGAAACATGCATGTGATCGCAAATTCAGTTCTCTTTTTACACACACAATTATGTCAAAATGCCCATGTTGTGTAGTATTAAATGTGTACAGAGTCTGTTATGTCCTTGGCGAACTTTTTTTTATCTTTAATATGAATCAATTTATATTTAGTTCATATAGTGAAGACTATACAGTGTTTTATTTTTACATTTGATTATTTCATTTCAGTAATATTCCTTACTACATGTTAAATAAACCTATGCTACTTTACCTGAAAAACAAAGTGTATTTAATTTTTCTATATTTTTGAGTTACAGCTTATTATGAAGGTGCATGTTAACATTTTAAAATATAAAATACGAAATTGTCAACATTTGTAATTGACAATGTTGTATTTTATGGTGCATTTAAAGTGTAAAATGTCTCACCTGTAGGCCACAACTTTACTCACTCCAAATGCACCGACCAGCAAATCTGTAAAGAGAGTGAAAAATACTAAGAGGTGCAGGACAGACACAATATGATATGAAAACAGGTGTGAAAAAAATATATGAAAATGTGAAAAATGTCTTTTGCAAAAGAAAAAGGAAGAAAGAGAACGAGTGGCTGGATCATAAAGCTTCAAAGCACACTGCAGCTTGAAGTGATTTGGGCCTCCAGCAGTCTCTATCAAAGATTACTCGACCCGTTTCTCATTCTACCAGTCTAGCGTCTTACATCACCTGCCATCTCTGAACAGAACCAAAGAGAAACCCCAGAGAGCCACGGAGAACATGTGAGGCTTTAATCTCATTCAACTCAAAGGTGCACCGAGCCACATTTCATTAAATGAAAGATAAATACACCATGCTGAATGGTTTCCCTCTTCTCTTAATGAAGGTGGGCACAGCAAACATGAATTCCAACCTATATGGGATTTTAATGATACAACAGAAGAATCGTAATGCGATTTAAATGAATCAGGGCCTTAACAAAAATCATGCAACAAGGTTTAATAATACCATCAATTGAATCACCATCAATAATTTGTACATCTAATTTTAAGTAAGACAAATCAACTAGTCCCACAAAACTTAACTGAATTAATTAGTAATTGATTGCTAATACCTGCATGCAGTTGCTGCTGTTTTTCTGGTAGACAAAAACATGTATAGGAGTAGTTTAATGGATTTTATATAAACAATAAAAATAACAGGTTTTTTTCATGCATTTTGATTAAAGTAAGAGAAAAATAAAGAAAAATAATATTTTTAATAAATAAAACAGTTGGGGATAAAACAAATATGATGAAATCTGTTTAAATCAAAGGTGAAAATGTTTAAAATTCACCTCATTGTGATATTGTGAATAAAACTAGCTAATATGATTTGTCTCTCTCTCTGTCTTATATATATAAATTAATGTTTTTATTGAGCAAGGACACAATCAACTGATAAAAAAGTGACAACAAAAACATTTAAAATGTTACAAAATAGTTCCATTTCAAGAAAAAAATGTTCCTTTAAACCTTCTATTTAAAAAAAGTGTATTATGGTTTCCACAAAAATATTAAGCAGCACAATCGTTTTAACTGTGATAAAGACAAATGTTTTTTGAGCAGCAAATCAGCATATTATAATCATTTCTGAAGGATTATGTGACACTGGAGTAATGATACTAAAAATTCAGCTTTGCAATCAGAGGACTAAATTATAATTCAAAATATATTCAAATTTAGAAAACATTCCTCCATTCTTTCCTCTTCTTCCCAAATCTTTACTGTTTGTCTACATAGCAAGCCCTACTCTAACTCCTATAGCAAAAGTAACAAGGAAAGGATAGTGTCTTCAGTGGAAATGTTTTTTTTAAATGATCAGACAAAACAAAACCTGGTCACGGACAACATTATAACCAAATATTCTATATTTTATATAACCACACCTCAGTACCTGAACAGTGGAAATGTTGGCAGAGTGTGTGTGTTAGTGGTCTGTTGCTTCCTCTATGGCCTCTGCTAAAGCTATAACCATCCATTCATCTCTGACATCTCATTAAACTATAATTGAACCAACATAAACCATAGCAAAAGATCTGCTTCTGACACCCGCTCAGACAATATTAGACATTTTGTTTTCTTTGATGGTGAAATAGTTTTTGAGATAAGTATAGAATTTCGAATAAGTACACATTAAACTTTAACCTTCACACCAGGTCGGTTTCATCCAGTCTTTAATCAAACTTGAGCAAGAGACCATCTCTCTCCTTAGTTTTTGAATTGTACAAAGCATTAATAGGAAGGAAGAGTACAAATCGCTCCTGAAGGGATGCATGCAGTCAGGCAAACTCAGAGACTCGCATGCAGGAATGTTCCAGAACAGCTCCAGCACCCTAATGAGTGCTCAGAGACTGCGGCTTTGATTCCTGTTTCACTGAGGTCGATCACTGGCTTTGCTTTCCATCAGGTCCTGCCTTCAGGAATGAAACACCCCTGGCAGAGAGCCCATTGTAAACCAGAGTCAGCAGCTTTTGGTATTGTGACAGAAAACACACCTCGAACACAATGGACAGAAACACGCATGCTAACACCGACTGACACACACACATCCTGAAGGTATGAGCTCTCATCTTGTAAAGGCAGAGAAGATGACAGAATAATTCAATTTATTACATTCTCACATCTGGAAAGTCCATTTGAGCCCTTAACTTCCTCAGAATAGCAGTGAGGTGTAAATGTGTGTGTGCAACACAATAGTCTACCTCAAAATATTCAGGTCGAACCCTCCGGCCGCCACAACACAAGGGTCTTCACCGCAGGAATAGGTTAATAGGAGGTGGAATGATGGAGGGAGGAGATGGAAGAAGCTCAAACACTTGAACTTTAATAAGGTTAGAGTCTGTTATAGTAATCTTCATCCTCTAGCCAATGAAATGCCGGAGCACAGCCAACTAATGAAATCTTCTCTTTTACCTCTCTCATTTCACCTGACATACAATCACGTATCCATCCAAAGCAGAAAACCAAAACCGAACTCCTCCCTGTAGATTTTGGATAGAAATGTTCTTGATCGGATTGGTAGTACATGCATATTTATAGGGTGCCCACCCAAGTTCCTAAAACATTTCCAATGGGTCCTGAATGTAACATTAGTTTCACATAGAAACAACATATCATGTTTTTGGAAGCAATATAATGTAGAAATATAGTGGAAAGGGGAATTCTGAATCGCAAATCTTTCCACTATTTTTCCTTTTTATATACAGAACGACAAATTCTGTTTCTATATGTCGCCCTTTGGTATTTTAAAGTCTTTTTCTCTCAAATGAATGAAGTAATTGTTAAATGTGCATTTTATCTGTGAACGATGCCTGAAGCGGTGGACAGGAAATGTGGAGTATGTAATGCACTGCTGTTTAAGCAGGTCATGATGAATGACCCTTGACCTTTGACTTCAACCCTGCATTTAACCAAAGTTCACTCTAGCCCTCACATAAACCCCAAACCACACACACACAAAAGAAAAGGCGTATAAACAGGAAAGGTATCTGTGTGTGATGATTTAATCCATGTCGAGAGCTAATGGAAAACATGGAAGACACACTCAAACACTGTCAACCAAGTTTCCAACCAACCAAGCAGCTTGCACACAACACACTGAACGTGAAACTGCGGTACAATGTGATAAAAATCCCAGCCAATGTGATTTTTTTATTATAATTATTTTAAAAGTGTTTTAACAGTCAGGGACAATGGACAGTACATGACTGCCCCAGAATTAGCTACACAGCTAAATTACATCTGGTGTCCCAAGGCAGGAAGAAAAGTCAAATGCTATAACTGAAGTATTACAAAAATTCAATGAACACATATTTGTCCCTTCCTTAGCCATATCTTGTAATTTGAACAGCATAAGAGTAAAATAGGACATAAGAGGACACTTTCTAATGAAAATTGTTAATGTATTCCAAATATAAACTGCTCTTATAGAAAAAGCTGAGACCAAAGTTTAGAAGATCTTTTCTGTCTTTATATAAACTATGTAAAGGTTAGATTTTGCGACCATGATGATACACAGTATTAAATATGATAAAATATCATTGATTGCATAAACTTTAGCAGCATCTGTTGAATAACTAATCAACTTATGTTATTTATCACTACACGGAAAACATTTTTACCTGCTTCTTAAATGTCAGGTCTGAGTCTAAAATACTAAATAAAATGTTTAACATCCCCCATTTGCATTTATTCATCTAGCAGATGCCTTTATCCAAAGCAACTAACGAAAGTGGAAGACAACAAAGCAATTTTAATCTGAATGAACTGATGAAAGTGATATAGATTCGAAGAGGTCGATTAGAACATTAACACAGATCAAAGATTGCGGAGATCACATCTCTAAAAAGCTTATCCATTCTGAGAGGAAGAGACAGCAAAATCTGTTTTCTATCTTTCGTTTTGCTTTCTGGGTCTGTTCAACATCATTTTGTGTGTGTGTACACCTTTGTGTGATTGTTCTACCATCCATCTATGGTTTTCATGAATGGAAAAGATCTGCGTTTATTAGAGCATATTAAAGATGACAATCCTGTCACCATGAAAGAGCAAACTCTCACACACACTCATGCGACACACATGTGCATATAAGCTGCCTAACGATCTGACTTCCTGTCTCTATAAAGAAAGCATGTGACAGCATCTGCTTTGATGATTTTGTACAATGCCATTAAAAAATGAAAGGGGAGATTAAAGGACAGAAAGAATGAATACATCGCTCTGTTTTTGTTGAAATGGGCTTGAGGCGTTACAGCAGAGTTTGGCTTTAGAAACACGCTGGGTGTTTCTGTAGTTCTGTTTCCGAAAATGAATAAGTTAATTCACGTTTCTTTTAGTCAAAACAAGATTATGGCGCAGCTGTGATGGATTGCGGGAACATGCAGATCTGTATTCTTCTAAAAGCTCTACATTCAACAAAACAGTTCATTTCAATATAAACTAATCCACAAACACTATGTGAAGACAAGTTGGGATCATTTTAAATTCAAAACAAAAAAAAATGTATGAAACATTTATGTAGCTGCTTTAAACTTCCTGATCATTTCTTCTCACAGATACTCAGAAACACCTGGGTCTGAGGAACAAGAGTGGAACTTCATCTGGAGCCCAGTCAACATGTCTGTCACACACACACAGGCTATAAATAGCTTGTTCAGTCACCTTCAAATGGTTATATAGTCTTGAAACAATCGCCTCTAAAATGATCAGTAAGATTTGAGCTTTTCAGGTAAACCCAAAATCACTGTGTTCAATGAAAACAAGCAGAAACATCATTCATTAATATATGCGTGATTTGATGAGGTTCAAGAGTCAGACAGCAGAGAGTGTCAGAAATCACATGGATCTCATCATGAGGAAGATTGCTCTCAATAAAAACATAAATAAATCTCGATAAACAGAGCAATGAGAATAATATGCAGAAATGGTATTCCACAATAATAGAAGGCAAAGAAAAGAACAAGAATGAGTGGAAATACTTTCACACATCTGTAAAACATGACCAGTAGATTGACCAACAAAGTGACTCAACATGGATGTCTCAGTCCAGTCTTTTTCTTCTTCATCTAGTCTTTCATTCCTCCAACATCAAATCTCCCTGGCTTACATCAGTTCCCAAGCATGATTGTCTTAACAGAAACTTAAACAGAGAGAGGAAGAGACTAAAGGTTTTTCTTTACTCACCAGGGTACTGGTTGTTATCGAGGTCAGACGCTCCACGCAGGGTGAATCCAAAGCCAGCTGGGATGGCGGAAGAGGCCCAGTCACCTCTCAGCACTTGAGATGCCTGTAACATCAGTCCAGATTTCTGCCCATTATAGATGAACACCCTGCCACCACGGTCCTCACCTGCGAACGGAGCCCCTATTGCCACGTCTGAGTAAGAAAGAAACGGAGAAACCATATTTCATCAGTTACAGCATTAAAACTACACACAAACTAGACGAGATGTACATTCTATGTGTTTCCACCCTCAGCCTACCTATGAAAGCCTGTTTGAGGCTATGGAAGAGTTAAATAAATAAAAAAAAAAGATTGTGAGATAAAGTACAACATTTGAAAAAAGTGAGTAGTAAAGTTGCAGCTGTGAGGTACAATCAATTGTGGGATTTAGTCTCAACTGTGCGGTGAAGTGGAAATTGTGAGGAATAAATTGTAAATACTAGTGAGATATAAAGTCTCAACTTCATATCTTACACTCGCAAGTATTTCTCTGAGTTGATTCTTTATATCTCACATTGCAACATTATATCTCACAATTGCAAATTTACATCTCATATTATGTTGCAATGTGAGACAGTCTCAATTCTTAGATTTAAAGATGCAGTTTGGATATAGTCGCGATTCTAAGATGTAAAGTTGCAATGCGAGATATAAATATGATATAAAGTCTAAATTCTGAAATTAAAGTTACAATGTGAGATATTAAGTTTTAATATCAGATGTGAAGTTACAGAGACATAACTCCCATTTGTGAGATACAGAAAAAAAAAATGAAGTGGCAACTGTGAGATATTTAGATCTGGATACATGAAGTCACAAAGTTGTATTTTGTTTTTACTCTTATGTAAAAACAGGTTTCATACCAACCAGAAAACTAGGGCTGGGTATTGTTGGGCATTTCACAATTCGATTCGATTTCGATTCTTGAGGCTTCGATTCGATTCGATTTCGATTCGATTCAATATTGATTTATTAGCTTCGATATCGATTCAATAATAAGTAAATTCACAAGTAATTAAGTGCCTGAGTATATTTTTAAATAATGTGCGCAGTACCAATGTTAAAGAACAAATTGACCCCAGCATGTTTGTTTCCTGTCATTGTTTATTCATCAGAATAAACTGTACAATATTGTATGTGTTGAATACAAACAGAACTGTGACAAGCACTGTACAGTGCTTTAACAACACCTCTAAAGTGCATGTAAGTTAACTAAGTAGTAGAAAGTATATATTCTTTCTTCCTATACATTCAAGTTATAAAAGAAATGTAAACAGAAGCACAAAATGTGCATACTCCAAAAAAGTCTAATATTATAATTATAATTTTGTAAACAATAACACTTAACAGCTGATCACTCTTAACAGCAATTGCGAGTTATCAGGGGGAAAAAAGGCTAACTTAACCTTTTTCCCTCTCAGAATAGTTTATATCTCACAATTCTGAGTTTATATCATGCAATTCTGACTTTATAACTCGCAACTCTGACTTTATATCGTGCAATTCTGACTTTATAACTCGCAATTCTGAGAAATAAAGTCAGAATTGCGAGATGTAAACTCCCAATTGTGAGGAAAAAAGTCAGAATTGTGAGATAAAAAGTCGCAATTACCTTTTTTTATTTTACATTCTGTGGCGGAAACAAGCTTCCATAGTTCCAGGCTTACAGTGGAATCCAAAATGAGCCCAAACGTCTTTTAATGTTAGTGGGGCAGGCTTGAACGGAGTGCAGCTGCTGCCCGTCATCGCGCTGTTTTGCTAAAGCGCGTCTTGTACAACGCTGAACGCTCTCACTAGAGTGTAGCCCACAGCGCCGCCACTGGCCTGGATGGCTGAATCGATTCATAGGATTTGATGAATCGATATTGAATTGAGAAGCAAAGAATTGCAATGCATTGATGAATCGATATTTTTACCCAGCCCTACAGAAAACCAAGATTCACACTGAGTGCTATACAGTACATTTGGCTAAGCTCCATTTTGTCATTTATCATTTTTATTGATTATTTCAGTGTTGGCTATGGTGGAGAGGAACAGAGAGATGCTTTTATGCAGAAGAAAAGAGGATGCTTCTGAAAAGAATACTGATGATTTACACAAAGCTCCACAGGGAGCGACCGCTCTTTTCTCCTCGGCACTGAGGGACTATTACAGAACAATAACAGACTCATGCACAAGCGCAAGTTCAAGTCCACTACTGCATGGCCAATAATTCTCCAGGGTAGAGTTATCTATTCAAGTGTTCCTCCTGCCAGCAGCACTGCTCAAATCATTAACCTACATTTTGGGCAGCGGCACACACACACAAGAGGAAAACTGAAGAAACAGAAAACTGCTGACCCAGACAGAGATGCCCACTGAGGGGCAGAAAGACTGGGATGTTGAGGAAATAAGGTCTATAAAAGATCTATGTCAGGGATATTCACATTACTTTGCTTTAAGGCCACTTTTAGAAAATGACCAGGAGCCAGTGAATGATCTGGTAATGATACATGGGTTTCATTTCATTTTATGCCAGTCTTTAATATGTATAAAAATAGTTATAAGTGCTGGAAACCCTTTCCACTCAATATACAGTAGTCCATATGAATTTGATTATGACATCTTGTTTACACATTAACACATTCATTAAATTCATAAATGCTTCCAGTATGCTAACTCCAGATCTTTCCATTAAAATAAAGTCTAAATATGCATCAATAATGATGACAGTATTTGAATATCCTAACCTCCCTTTTTTAACCTTTTTTTATTAATTATCATAATTTTTGTACGAAATAAATGTATTATTATATATAATATTATTTATAATAATAATATAATATATAATATTAAATATATTATAAATAATTTAAATTTGATTAAAATATATAAAAAAATTCAAGTAATTTATAATCTATCTATCTATCTATCTATCTATCTATCTATCTATCTATCTATCTATCTATCTATCTATCTATCTATCTATCTATCTATCTATCTATCTATCTATCTATCTATCTATCTATCTATCTATCTATCTATCTATCTAAATTGCCAAAAAATGTGAATTAATCTGGTAACAAAATGTAAATTAACTAAGTTGTGTGCAAGAAATCAACATGAAGTGACACTGTTTACACTGGAAGCAAGTGGCATGATGTACAACAGCCTCATAAAACGCACCTGCAAAATGCACAACCTTCCTGATTATAAAGGAAAAAAAAAACTTTATCCTGTTGTGTCACTTGATTACAGTGTAGACATGGAAACTGCAACTGAACTGTCAAAAACAATAACAAAGTTGTTAAAGATAGATAGTTATCGGCTGATAACCTAATAGGGAGCTGCATTTGACCCTTAGGCTGGACCTTGAGCATCCCCGATCTATTTCCTCACTCTATTATTAAAACAGCAGACAAACTCCAAAGAATGGCCAAAAACAAAGGGACAAAAGGATAAAGATTCGGAAAGAGAGAAAGCCCATGACTAATGACAGATCTGAGAGGAATGTGTGCTCATGGAAATCTTGTAAGCTAAGCAAACCATTCTGAGGTAGAAGGGAAAGAAAAGTTTAATTACACTTAGAAAAATAAAATCATCACCACAAGAAAGCACTCATTTCCGTCCAGCAGACCACCGTGTGTGTGTGCGTGTGCATGTGTGTGTGCACACGTGCGTCGATCTATGCAATAACCCTCTGTTTCACTGTTTCTCTTGGACAAGTTCCTTTCTATAAATATCCATCGTGTGTTTTTGGTGATTCTTGATCATTTCCTTTTCCTGTTTTCCGGCAGTGGGCACAGTAGCTGGCACAATGCCCAAAGACCCCCAACAAAAACAGCCTGATGGTCGATGAAATAGAAAAGCATAATATATATGAGCTAGAATTCATTATGACACTTTACAAGATACTTAATTGTGTGGCTTGGCCTTAATCGACTGCATACATACACTACATGCCACAACGGAGAGAAACAGACATTTACAGACACACAGTAAAAAACCACTGGGTCCAAAAATATCAGACATAAAATCATGCTCACGGGCCTAATCTGCACGCACTCTGAAGAGATCATAATCTCTGGATCAAACCTGACTACCTGACTAAGTTTATAGCAGGTGTATTGAAGATCCTGAACCTGATCTAAAATGGGTTGGATTTATTTCGTCAACTCTAAATCTACTAGAACCTTCCCTGAGTTTGTGTAACAGGTCACAGGACACTAGAGACTGTATACACACACATAAGGGATACCTCTCATTGGATCCTGTTCATGGATCTCACTTCTCTGTATGTCAGTATTTGACTGCTGAACTATTGTTTCGCAGGTAGCAGCAAATCCATCTGGAGGCACCAGAGCAACAAAACTGAACAAACAAAGCTAGAGAGACTAAATGACAGAATAATTCATACAGCAGAAGTACAAAAACAAACAGAGACATTATGACAAGTGTCACTTCATCACTCCAGTGCAGCCATATGGCTGATGTAACAGAGATGCAGTGTGCGATATCAGGTTCTTTATGACCATATCAGATATTGATTAAGTCATTATTCTCCAAAACTCCCGGACATCATCATCTCATTATGCGATACTTTTACATAGCCAGAAAATGTGAATCAAGAGATCAAGACGCATAAATAATCCACAAAGTGAATCCCTGGATGAATTAAAGTGTTTTGTTTCCATTAGGTCTTCTTGAAACTCAGACAAATTATATACAGTATTGGAGTCTCTAAGCACATTGGCATTTCATACAAGTTGAAAAGTCTAATATTACAACATGTTTTTTTTTTCTTCTTTTTTTAATCAGTGACTGTGGATTGAGGATCAGGTGGCTTACATCTCATGTATAGATATCATATCCTCATCTTACTTTCATCCACATCAAGTGTCATTCTAAAATTACAGCGACATATCAGGTTATGTTACAGTAACATATGGAGTTGATTCATTGTGCACACACATCATTACAAGAGAAAACCTCTCTGTTCCCAGCCCAACTCAATCTGTCTGCACTGATGGAGATGATCTGTGGGTGATTAATCCGGCCTGGACTCCACCCATGGACACCTGGTTCTTCAGATGCAGGATGAACTCTTGAACAATTCATAATAAATAGAGAAAATGCTGCCAAGACAACATGATTTGCCTTGATCTGGACAGAAATTGAGAGGCAGGGCTCAACTAGAAGGATTTTTATCTGCTTGCCAGGTCAGGCCAGCTGTTCAAAATTCAGGGGACCTATTACCAGTTCACTTGATTACATGATACATTCAAATTCTAATTTATTGATTGATAGATTAAACCTTTTATTTTGCAAACATTATTCTGATCAATTCTGTCGACTTAACTCAATATTGATCAACTTAATCTTGTGCGTAATTTAAACTTTAAAAAACGTTGTAGTAATGAATTTTTTGAGTGACTTCTGAGTGACGAAAGTTGAAATGTTTTAATAAAGGAAAAGACTTGTTAGAGTTTAATGCTGTTGTGTTGGACATTTAAAAGTGTTTCTATGTCACGGGTGACGACATGAAGGTATAGTATGCTGTTGAATGTTAAAGGTCACCCAAACGAATGTTAGTTCAACCAAAAATAAAAACTCACATTGTTAAAACCCCGTAAGACATCCCTTCATCTTCGGAACACAGTACCACTTGGACTATTTTAAACATTGTCTTTACTAACTTTCAGGGCCGGCAAGTTTCAATTACATACAGTAGACTGCTATGGAGTGAGCCAGCTCTCAGATTTAATCAAAAATATCTTAATTTGTGGTCTAAAGATGAACGAAAGTCTTAGGGGGTTGGAACGACATGAGGGTCAGAAATTCCTGACAGAATTTTAATTTTTGGGTGAACTAACCCTTTAAGGTTGTTTTGCAATAAGATTGGTTGACCAGACACGGGGATATGAACCATGTGGTTCACACCCAACTCTTCACAGGAAAATGCAGACAAGGGCAACAAATCACTAATTTTACACTTCCTGAATGGGTTAAAACTGAACATTTTAAGTGTGTGATAGAGTGACAGGATATCCTACACAAAAAAAGCCAAGTAGGAAATGGGAGTATATGTAACTTCTGTCTCACTGGCCTTGAAAAAACTCTTGAAACATGCAATACAACAAAATACAAGTGCATCAGCACGAACACTTACCCAAATATCCATCCTGGTTGATATCTCCAAGAGGGGCGATGGCACTTCCATACCGGCCGAATAGATGCGTTCCAGTGAGTGTGATGGGAGGGGAGAAGAGAAGCACGTCCTCTTGCAGGTACAGGTACACACGGCCCACCTCACGGGGTTTGCTCTCAAACTCACGGTCCATGTAGAGTGGGGCTCCAACTAGCACATCATCTAGCCTGTGTGTGCACAAATAAATACACAAAGTTGATACAAACACCTCTTTGCATTTTTAGAAGCCCATAAATAATATTATGAGAATAACCAGAACTAAAACCAACAAAAATGGTGGAGAACATTTCACATTTGTACTTCTGACTTCTCAGATCTGATAACATACAGTATATAACCAAGTTGTGTTATTTGATATCTAAAAATAAATCCCAGCGATTTATACATTCCAACATTTGGTAGCCAAAATAACAAAAACTATACATTGACTTCAACACTAGAGACTGATTGGCCCAGTTTCCATCAAATGAGCCCTTTCAACAGCTATACAGTAAGTGTAATGAGCTGTAATTCACTCTCTGTGCGTTGGTCATTGCTGGTTTATCATTTAACTGCTCTTTCTCTGTGTATACCGCTGATTTACTGTGTATTCAACCATGTACCATTGGTAAGGATATAGGAAGCCTTTCAGTTAATGGCATAAACACATGTCAGCATTTCAGACATAAGAGAAGGAGCCTTGGCGCTGATGTGTCAGCCAGGTTTTGTATCCTCATAAGACCAAATTAGAAACAAATTGTATATATACTCTATCAAATGTCCCTCGGATGATGCAAGCATTTAAACAAGGGTCAGGTAAACCAGAGCGCAATGAATGAGTCTAAATAAGCCAAACCCTGAAGAAAAACGAGTGGTTCTATTTATATAGTCCTATTTGGCTCTGAATACAACCAGTAACTGAATACAGCAAGAGCTGGTCAATTAAATTAGCTTAAAATAAATACTGCACGTTTTTCAGTGCTGACAGACCGTGAGGAACATCTAATAACTATGACTATGGAATGTGCACTTTTGAGTCGTACACATGGGGATAAAACTCTGATTTCATAAGAAAGAACTCAAAGCAGACAGACTTATTAGTACCAGCCCTTGCATGGGAGTCATTGGACATTGTTTTCCAAGTTGACTTACCCATCTTCATTTACATCAGTCACTGCAATGGTGTATCCAAAATAAGAGGCCATCTGTAAGAGCCAATCATATACAAAATGAAATGCAACTGAAATGTGACACAAAGAAAGAAACGCACATTGCTATAATATCTTATGCTGAATCAGAAAGCTATCAAAAAGATATGTCTAATTTAAAAACTACTTTTAGTCCCATTAACCATTTTAAAGTGTTACATAAAAAAAAAACTAATTAAAAAGGTTGGACAGTCACTCACCTGCTCCCCAGTAAAATTCTGAATAAACGTCAGGTTTGTTGCATTGATCACCGCCACCTAAAAAAGAAAAGTCTGATAATATTATTGCTCGTAAAACACTTTTTACATTCATGACAGATTGTCATGATTCTGGATTATTCCCTGATGTACTGCAGGACTTGTGTATCTGACCACATGCCTGACCTCCATTCAAAACCAGAGTGATTTTCCTCATGTTAGGCATCTAGCACTCTAATAATTACATCCAGATTGATCTTAGAGGATGTTTTATGGGTCACATATGACGGAGATCCTAAATCAAACAAAGCCACATATGGCTAATACCCAAGAATATAACATGCAGTGAAAAAAGTCCCAAATTCACTGCTTCACAAACCACCCATCTAGCTGAATATGATTCGGTTTAATTGAGGGCCAAAGGGGACACCCCAACGTCCTAGATGCTACAGCACTAATTGGGAATTCCTTCTTAAGACTTCAAATCACATCCAGATGAGAAACTCACATCCACTTACAAGTGACTTAGAGGTTTTACTCTTACCAGAATACATCTTTGCAAAACACACAGCTTGTCTTTGTTTATTTGAACAAATGCATGTTTCAATTGACACAAATGAAGTGAGCAACCTCTTGAACATTTCTCATATTCTTCCTTCCCCCTTGACCTTCACCTCTGACCTTTGATTCTCAGTCTTACCATGACACAAACACAGGAAACAAAGTATGTTTAGGAATGTATACTTACATAACCAAAGTTGTGTGCTCCTCGAGGAACCCCTGCTACCAGTTCTGCATAAAGGAGATAAGAAAATCATACAGTATACCTACCCAAGATATTTACATATGTGCCAGCAGGTTTATTTTAGACAAGCTTCAGTTCAGAACAATAATAAAACAGTCACTTTTCCAGTCTTGAGAAGAGTGTGTATGAGTGAATATTTCACACACACAACCACTTATCTAGTGCATCTCGGGGAAAACAGTGAGGTGAGACTTCTGAGTGTTGTAAATCTCGTCTCTGTCAACACCATGTCAGTCACTCGTTTATTATAAATATTTAGAAGAGAGAGACAGAAGGGAAAATGACACATAGCGAAGGAGACAGAGGCTGTCTGAAGCCTGATGGATGATCTTGGAGATAGTGATGTGGTAGGAGGGTTTGTGGCTGTCTATCTGTCAAATCTGTCCCACCCACTGAGATCGGAGATCATTCGAAAGTTTGCCTTGTTTCTAACTGCCTCGTTCGACCCATCGACCCCACTCGTCCTCAACCCTTCCCCCCACAACCTCAAATTTCCCGACGCCTTTGTGCACCGCAGCAAGAACCCATTCATGAAACTCTGACAAAAAGAGATCAGCATGTCTCTCCTCTCTGGATTCACCACAAATCCAGACCAGATAGAACATATGTATGAGAAATACAGAGAGGGAATTCTGGGAAGAATGAAAAGAACAGAAACTCTCAGTAGCGGTGTTCAGTTCAACTCGGAGTTGGACAATGATGCCTACAGAGACAGAGAATATATGCTGTGTGGCGATAAAACAGGTGTAGTTTAGTTCAATTACGGTTATAACTTATTTGTCATCTTGCTTTTATTCACTATTAGTACAAGCCTGTTGCAGCGGGCCGCGTAGATCCATCCTCAAGTAACAACTTTTTAGCAAAGCCTGCTTTGTACAGACCCTCGTTCACAAAGCAGTCTGGTGAAAAATGATTTGCGCTGACAAACACATTTTGGTACCATTATAGGGGCCACTTTACCTTAAAAATAAAAGTAATCCAGTGCGTCTTCTGCAGCTCAGATGTTGGGAGTAAATGAAGAATGCTATGGTCATTCTTACATCCAACAACAAAACACGTAACGCTAAATCGCTTAGAAGACATTCTTGTCTACAGCTGCTCCAAATAAGGGCAGGTCTATGTTAAAACTGCAGTGTCAGTCAACAGTCAACAGTGGGAGGGGCTTGTACAAAAGTACGTCACATTGCCCAGAATCTGAAAACGACTTGTTCTGAGACACTGTTTATGATGTATGGGGATAGAATAAAAGCACTAGGTGGATTTTGATCATTATAGGGTGGTTGTGTACACACACTGCCAACACAAATTTATGTTCAAACACCATCCAAAAGTGAATTTTGCATAATAGGCGCCCTTTAAAGGATTATTTCACTTTTTAAAAAAACTTTTGCTGATAATTTACCTGTCTTTCTTTCTTCGATCGAATAGAAATTAAGGTTTTTGATGAAAACATTACAGGATTTTTCTCCATATTATGGACTTCAATGGACAGTTTCAAGGTCCAAATGACAATTTCAGTGTAGCTTTAAAGGGCTTTAAACACTACCATACGATTAATAAGGGTCTTATCTAGTGAAACGATCGGTCATTTAAAAAATAAATAAAAAAGTTTAAGTTTTATAAGCACAAATGCTCACCTTGCTCTGTTCTGTGATGCGCATTTGTGACTCTCCTGTTCGAACTCATGCATCAAAATGAATGAATCTTTTTTCGAGTCATTTTGTTCATTTTGTTCGTTGAATGAACGAAATGACTCAAGAAAAGATTTGTTCATTTTCATTCGTTCGAGAAAATAGCCTTTTCTGGCCATTTAATTGAAATCTACAGATGCAAATAGATTAAGTGCTATGCACAATACACTTCAAAGTCTATTTTGGATGTTTTCTTTTCACCAATCTGAAAAAAATAAATCACTTCATAAAAAGCCAATAAGCCCAAAATCTCACGACAGTGTTTTACTGAATTGTGGGCGGTTAGTAAATAAGATGCAGGGTCTTGCAGAATGGTACTGTCTGATGGATAGGTATGCTAATGATTGCTTGTGAGTCGATGTGGGTGCACATGTGTGTGTTAGGGAGGGATGGCAGACTGCAGACAGGCTGTTTGTCACAGGGTGGCATGTCAGGGACAGAATCCTGTGGGGGCTCTGTAATTATGGTCTGAGGCTGAAGGGTCCGATCAAAGCTCAGCAAGCAAGAAATCCACAAAACAACCACACACAGACATAGTTCCCTCTCTCGCTCACACACAAACTCTACAAAAGATGCAAAAGTTTGTTTAAGCGTCTAAGATAGAGGCCTGCTACTCAACCCAAGCATCACGTTATGTGACAAACTGACGAAATATGATATTTGAAGAATATGTTTGTCCCCACAGTGAAAGTCAATGGGGTCCAAAACAACACTTTTTTTATTATATGAAAAACAAAAACCCAATGGGATATTTTTTTATTCTACATAAAAAGTAAGTCATATAGGTTTAGAATGACATGAAGGAGTAAACGATGACAATTTTCTTTTTTGGGTGTCTTCCCTTAGCTTGGTTCAACCAGACTCTTGAACATTTAATTTGTACAGAAAGTCTGGCCTCTCTCCATTGAGAAACGTTTACATCCTTGTAGGCGGGTTCTCTGTAACTGTAAGTTCAAAACTATTGGATCTGCCATAGCCAATCGCTAACATGTGTGAAAACATGAATTTTCATGCTCTGAATAAAACGTTTCAGAGAGTTCAGAAACAGTGCTTGCTTACTGATACAGAGAATAACTTTAGACTTTTTATGCTTTTAACTTTGCAGACTTTTTCATGCTCAAACAGTAACATTACATATTAAAGAATATGTAAAAAAGCATATTATGTCCTCTTTAGAAGTTCTTACCTTGTTCAGAATCACCTGTGAACTCTCCAACTGCTACAGAGTACCCTAACAGACGAACAGAGAGAGAGAATAAGAAAACCAGCGACACTACACTGAGAGAAACAGTTGATGCTGCAAACCAAAGTGGGTCAGTTTAAAAATGATGTTTACTCATGCAATCTTTATCTCTTCATTTTATTATTGATTGCACTTTTATCGTGACATTCCATCTGTGATGATGATTACTTACAATACATGAGGGAAATGCTCACAGGATTTTGAAGTGTGTATTTAATGAAATTGTGTGTGTGTGTACTGAGGTCTGCAGTTCCAGATGTAAATGTTATCAGAAAGCAAAAACTCAGCACCAAACTGAGCTATGGGACAGAGGGTCAAGGTTACGTCAACATCAACAAAAAAAGCTTGTGAGTGTTCATGTGTGCAGGTTTATTAAACTGACTGAGGTTGGATCCCCTGACCCATAAACAGGGCCTCAAGCAAATCGCTGGTGTCCCATAAAGCATCTTTACCTTTCAAAGACAAACACACAGACACATCTCTTACCTAGGTAACTGTCATCATATGCGTCTGATGCAGCCACAGTCTGCTTCTCTCCCTGAACTTTACGAAGGATATTTTTCAGGGAATAGCCGTTCAATATCTCTGCAACTCCTGCAGTAATCACTTGACCTGATCACACAAATACACATTTCTATTAGTTTTCACATTTCACTATTAGAGAGTGTGTGTTAATGTTTATTAGACAAACTGGCAGATGTCATTACTAATTTTCTGGATGGCAAAACATCAAACTGTAATGTACAAAATCACTACAAAAAACCATATGAACTAAAAAATAGGAATAAAAGTAAAATAAAGATTTTTTGGTAAAATAAATTCTTGGACACACTAAAAATAAATGATAAAAAAGCATTTGTCCTTTATGTCAATAATGTTACTGCAATATTTAAAAAAAAAATTAATGAAATAATATATATATATGTATATATATATTAATTATTGATAGTTAATTATCACATTCAACTACAATAATTATACAATCATATTGAGATGAATATTTATAGCTGTTTGTTTCTGTAATATCTTACCTAATTTGTTTTTAAATTCTAAGATTAATTAGTGTGGCCCACAATTTTTATTTTATTTTTTTTTTTATTGCACAATAGGTATAATATAGGTTTGATAAGATTTTTTAGTGTAGAATGTCCAAAAAATTGATGTTTTGGTCCAAGGATGGCAGAAAGACCAAAATTAAAACCAAGTGGACACAATTTATCTCCCAAATTGTGTCAAAACCTCACTGAAATGCTTTAACAACATTCATATTTGTCAATCTGCAACCATCTACAGGGCCATTACACAAGCTCTGAGGAAAAAAACACAGAAGCAAGTTCGCCTCACAAATTAAGATTTGACATGGTGAATAAAGCAAGTGTGTGTGTGAGAGAGAGAGATATTTTCTCTCTTTTTGTTCTTCAAGTTCCATACACACATTATTCTCATTTACTACCAGGCTACAGCCTGACCTGAACAACCCTAACCATTAATCTCTCTTAATATGTGTGTTTAGCTATGTATCTGTGTATGCACGTGTCTCTATTAACTCGCGTTTGTTTTGTGGATACAAGACACAACATGTGGTACTTTTTGGTGGTAGTCCTCTCAATTTTTCTCAATTGTTGTCCTTCCTCAAAAAACAAAACAAAAAAAATTATGAAAGGCAAAGGTTAAGATGGACTAAGCGTGGGAATAGAGGAGAGGAGAGAAAGCGAGTGGCAGGTCATAACTTATAATGCATTAGTATTTGTCCACAGCATGAAGTATATGAGAGAGAGAGAGAGAGAGAGAGAGAGGGAGAGAGAGGCCCTGTGTCCGACATTATTTTTTGTCTCATCTCTAGTCATCAATAACACATGTGAGACGTGATGTGGAACCCAGTATTATCAGCATTTATTAAGAACTGTAACTTTCAGTCTGTGTGGGGTCTAAAGATTGAGCTCATATGTTTTCATATCTTAACATAGGACTGCAGTTACACAACAATCAACATCTAGCATAGCGTTCCAAATTCAGACACAAACAATCACATACACATCCGGCCACAGAATATTTAACTTTGCCTCATTTAGTTAGGGCCAAACATTCATTCCACACATATTTATTTATTTTTAAGAAGTGATTTTTTTGCTCTCTACAAGCAACACACAAGCTCTCCCACATCTTTTGGATTTGACATGCCCTGTCCCGAGACCTTTCGGTTTCTGTGGTTGCAGTAGATATTGAATACACTTAACTTGTTAATCAGCCAAATGAGTTGATGCTGACAGTCTCAAAATGCCCAAACTGTTCCATCCCAAACATAAACATTGCTAAACAAATGCATGTGTACAGATCTCCGCATGCTCATCAAATGTACTTCACTGTTAATTGAGCAGAATGTATAAAAGTGAGAAAGTGCAGGCGTTCATTACCCTGCAGTCACTGGAGCTTAAAAGCGATGATTACAGCTCTAACTGTGAGCCAACACTAAAGCCACTGACCAAAAAGAGCAGCTCATTGACCTCGACCAGTCTTCTATTATCACAAACCGCCATCACTGACCCATCTGTGATGAGTGAACTGTGACAGAACACTTCACTGAGGAACGCAGAGCACTGATTGGCTGAACAGACTCCGCAATGGTAGCACTAACGCACTGAGATAATCCCTGCTTATTTTGCTAACGGGGCTCATGGGAGGTGACGTGTCATCTGTCTGAGTGTCTGTTATTTTGCTCTGATGGTGGAGGAAGGGTCAGCCTGGTCAGTTTGTTGGATGGAACTAAGATTCTTGGGCTCCTGTGAGACTGTGAGTTTGGGATATGGGAGACTTGTGTCTGCAAATCTCACTCGGAGAAACTCTGTAAAAGGATGGAATGATGAGAAAATAATAAGGAGAAGTGTGTTACCTTGCCAGTAGAAACTCCCTGGTCCTCCCACAACCAGAGTCCCTTCCTGAAAGAATGAGAAATAAATGAGTGAGGAACTAGGAGAGAGGGCAGAAATGAGGAGGTAGAAATGTGTGTTTGCTTGTGCAGGAGTCTTTTAAGAGACTTACAACAGTGGTGTGTGCTAAAAATATAAGTGCCAGTAATTTTTTTTTTTCATTTTGAAGATTTTGAACAAAAAATAATGACATCATGTCACAAAGGAAGTAACCATGAAGATGAAATACACAGACATGTTTAAGAGGAGGGAGATTTGTTACCTTAGTGAAATCAACACTGAAGCCCGCCTGGCAGAAGCCCTGGCCCTCAGGGTCCGGGTTATCTACAAAGATCAGAGCAGCCTCAGTAAAACAAGTCATTAAGATATGCCTGAGTACATAAAGTATCAGCACTTCAAAGACAAATATGTCAAATATTTATGTAAATGGATGGATGAAGGGATGCAATGAAATGTTCAGAAGTTTACACTTCTTATTCTTGAATGAGATGTAAATATGAGGTCTACATTTGAATGTATTGATCTTTTTTTTATTAATATTAAGTATTAAGCATAATATCATTCAAATCATGAGCTAAGCCACTACCTTTAAATAACATCACAATTCATTTCACAGATCTGGGCAAATAAATCTTCCAAAATAGTCCCAATTTCTTCATAAAATGAAGTGGCAACTATGGTCTTAAGCCTACGATTAATCTCAATCCCAACCATAACCAATCTCTATCTAAAGTCAGTGGAAGACAATTGATTGATAAGAAGTCCAGGCCAAAATCTAACCCTAAAATCTGATTGGAGGATAGGAATGTTGTTCCAGGCCAAAAAATAAATAAACGGTGTTAATCCAGGAACATGCTGAGATATTAAGTCCTGTGTGTATATATAATATGTTGTACAGTAGGTGGGGTGAGTTAATGAGGCATAACATCACTTCCAAATCCCAACCACATCAAGTTCTCTGGAATACAATAAACTCTTTCTCTCATTCCATCTCTGTTTCTCTTCTTTCACTCCTCCGCCAGACTTACTCAACACCACAGTCTTTTCAAATGTGTGTGTGTGTACACACATGGATGAGTGTGTCTAGTCCATAGTGAACACAAGCTGGATAATATCACCGCAGAGCGTCCCTGCCCTGCAAGGCAAGGACTTTTAGCTGCCAAGGAGACGACTGGTACTTGAAAATGTTTGACAGAGTCAGGAAAGTAATTCACAGACATTATGGCCTCATATGCCCCATAAAATAACTCTCCCGCTGAATTGATGAGGCACAGTTATCATTATTAGTATACCACTTCACTCTACACTAACTGTTAATACAGACTGTTTCAGTGTGAGTGTGTAAATTAAAAAAAAAAATGTGTGTATCTGATGTGATGCCAAAAAAATCTGACTACCCTTAACGGTGAATGAAACCTCAAAGTACAGGAAATAAGCAGGAAATGACATCAAAACAAACATGTGAGTTTCCCCTTTGATTTCTGTTTACAACAGGGGCTATGATTGCCATGCCAACTGGCACAAATGGACAGGAACGGGCACAGGCCGAGAAGCAGCAGATGCATCTGATATTCTGTGTGAAAATCAGGGCTGGCACGACAACCCTAATTTTTACTAGTCGGCTAGTCATCCAGAAAACTAATCGGCTAGTTATATGTAACTATATGTACAGTAAAGCCTGGGTTCTCCCAAGGTTTTTTTCTCCATCCAATCTGATGGAGTTTTGGTTCCTTGCCACTGTCGCCTTGCTTTTGGCTTGCTTAGTTGGGGTTATTTAATATTTAATATTTAGCAATATTATCGATGTTGTACTACTTT
This sequence comes from Cyprinella venusta, assembly GCA_038021265.1. NCBI lineage: Eukaryota > Metazoa > Chordata > Actinopteri > Cypriniformes > Leuciscidae > Cyprinella > Cyprinella venusta. Next base: position 22,053,279 of record CM075874.1, on the reverse strand, counting down.
CATGTTATCACTGTGAAGCTGCTTTGATACAATCTGTATTGTGAAAAGCGCTATATAAATAAATGTGACTTGACTTGACTTGACTTAAAGCCCATAGTATACAGTTTCGGCTGTCTGTCCCGTGTGATTTAATTTGTAAGGGTGTCACGATTTCGATTTATCGAGATTAATTCACAATGTTGAACTACGAATTACAAAATGGATTCGTCGATGCTGCCACGCCCTCATGTCACGTCCGTTCGGCTTGCCAAGTGGAAGAAAACACACGTGTTGAAGTGCTGAGAGTCTATGGTCAACCTCTTCTAACTTAGGTACAGCCATTCAAAAGATAGCATGGCAACTGCAGATGCAGGAGATCCATCAACAGAACTGGTGGTGCATCCCTACCGCAAACCATAATGGGAATGTGTTTCTGCTCAAAACAAACTGATCTAAACTTTAGTAAAGCTTAAAAAACACGCTTCTTGTTAAAGTTAACTGCATTTTCGCTGGTTCCGTGTCATTGTTTGTTTCTCTTTGAGTGTGTGAGAAAAATACTCACTGGTTCTACAAGGTGAATACTCAGCATAGGCACTGAAGTTCTGCACAGCCACATAACAGGTTCCCACTGGATCCATCTCACTGCTGACCTTCACTGTCCTCCAGTGATAGAGGGGAGCACAGGCCTACAGAAACACACAAGCACCATATAAGCACTGATAGATGTAGGTCGAACGTAAAGATGTTCCAAGGGACGGAGCTGAAAAAAAGTCTGTCTTGTGTGATTTTCTGAATAAAAACATTTAGTTAAATGTTAAACGTTTTAGTATTTGATCGTTTGGAGAACAATAGTCACATTTGGGCACAGTGCCTCCCCTCATGTAAAAACTCTGGCCAATTTCTTTCAAACATCAGCAGTTCTCCACCTCACTTGGTCAACCTCAAATCAACATTTTCCAAAACCCCCTCAGTAACGGGACAGAGCCACATTGCCTATCAAAACATTTTCACATAATGCATTCATGAATGAAACTCTGATTCTGGCACCCATGCATTCATGAACGAAACACTAATGCAGTGCTATTAAATAACATTGAGCCATTGATGTGCAGGTATATTCAAACCACATCTATGAACACACAGAAGCATGCTTCCAGCATGAGGATGACTGCAAATGGTCTTTAAATGGGTTGGTTTCCTGAGCATCACTTACCACCACTTTGCCTTTATGAGTCCTGACTGTGGCTCCAAACCACTGATAGGATTTAAATTCAAGAGGCTCCCGTGTCCCATTCACTTTAATCATCCTGTTATCTGGACAAAAGAGAGAGGAAGAATGAAAGTCAACAAAAAACAGAGAGAGGGACTCACGGTACTTGTATGATAAAGAGGAAACATCAGGCAGCGGAGTAAGACATTGCGAGCACTTGTGCCAATATACTCACTTTCGAAAAAATATGAGCCATGAAACAGCAAATTAGCCTGGCTTCAAATGTGTGTTTGTTTATGTGAAGGCAAATCAACAGGGGGTGTAAACACAAGCACATGATTCTGTGGATCTGTTTCTACAGGGGTTCAGTGCGATCCAGAAAAGATCCAGTTACAGCTGTGCCTGTTTAGAGCTCCATAAGGTATAGTCTACACCTCATAAAAACACATCAACTTTAATACTTCTCTGATTTCTTCTCGCTGTCTCTCGGGCATTTACTATGGGCCTTTTTCTTCATGCTAAATGTAAATCATATACTTAAGTAATAAGATTTTGCAACATTTTTAAATAATTTTCTCTCTATCTTTAAAGGGATACTCAACTTTTTTTGGAAATAGGCTCATTTTACAACTCCCCCAGAGTTAACTGTTGAGTTTTACGTTTTTTGAAACCATTCAGCCGATCTCCGGTTCTGGCGGTACCACTTTTAGCATAGCTTAGCATACATCATTGAAGTGGACAAGACCATTAACATTTCTCAAAAAACAAAATGACCAAAGTGTTTCGATATTTTTCCTATTTAAAACTTGACTCTGATGGCATTCTCTCAGCACAACTTGTCTTAGTTCAGTGAGTGAACTGTCAGAGTTACCGGAGTAACATATTGGTTTATTTCGAGTCGGAGTGACTGTCAGGGCACGTCCGAAAGTGAGTAACTTTAGAAAACTGTGGACCACCGCCGACTCACTACGCAAACTGTTTTGAGCGATTCAGTTCCATTTGGTGACTGGTTTGACCGGTTCACTAAAAAGAACCAGCTCAAAAGAATGGTTAGTTCAGGAACCAGACATCACTACCGTTGACACGTCACAGAGGAATATGAGTTGGAGATGTGTGTTCAGTTGCTCAAACACTCAGGTTTTGTTAGTTAAGAATGAAATGGCTATAATTTATTCACACCTCTACTTTTGAATCCAACGCATCAGTCAGCGCTCAGATTCGCTTCCATGGTGCTGTCAAGTACAAAATGCATACTGTGAGGTAAACTAAATGCTATTGGCTATTTGTAAAGGGGGAGGAGCCATTAAATATGTCCTGCCTTAGCTTCCTGTTTCAGTTGAATTATGTCAAAGCATCACACAAAGCTGCATGTTCCAAGGCACTTCAGTGGGCCTTTAAACCATGCAGTCTTGGGATAACCAAACTGCACAGAAACACCTTAGCAACCAGCAAAATCTCCAAGAAACAGCATAGCAATGACCTAGCAACAATCCAGAAGACATTATAACCTGCACAGCATGCAATAAAAACAATCAACAACACTATAGTAACCACATAGCAAATATACCCTGGGAACCTCCTTAAACACCCTAGTACCACCAAGAACACCTTAGAAACCATATGGCAAATACCCTAACAACCACAAATCAACATTTTAGCATTACAGCTGGGACTTTTGCAAAAGTCGCAGCAAAATTGTATTTATTGTTATTGTGTGAAAGTTTAGCCACAATTGTGTGTGTTGATATGTTTTACACACCTATAAGTGCAATGTGATCATGCTGTATTGTAGGAAGTTGTTGTTGCTGATGGAGATCAGCAAACTGGATTAACAAAATAACAATAGATAGACAAACGTGCACAAATTTTTAATACAGACATGCTCTGCAGTACTATTTCCAATTCATAAACATACTGATACTTTTCAAAATCAAAAGTATAAAACAGGCCAGAGAAATCAGGAAATCCTTTTTTTAAATGAACACATGTTCTGGTGTCACACACTGCGCTAAAATGCAAGGTCAGACTGATAATATAAAACACAGCAGGGCATCCCTTGGTGCATTAGAACATCTGTTTCATTTCTGGGTCCAGAACGCATGCTTGTAATTTTTCTTTTCATTTTATGCATTGATATATATTCGTTGTAAATGATTCCTGCAGTTATGAATGAAAGCTCCAATAATAATTAAAACTGTGAGCTTTGTAAACAAAGTGACCTGTGCTGCTAATAAGAAAGTCTTAACACGCATATTCACTTGTCTCAGATATTGCAAATGTAATACTACAATTTACCTCAAATATGTAAAATGTTTAAGACCACTAGAACACCTGGACATAACTATGAAGTTGTGTGTGAGAGAATTGTGTGAAGACAAGGTCAAGACAAGGTCCTGTGGTAGATGACCCTATCTGGTGTATCTGATGAATTTACTCTTCTCAGTCAGGACTGTATTAGTCACACACACACTGACTGTCATCAGAAACGTCAGTCGCACAAACACATGCCATGCCCCCCATGGAGATCTCTAAGAGTCACAGTGAGAAGAGTGCACAGGATCACAGGTCAAGTGTTTAAAAAAAAAAAAAAAAAAAAAAAAAAAAAACGTGACTAATGATGAATCTGGAAACGTGTGTGTTCTGAAAAGATGTTCTTGAGGAAGTAGATGCTGGAAAGTAATGACACCAATTGGACTTCCCAACGGTCTTGATAATGTTGGGTGTGTAAAATCTTTGAAGTAACTCTTATGAGTGCAGAATTGTGACAAATGTGGATCTAGAGTGACGCAAAAGTCGCATGAATTCCGATATGATTGTTTAGACTGAGGTCGCATTGCAAAACATCACACACACACATACACATTTCAGTAATAAAACAGTAATAAATAAACAAACATTAATAATAAAATAAAAAAAGATCCAAAAAGCATTTTCATCAGTTATTCCAAAGCTAAATTTTATTCAAACATCAATTTAATTTTTGTAGATATTCCGGATTATCTAATTCAATGTGTTTGAATGCTAACATACAGAAGACAGTAGATTTTTTTTTAGTTGTAGTAATTTTGAAGAAGAATTATAGATTTTTTAACCTAGGCATACTTTAATCCAATAAAACTAAATAGTTTATAAAGAGTGATTCATTTGTGTATAGTGCAACCCTTTTGTGCTCAGTTTAAAGCTACATTAAAACGAGTAATTAATTTCAGCTACATTAAAACAAGTAATTAATTCACACTCTGCATTGCATGTTTTTGATTCACTAAAAAGAACCGGCTCATTTGATTCATTTTGTTCGCACCATGTTCTTCAGTCACTATTATAACCGACTCCCATATGAGTCATTCGTATGACGGACCGCATAGTCGCGCGTGGTTCTTTAACTTTATTTAATCAGAGGTCATGTCATGACCTATTCTGATAAGAGCCCATGTTAGAACCAGCAACAGCACACAAATACTGCCTTCAAATCCCCCACAAGAGAATGCTTAGAATAACAACACATCAGCGCTCACATCCAAGTCTGTCTCAAGTCCATGCCGCGTTCCTCAGTCCAAAACCGACGACTGCATTTGCCGGCAATCTAGCCAAGGTTACTTAAAATAGTCCAATAATAGTATGACTATGGACTATTGCAATCTCCATCACAGTCACAGGTTACAGAATCGATCTAAATGTTGACAGCAATCTTCCCCTTTCTGTCACTTCAAGACTGTTGCACAATTGCTGACAGACATCATACAGTACCTACACCTTTTCCCTCACTATGAATTAGACGAAATAAACAGCACAAATATACCATGAAATAATGAACGAAGATATTCAAACGTAAAGATACCATGTTGGTGACCTAGAATAGACGCGCGCAATGGACGTCGAAATTAAGGCATGAGTTGCGCGCCTTTCTCTGGTAATTACTTCGCTCCTGAAATGTTAAACCAAACCATATGCGGTGAAATTAACTCTTTCTTGGATGTGGTTTTTGATCTTTTTATTAGAGGAAAGGGAATTTATGAAGCCTACTCTAAAGATGGTGCTTAAAACAGAAAATATGTGTTGATAAACACGATAAACAATACGTGTTTTAGGTTATTTGCACATAATTTTAACTGTACAAGTTTAAAATGAATGTGTAGCCTAAACGGACACATAAAAATACATTGTTATAACTAAAAAGGCCACCCTGTTTGCTCATGGTCATTTTACATTAAGGGTTATAAATCATGAGGCTACCTACTTGCTTTATCAAAGGGGATCTGGCGGCAGGAGTCTGGGTCTGATGCCGGCCAGGGACAGTAGTACACCGCTCCTCCCTCCACAATCCCTGGCTGAGAGGTGTTCGCTTTAGGAGCCCCAACCAGCACCGACATGCTGGAGAGAGAAAGGAATAAATCTACGCACAAGTGCATCCTAATACTAAATCACGGAGTAATACACTTACAACTGACAATATCTGAACCCCAGAAAAGTCATTAAATGTGAGGCAGCATGCATATTAGTCCAGCATTTCCATTTAGCTTACTTCACATGAACTTCTGGCGCTTATAAATTCATTGGTCCATATTGGTGGTGGTGCTGAAAGTTTCATATAGGCTGTGGCAAATGTCACGAACATTGTAGGCATTACCAAACTACGTTATGCCAGATATAGCCTACTGGAAGATGCGTCTGTTTGGGACCTTGACAATTTTGTATATAAACAAATTATATAAACAAATGTTTATCCCACTTACGCGTTTCTGTCTTGTGTTGGCTGGTAGAAGTCCAGTGAGTAGCCAAAATAACTTCCTTCTGGTCCATTATAAACCGTTGGCTTTTCTAAATCTAGATTAAAAGCAGCAGCTTCACAAAAAACTAAAAATGTGAGCAAAAATCCACGAGAAAACACGAGGAATAAACAGGGGTGCATGGCTTCAGTCCAGTTTCTTCAAATGTAATCCAAAAGTTTTGAATAAAGATGGTCAGAGAGAATGTTATGTCCGTGCTCAGCTGTCATAAGTTGAGTGTGCTGCTCTCCATCTGTCTGCTGCTGCCTTCATGCAAACCGCACACGAGTCTGCGCGCGCTCTCTGCGTACTAAACATTATAATGAGCTGCGCACGAGACCGGACTCCTGCACCACATCACACAGCATCCGGCCAACTCCTTTTATGGAGACACACACATAGGCTAATATGAATTTGGACACAATTTAGACAAATAAAAAAAAAGAAAAGAAAATACAATATTACGAATATTATTAGTAGTGATATTATTAGTTTTATACACATTATTATTGGTTCAACTTTAGACATTCTACATAAGTAACTTTGCAACTATGTCAGGCTACTTAGTCAGTAGAATATCAGAAGCATTGTAAAGTTACTTATAATTAGTAGAATGTCTAAAGTAGACTTTAAAAATAAAGTGTTACCTTATTATTTAATGTAAAAGCTACTTCATATTTGTCAAAATAATTTACTTATTTTGATGTAGCATCAAATATATACAATTCTCAACTCTCTCATATACACTCCCCTAAAGGATCATTAGGAACACCTGTTCAATTTCTCATTATTGCAATTATCTAATCAACCAATCATATGGCAGTTGATTCAATGCATTTAGAGGTGTGGTCCTGGTCAAGAAAATCTCCCGAACTCCAAACTGAATGTCGGAATGGGAAAGAAAGGTGATTTAAGCAATTTTGCGTGTGGCATGGTTGTTGGTGCCAGACGGGCCGGTCTGAGTATTTCACAATCTGCTCAGTTACTGGGATTTTCACACACAACCATTTCTAGGGTTTACAAAGAATGGTGTGAAAAGGGAAAAACAGTAGAAGGGGCCGACTGATTCAAGCTGATAGAAGAGATGAATATATATGCACTGTACATACAAACACACACACACACACACACACACACACAGAGAGAGAGAGAGAGAGAGAGAGAGAGAGTCTTTATATTTATTTGAAAATCTTTTATTATTAAAAAATATTTCTATAAAATTAAAATCCTTTTAACTATAAACTATAAAATCCTATTAAAATAATAGCAATGACAAATATTATTCATAAGAAATTTTAAATTAAGATAACATTTTTTCAACTTTAATATTGACATATTATTTGTATAAAGTCGTTTCAATACCCTTGTGTCAATTGTGTCAAACTTACTGCGGATGTTTTTAATTACGCAATTTAAATGAACGGTAATTATCCTCTTCAGACGTCCAAAGTTAAACTTTTGTACGAAGTGCGCGATAAGTATAACCTCTGGAAAATAAACGGTGTGGGTGTTTTTAAGAGAATCTACAAATGTGCATCGTTCTTGACCTGTTTCCTTGGAGCAAATCTAAATTTAGGTGCTCTGTTCACATCTGAGCGCAAGACACGGGCTGCTTCTGCTCTCCATCTGGCTGTCAGAGTTTTAATCCTGTCTAAATGAAGTCATTCCCTTTACCGCCTATCCTGTGATCACCAAACAGTTCGTTCCAAGTTCCAACTGTAAACGATCTCACACTTTCTAGAAAAAGACTCAAACACTGAAATTGCCATAGGGGGCATATCATGTGGATATTATTATTGCGTTACATGTTAAGTATGATAATATAATAAAATAGTGACTTTTTATACACAAAAGCTTTTGTATACATAGTATATACAAACCAAAAGAATGCACAATTTAACGGCTACAGTGTACTTAGCTCGTCAACACACATGACGGCTGCAACTACAGTCTGGTCTCCCCAGTGGACCAGCACAACAACCATCTGGATTGAGCAGAGTAGGGGACATCTCTAGGCTAGGATCTTCAATTGGGCACCTTCTGTCCTCACTGTTTCGTCGACTAGCCCACGACACCTCAAGAGGGCTCAACAGTGACTCTGGCGTCCCGGGTAGTTTACATGGTGATTCAGTGTTTGCATCATCTGAAGTCCTTGCAGGGGTTGTTGTTGTCTCTTCACAGGAGTTGGGTCATCTTAAAAACTTTGTAAGACACTGGATCCAAACTGGAGATGACGTAATCTTTAGTTAGCAGAAAAGCAAATGGAGAATAATTTGCGTAGCTGTCGTTAATAACATTTCAAGCAAAAGATAATCATGTGCATCTGATATAACTGTAATACAAGGTTATAAGATGCACAAACTAATACGAACAAAAACACATGGATGAATAATTTATATTTTATTTAGAATGGACTTAGTGATCAAACATCATTGTAAAACATCTAACCTGTTCTAATAAATGCCAATGATGCAAGAAACAAAAAGGTTGATTTTACCTGATCAGAGCAGAGAAATTTATTTGAATTCTTTTACTATTTTGGACATGTTCCCATCTGGCTTTAGATCACTCCATAGCACTGAGTCAGCTCTGTTGAGGGTTACAAATGATATCTTGCTTCCTCTGGATTCAGGCCCTTGTGTTGTGCTGGTTTTGTTGGACCGGAGCGCAGCATTTGATACCATTGACCACAACATTCTTCTTGAACGGATAGAATGTACAGTATGGTAGGTGTCAAGGCCACAGTATTACAATGGTTTGATTCCTACCTCAAAAAGAGGACTTTTTCTGTAAATTTAGGAAATTTTCCCACTTCCGGTGTGCCCCAGGGATCTATTTTGGGACCTTTATCGTTTTCCCTTTGTATGCTCCCCTTGGCTCTCATTTTTCAGAAGTACATCTCATATCACTGTTATGCAGACGACTCTCATCTTCACCTTCCAGTAAGGCTTGACACCACTGCTTTATTCGATGTGTTATTGGAATGTGTATCAAGAGGTGGATGACAAATAATTTTCTGCAGCTAAATGAGGATAAAACAGGTTCCAGGTTTCGAGATTCCTCTCCTGCTCTGAAAGCCCAATTAGGTCCTCTTTTGACAAATGTATGCAAACAAATCAAAAACCTTGGAGTGATCTTTGACTCTTCATTCATTTTGATAAACAAATTAGTGCTATTCTTAGAGGAAGCTTTTTCCATTTAAGATCTATGGCAAAGTTGAAGAACATTTTTTCACGCAGAGATTTAGAATTCATGCATTTATAACATCTTGATTAGACTATTGCAATTCTTTTTACTGTGGCCTTCCTCAATCTTCTTTATCTCGATTACAAATTGTCCATGATGCAGCTGCAAGACTGTTGACTAGGTCTAGAAAGAGGGATCATATTTCTCCTGTTTTGGCATCCCTTAACTGGCTTCCCATTAAGTTTAGAGTTGATTTTAAGATGATGCTTGTTTATAAGGCGTTGTCTGGCTGTGCATCAAGGTATATTTGTGATCTTATTGTGCCATACTGTCCTGCTAGGGCACTTAGATCTTCAAATCACTTGCTTTTAAATGTGTCACGATGTCGCTACAAATCAAAGGGTGATCGGGCCTTTTCTGTGGCTGGGCCCAAGCTTTGGAATGCTCTCCCGTATCATGCGAGGTCTGCTCCTTCATTGGATATTTTTAAGGCCCCGTTTACACGAAGGGAAAACACAGACATTTCCCTGCGGATTGGCCTCTCGTTTACACGAAAACCCAGTTTTTATCACAGAAAACAATTATCTCTAAAAACTCCGGCCAAAGTGGAGATTTTCTGAAAACGCCGGTTGGTTATGTGTTGTCGTGTGAACTGGGAGAAACGGCGTTTTAGGTTCTCTCTTGTGATTGGCTTGCATGGCTTTATCCTTAACCCTACACTGCCGCCAATAGGTTTGACATAGTTATGATGGCGCTCGACGGCGCATTTATGCGGGTGTGTGAACAATGTTATTTTTGAAAACAGAGAGGGGGAAAATATTTGTTTTGCTAAACACCCGGCTTTGTGTAAACGTGGCCTAAATCTACTTTGAAAACACATTTTTATTCTTTAGCTTTTGGAAACCTGTAATTTGTTGTTGTTTTTATTTTATTTTTTATAGTGTAGTCATGCTATGCACTACATACAGCACTTTGGATCAATTTTATTGTGTTAAAAGTGCTTTATAAATAAAGGTTATTGTTGTTGTGATCTTCCAAAGATAAAAAAACACACCCAAAAGTATAGACCAAAAGCACTCCACAGTAGAACTAGCAAAACATGTCCTTACATAGCTACTGTTGAGATAATGTATGATTTTGGCTCCCTCTCAAAGAAAACCAGGTGAAATACATAAAACCCGTCACAGCAGTGCACATGCATCAGCCAGGACGGAAGAGCTCCTCTGCTGGCCTTTTTTGGGTTCTGGGGAAGATTATTGGTGACAATCTTAGATATAAGTGTCGTCTGTGCAAGCCAGGACTAAAAGCATGATGATTTGATTCTGCACGCACAATAATGGGTTCAGTATTGGATCTTTGGTGATCGTTGTCATCGCTCTGTCTAATAAAACACACTCACAGCAGTGAGTCGATACCCGCTTCTCTTCACAAAACTGACGTTTTTAGCTCAGCTGCCTCTGAAGTCTTTTTGTAAACATCGAGAAGGGTTAATCTCTAACAGACAGATTTGAAGAAAAATAATAGATTAAGCATGGTCCATGTATTGTTCTTTCATTTCAGGAGGAATGAGAGAGCTGGAGAACATTCTCTGAATTCCCCTCTAAGGCTCTGAGAGGCAAAGAGCCAGACAGACTCTTTATCTCACTGTCCAGAAACAACTGGATTTCAAAACAAGACTCACAAGCTCAAATATGTGCATGTCGTCCAACGACTGGTGGACCTGCATCATTGAATTTACTCTTGGTTGAAAAGCATGTAAGTTCATTAAACAGAAATATCATGGACTGTCTGACATCAGCCCAACTTTCGCCACTGACAGAGTAACTTTTTTTCTGAACTTGTTAGCAGACTAAGGTGTTTGATTTGCCTTATGTGTTTTGTTTTGAAATTTGATTAAAAGCTTTATCTTAGTCTCATCTAATTACAAACTCTTTTCTTTTCTGCATGGGTTACTATTACACATTATTAGCAAACTCCAGATGTGTTTTATATGGTTCTTGAGTAACATGGCTCCCTCCTCTCATAGAGACCAGTGTTCAGTAAAGTTCTTCATATGATGGAGTTTGTCTGCTATGTCAAACCTAAATGGGCTCTTCCTAACAATTGAGCCACATATTTAGATACCATTTAAAGATCTTTTGCATCTGTTTTCTTCTAGCTTTTAATCTTCTTCAGTCACATTAACTACAACCAGACTTATTCAAACAAATAATCATTTGTAAGAGGACTCAAGAATCAAATTTCAATCAAAAACAGGAGAGAACTTTAAAAAAATCTAAATACTTTGTATTTTACAGATGTCACTTTCTATTTCTATTTTAGTGACGTTTTGAAATAAACCATCCCAAAATACACTCTCCTCCACATTTTCTCTTCATTTATAAAGATTTCTTGAACTTTTGTTCAGCCAAGAACTGATAAACGCTGGAAACTTATAAAACCCTCCACATTTTCATATTCCAGACAGACATCAATATTAGTGTCACCTAACCAAGAATAGGAGCACCTGTCAAACACCCGTTTGTGTTGATAATAAGTCATTATAATATATACAATAGTCTTGGATTGGCTGGAGTGATATACAACCACGGTGAGCCGTAACAGAATCCCTTACGTTGAGCACTTCATAATGTTTACGCGTCGATAACTAGTGTCCTCAACGTTTACATCATTTTATCTAAGATTGTTTATGATGACGCAACAAATGTCTGATAGCTCCCAGCCGACCCAGGCCCACTGATATTCTTTAAAGCCAAAATTTAGCAGGAACTACACACACATGAAGACTTCAATAGAAACATTCTGGCAAATAAAAGCCTAGTATCCCGTATTCTGCATCTTGTTTTGAATTTATTTTCTCTGCCATTGAATATTGCTTGTTTGATCTGGCGCCAAGTCACAAAGAGCTTAATGAAAAATTTGGTTCCACTAAATGTCGCTTTTATTTCTTCCTGTAATAACATGGAATTTGGGCAAGTCACTTGGCCCATGAAAGATGTGTTCCATATGTCACATGCATCCTTAGTGGTAACGTTTTTAATTATCTGTTGGTCTGACCTTTACAGAGGAAACCAGAGCAGCTTGATCTGTGACCTTGAGGATATCATGGGCCACAACGATCACATCCTGTGACATCAAATTTATTTGATGGCACAATCTTAAGCCCAAATCTGATGTAAACCTCTGAAACCAGTCAAAACACAGTTTTACTGCGAAATAAAAAAAAAGAGAGAGAATATATCCCCCTCAACAGTTTATGATGGAACGGCTCAAAAGGCCGTAAACTAAAAGTAAACTAATCAACAGCTTTAGTGAAGAAAAGCAAAATTCACTAAGCAACTTTTGACTTGAAGGCCCCCACTGTCCAAAACGTATTCAAAGTCCCTTTAAAATTAAATACGCTAGTGTTTCTTTTATGGGGGGTGTCAATACGTCAAATGAATATATATATATATATATATATATATATATATATATAGTTGGGAATAGTTGAGAACCACTTATATGAAACATTTAAATGAAATATATATATATATATATATATATATATATATATATATATATACACACACACACACACACACATATATATATATATATATATATATGTGTGTGTGTGTGTTCAATTTACGGTAAAATACTAAAATACCGGCAGCTGTGGTTGCCAGCAATTTACCGTATAAAATACGGTAGCAAGAATTTACGGTAATAAGGTTTTAAACTGTATTTAATTATCTGGTATACTGCTAAATTATCAAACAATTGAAGTGTTAATTTCAGTTTCATACCATTGTAATATACTGACATCCATCAATCACAGCAGTAATGAGAGTCACATGATATATGGAAGCTCATCACATGTAGTTCTTCCACAAGAAACTTAATTATTATATATAGAAGCTGCACAGTCTCATTCACTCAAACATTAAACAACATCATGGTAACATATGAAATTTTAAAAAGGCAATAAACATTAATTTAACAACATTAAATGTCACTTAAAACCCTAATGTACCGAACTGATTAGAAAAAGACTAAGCAAACTATGAAGAAACAAGTTTTTCAACTAAAAATACATCATGTGGGAATGTCAATTTACGTTTTTTTCACTGTAAATTATACAATAAGTTGTTCATTTTCACTTTAAAAACTGTAAATTTAACACTATTTTACAGTAAAATTACATGAAATTTGCCATTAGATCTATCACAGTTATTTACCGTATATAGTAAGGAAAGGAAAGTTTTTTATTGTAGCATTTTTAGTCTTTTACCATTAAAATCATGATGATTTTTTACCTTTTACACAAATTCAATTAAAAGAATAGTGGTATCATTATTACAGATTCAAATACCCTTCCACATACTTTACCCTCCATACAACATATCACTTACCTAATCGGTCACTTACCTCCAGTTTTTGATAACAGCAGAAGTAAAGCAATGTAGACAGTTACCATGCCAGGAAGTTCAAGTCAGGATCCACTACTGCTGCCCCTATACTGACAGCATAAGAAAACATGAAAGATATTCTGATTGAAGGTTAGAGATTACCAATATATATAAAATTTTAAAAAATCACGTGCAAGAAAATCTTTCAGTTATCTTTTGGTCAGCACATTTAATCTTATACAAAACAAACACTCCACAGTCCAGATGTGAAGAACAAAAGTGTTTATTTTAGTGAACCTTAAAGATCAGAATAAATAAAGGGTGAGCGTTTGCCTGTGTTATTCTTCCCTCTCATGCAGAGAATCATAGTGTCATTCCACAGTACCTCCTGGAGGGTTGCTACTTCAAACTTTAAATAATAAAATTGCCTTATTCCTCCACTATGGTTTGGTGCCCAGCATGGGGTTGTAGTGCATTCTTTTATAATCCTGTCTAAACAGACTTCCTCTCAGGACAGAGTGCTGCAGAACATGGCCGCTCCCTAACTGACCATTAACAAAATACTGATACTTTGTCCACCAAAAAGAGGCTTTGGTCAAATGATCCCTTAAATATTCACAACTGCCAACACTGAAAAAAAAAGAAAAAATATATATATATTTATAATTCCATAAATTACTAATTACTTGATGTGCTAATTCAAAGATTTATGATTTCAGACAAGTAAACAAAATCATGTCCAAAGTTGACAAAAATAATAAGAACACCTGATGCAAATGCAAATACATTTGGTATACACAACAGATGACCCCCTCACACCCCAAATATGTTCAATCCTTTCAAATCCAGGGCTTTAAACACAAAAACAGCCTTATAATCAAGCCGGTTGAGATGTGTAAAAAGCAAACAATAGGCGTAGTGTGAGTGCCAGGCGAACAGCATCGTCTCTCGTTTGAACTTCAGGCCCCGTGTTGGCCTTTCTAAATGCAGTGCCGAGAGAGTGACAAGTCCTATGAGCGTTCCTGAAGTCAGCGGGCTGTGCAGCCAGAGGTTGGCAGGTGAAAGGTGAGAGATAACGGTTAATTTAGGGAGGGTGACCTTTCTGTGGTCCACAGGAGCTCGATGTAGGGCCATTTGGTCTGTAGACAGCGCTTGATCGGGGTGTCGTCTGTACGTACCATGGGGTCCTCAAAACCCATGACCAAAGCAGTGCCCTCGACGTAACTGACCTGGTGGAGAGAAACACAAGGGGTGAACATGAAACACATTGGCACACATCCAGTCAACTTCCTGACCTTCTAAATAAAACCTGGTGCGTTTCTGGAAATGCCAGTGTTTCTCTCTCTGCATGTGTCTCATTAGAGACCTGGCCTCCTGCTATGACATCATCAGACATAAGACAGTCGATGACTTCCATATGGAGGGCGTCATATTGCCAGGAAGGAATCTGCCCTTGACAAAGTGTCACGATAAACAAGCACCCTCATTTTTCTGAACATTTTGTGTTGCTGCTATACATTTTTACCCAAGTGAAACCTGTAAATCCATTCACATATTTAAAGGCCTTGTGTGTTTCACAAGGTCTAATAGTGCAGTATTGAGTATGATGGGAGATCCAATGACTCCTGTTGACCTTTAAATCCAGGAATTAAGCTTTGCTGTCCCCAATCATCAGGACAAACATGACTCACCAATCAACATTTTTTTTTGCCTAATTCGTTGCCTAAAAGAATTGAGTAAAAGGCATAAAGCTCTATGGGACTCCCTCTGGTGGCAGCCACAAACATCTCTCCAACAACATTACCAGTCCATTACAGTGAGGCTTAGACATGCTGACAGCACAAATCTCTCTGTTCAAGTCACTGGGAAGCAGATCACACACTTACAACTCCACTTGTCATTTTTCTTCTAAATGGCCAACTAACCTCAGATCAACCCTGTTTCAGCAAAAAAGTTGCTTTTGTCATCAACCATGAGCGTTGCATTCATCGGTTCTCCCAGAGTTAAGAGAACTATCCATCAAAACAAACACATTGCTCTCGGTAACTACAGAGAGACAGATTGATTAAAGAGTGCAAAAGCAGCAAATAGGCAGGTGTAGAAAAGGATGTTAAGGGATGATGTTTTGAACTTTAAGCCTTCAGAACTGAACTTTGAAGATCTGAGAGTGCTTACTATACTTCTACTATTACTTCCATACATTTCAAGCAGCCCATTTTAACCCCACCCCCACCATTCTTCATTTTAGCTTTTGGCAGTAGAATGCAGCGGAAGGAAAGGTGACATCTTCTAGCTGACTATACTCTAAACTATAACCATCCATTTCCAGGCCCAATAAAACGCTACAGTACATCTTGTTTGAAGGTACACATTCATCATGGCTGCCATTCAACTGTGATCATGTGCAACAGTGAGGTTATCCATGTTAGTTAGAACATGCCTTTCATAAAACTTGTCAACACTCTTTGTATGTTTACTTGAAATAATCCAAATATTTCCACTAGCCTGACAGATTTCATGTTTCGAGTTTTTTGTTGTTGGCATATTCATATGAAGATAATAGTCTACTGTTGGTCAGCTTGGCTTTGTGTTCAGTTATGTCTATATATATTTATATATATATATATATATATTCTTTAAATATTTCTTTATTTTCAGACTAAAACAAATGCAGATGTGCAAAATCAGTCTTACTGTATACACAAGGATTGAATAAAAGAAGTGACTGAACCAGTACCACATCAAGGACTGATTGGTTTCCACACTTTTTACCAATGAATTTCCAAGGAACAATGATTTTCTGGCGATTGCACTCACATGTTTTGTTGTGCATTTCAGTTTCTAGTTGAGTACGGAATCTTAAATCCGGTGGAAAACTGCAGTTTTCTCTATGGGCCAAGATTCAGTCCTTGCAAACATCTTATGAATGTACACTACTGCTCAAAAGTTTTTTTTATGCTCACCAAGATTGCATTTATTTGATTGAAAATACAGCAAAAACAATATTGTGAAACATTATTATAATTCAAAAGAATAGTTTTCTGTTTTAATATATTTGAAAATGTAATTTATTCTTGCGATGGCAAAGCAGTCTTCAGTGTCACATGATCCTTCAGAAATCATTCTAATATGCTTGTTTGGTACTTGAAACTGATATATTTTTCAGGATTCTTTGATGTCAAAAGAACCGCATTTACAGCGTTTGAAATATAGAAATCTTTTGTAACATTATAAATGTCTTTACTGTCACTTTTGATCAATTTAATGCATTCTTGCAAAATCAAAGAATTAATTGGGACATGAAGCGGGAGTGCTGAACAGAATGAGATCAGATCCCTTTGGATGATTATATGACTTGAGCAGAAGGGAAATCTGGGGTTTGGCTTCAAATGCCAGTATGGTCCGTGTTATGGCCAGGAGCTCCATACATTTGCAAGGTGTTTGGTTCCTGAGAAAGGGCTCCTGTGAATATACGAGTGGCACAGAGGAAACCTCAACAACAAAGGCTACACATTTTACTGCTTCTGGCTAATGCATTTGCCAGAGTAATGAAGAGTAACCTGTGTGTCCTCGGGGACCTGATGTGGCAATTCCTACCCATTACCCCTTTAACTTCTGTCAATCTCTTTCTCACACACATGCATTTCCGCTAAGAAGCATAGGTCACACACAGTCCTTGATAAATGAATGTATGAGGTCGACGGGGTTCTTTAGTGCTTACGGTTGGCATGTGTAAATATCATCAGCACTGCACTCTTTTTGGGACATAAGACTGGCATGATAGACGAAAATAATTCACAATGGTAAGAAAAGCTGTGTTCTGCTATGTGAAAAAAAAAAAATCCTGTGGCTATAATTGATAAAAACAACAAAATATTTAAACTAAGTAGAAATGAGACCATGAAATAAAACAAAACTGTGACTAACAAAACCACTGAAGGAACAAAACTGAAATTTAAAATCAATTTGAAAATAATTTTACACTAAAATGGATTTGACCATGTCTTTTAAATTATACAAATAATCTTGCCTGGTGTAACTAAGAGAGCCCATGACAATTTCATCTATTGAAACATGTTCAACTCTTCGTGGCTTCAATATACTCTGCCCAGTCTCGAAAGCTGTCAACACTCGCAGGAAACCCTTGGAACGTTATGGGTTTCAGGAGACTAAGAGGTCTTAGTGGTGTGGGCCGTATGACGGGGTGGCTCACAAACTCCACATCTCAGGAATCAGACAGGATAAGACTGACCCACCCGCGCTTTCATGCCAGCAGGGGTAATATGTTATTAAAGTGTGCTTGCATGAGCGGCCATTAGAAAGCAAGCGGAGTGTAATGTGTCTTACCTTCTCATTGTGGTTAGACTGCTTCAGGCCATTATAGTGATACACAGGAAATGAGTCTGGGATCACAGAATCCTGGAAGAGAGAGACGACACGTGTCAGTGCGGACATGTACATCATCAGCTCTGCGGAACATCAGCAAACAGCTCTATGTGTCCATAAACACTGACATATACTGCCTAGATCTGACTCAATCTATAGGATTTAGGATGCAAGAAAAACATTTCAGTAACTTAAAGACAACTTAACCAAAACGTCCATTTCCAGCTCAAACACATCACAACACACTACATAAACTCAGACCAGAGAGCCTAAAACAACGGTCCAGTGGATCGTTTTAAATGTAATGACATGCTCAATGCTGACAGCACACTGAAATACATTGCTTAAAGTCCAAAACAATCACACCCCCCATCCGTGGAGCTGCTGAATAGACTCGATTACAAACCAGAGCCAGAACTCTGCAAACCAACTCAAACTAGCAGCAAAACCCAAGCACACAGTCTTGACAGGAGCCAAATACCTCTGTCTAGCCCCCACACCACATGCCTGCCCTGATGCCAAAACTACAACAGCGAGTCGAGTGCGTGCATGTGTTTGAGTGGGCCTGAAATAGGGTTAGAGTATTTGATTTGATGGTAAATTGAGACCTTTTTTTGTATGTATCCCTAAAGCCCTAATCTATTTAACATAGAGCAGTTGAGCTGCAAGTCCATGCCAACTATAACCGTCAGCTTCTCCCTCTCTCTCTCTGAGGGGCTACATGTACATAGATTTTATCTGGGGCTGATTGTAGGTTTATTTGAACATAATGAAAAAACAGTAAGAAAAAGCAAACAATGTTGAGCAAGAGCAAGAATCAAGGGTAAGAAAAAAAAAAGACAGCAGTGTAGGAGAGTTAGCCCTGTTCCAAAACCAAGTGAGCTGCCTTCATGTCTACTGCCTGCATAGGCAGCATCCTTACCAATAAACTTTTTAAGGGATTGACTTTAAACTCCCTACATTGGCTGCAACTCTGAGCACCACACAAATACTCACACACAGTTGATGTTAACATGTTACTAAGATAATGGCATATTACTCTAATAGGCTATAATAAATAAATAAAAATGGTTAAATATAGGGCTGTAAATCAAAAATGCAAGAATAATGCAAATGAAATGCATGTCTTTGAAAGAGCGCAGTTTCCTAGCGTATTATTTACTTTGACTTCTCAGGTATCAATGGTATGATGCCATTTTAAATGCGTGAAAATTACCACAACAGTGGTTACATATATTACCGTGGTAAAAACATTTCAATTGTTGTTTAATGCCAGGGATAATTCAGTAGTCTAGCGTGTCAATTCTCTTTACGTGGCATGGGTAAGCCTTTCTTTGATATTGTCTTCAAGCTGTTCAAGCGGACTTCGGCAGGTTATTCCACCAGCAGGGAACAGTCAAGGTAAAGGTCTGTAAAAGTGATTTTATGCCTCTCTGGAATGGCACCACAAGGTGTCATTTCGGTCAAATGTAAACGTATTTGAACATTCAGCATGAAAGAGAGACAGTACATGTAATACCTGATCAGGGAAGAACTCCAGCAGAAACTGACCCAACAAAATAATACCCAATCCCTCTGGATCCAGCTTACTCTTCATCAGATTCACACTGAAAGAGAGAGAGAGTTAGTTATTGTGTGTGCGCGTGAATGTTGCATGTTTTCTGCATGTATTGCTCATTGGCATCCTTGGCCAGTAAAATGTATTGTCGAAGGCTGTTGTCAAAATTAGCTATAATCATGAATTATGTTCAGATTCTAAACATATAACAGTGAGTAATGCTTGGAATCTAACTAAAAAAAAACTCAGTGATGTTAAAACAGGGTAGACTTTTCCATTTAAAGTCATACAGCGAGACTGATAACATTACTAATGCTTTCCCACACAAACTCAGTAATAAGAGGATGATAAATGCTTTTTCATGCGATCACAGGTCACTTTAACTTACACATAAAAATTTAAACAATAATAATCATTTGCCAAATGCTGATTATGTTGCATGTGGATTTAGAAGAGGCTAAAGCAGGGTTCTGACTTCATTTACACTTGACTAAACTGCTTTAGACAGAACAGAGTGCTGTGTAAAAATAAACACATGACCTAAAATTTATTCTGTCAATTTAACGTTCACGTAACAACCCCTTTTGAAAGGGTGAAGTTGTCTTTAAAGCTGCCAAAAGTTGATGTGATTTAATAAAGCAGGTGATTTGAAATCAATCAGATTTCACTGGGAAGCTGTTTAAGAGGTGACTGTTTCAAAGAGCTCTTGGGGAGTGGATTTAAATGGGGCTTTAGATGAAGGACCCTTTCTTCATCTTAAGCCCCATTTAAATGAACATTACTCTCTAATTCTCTTCTCTGCTCTACATGAGTCTGTTTGAGTGGCATGTGAAGAGAGGGGCATAGAACAAATCTGTTCACATCACATTATGACACAAATGTCACATGTGTGAATTAAGCAATAAAATACAAGATGATGTGCTATATTTTTACATTACAGCGGTTTACTGCTTTAAAAATGCTTACTGTAAATTACACACACACACACACACACACACACACACACACATATATATATATATATATATACAGTATATATATATATATATATACACACACACACAAATGTATATATATACACTACCGTTCAAAGGTATGTAGTTGGTAGGAGTTTTTAATTATAAGGAGTATTTAAAGAAGCTTCTTATATTTATTAAGGCTATTTCAATTTTTGAATATTTTAAAATTGAATTTGTTCCTAAGATGAAAAAGTTGAATATTCAGCACCATTACTTCAGTCTTCAGTATAACACAATTTGTCAAAATTTCTTCTAATTTGGTGCTCAGGAAACATTTCTTATTATCAGCAATGTTTAAAACAACAAGTTGAACAGCTGAATATATCCAAATATATTAACATAAAAACATTTTAAGATAATGACAATTACTTTATTGTGTATTTTAGCACTGCTGGAACAATATACTGACCAATCAGCACCCAGGAATGTAATGATCTGTTTTGTAATCAAAAACTTATATATTCACTCGCTCAAACACATATAAACTTACTAGTCTGGCTCGGAGACGAGATCCAAGGCTTTCATAACATCTTCAAGCAGCGTGTCTGGAATGAACCCATTATCTGAAGATGAGGAGAAAGAGGAAAGAGGCAGATGGTTAGAGCTTCTGAGAGTCTTGATCACCACCCACACAGTCTGCCTATGTCTTATGCCCAACAATAAACATGAGTTTCATCTCTCTAATCGAAGCCATTCTTCCGACCACGCACACATATGTGCACAAACATGCCCAGACAATGGCTGATAAATAGATGGATGTGTGCTGTATGATGTTTTCCTCCTCTCTGGTCTCCAAGTGTCAGACAGGATGTTTGCAGAGCAGCTGGTATGCTAAACTCTTTTCCGTTCACTATAAAGTGAACTCTCTCCTTCAATTTTCCTGCAGTGACTAGTGAACAATAAACATCTGTCCCACAACATGAAATTAGATACAGTCAGACGTTTTGAAGAGTGCATTAAATAGCTAAAATAATGTCTATATTATTGCCATAAAGGTTTTCACAAAGGTTTACTTAAATTGTGATGTATTTCTGAGAGAAATAGAATAATCAGTGGGAAATAATGTAGTACAGTGGATTCATTTTGATGCAAAAGTTTCAGAAATTATTATTAAAGGGATACTCCACTTTTTTTGGAAATAGGGTCATTTTACCACTCCCCCAGAGTTAAACAGTTGAGTTTTACCATTTTCGAATCCATTCAGCCGATTTTCTGATATTTAGAAGAATATCAGTAACCGGACAGTTTCTGCTCTCATAGATTTCCATAGTAGGAAAAAAATATATATACTATGTAAGTCAATGAGACCAGAAACCGTCTGGTTACTGATATCTTCTAAATATCAAAAATTCATCTGAATACATTTGAAAATGGTAAAACTCAACTGTTTAACTCTGGGGGAGTGGTAAAATGAGCCAATTTCCAAAAAAAGTGGAGTATCCCTTTAACAAATGGAATGCACTGAACAACAATGTATAATAAGACAGGGGACATTTATGAGGAGAGTAAACAAGGTTCATTTTGATTTCATGTTGTTTTAGCATTTTAGCAAGCATAATACGATGCAACAGAATGTCACTAAACTTCGAATGCTTGACAAATTATGCGAGTGTTTCTTCTCCTTTAGACAAATGAAATGCGTGTAAAAGATCTAATTTCTGTGTTTGAAACTGATAAACACATCCAAAGTGTAGTTACAGAAACTGAGCTAAAATACACAGGCTTTTTCTCATCACACACACACACACACAGTATTGTTCTTATTAACGCAAGGAACAGGAATGTTGTTTACGGCGCCAAAAGGCAAAAAGATGCCAAGCAAGAACATCTAATCTTGTTCTTGATGACACTTTCAGTGTGTGTTGTAAATTAGACACTTTAAATCAAAACTTTGGAAGACGACTTGCGTTCTCACTCTGACACATTCAGTGATATATAAACACACACAAAACTCTTCTACCTGACATGAGACAGAGTGCAGTGGGCGATCTCGCTCCAGGTTCTCCTTTATTCCATCAAAAGCCCTCTCTAGCTATTATATATATTATCATCAAGAGTCTTATGTTTAATACAAGAACAATAAATATCAGAGACAAAAAAACTTCAGGCAACAGAATCTAGGAAAAAACAACAACCACTTAACAGGATATACAGGCAAAGATATACTGTCCTACAAATGACTAAGGGAGCATCAGGGTTTTTTTTTCAAAAAGCTAGACTGCTGGCTTTGTCATCTGAGCACAATGACTATCTTAAATGATAAATCATCATGTGAGACCTTCCTCCCCACAAATCCTCAGCAGAACTTCAAACAAATAAATCACTGCAGTTCATTTATCATATATAGGACATATTTGCAGACATTTAGTCTGCAATCATTACTAGAGAGAAAGTCATCAATGGGTTTGTTATGTTAATATTTGTTAATCTGGGGAAAACTAGAAATTGAGATAATATAAAGATAAAAGAATTTGAGTTTTAAAATTTGAAGATTTTAGCTAGGTCATGGCTTCTGTTTTTCTGTTTTCAATATCGATAAAGATAGGAAATGTTTCTTAAGCAGCAAATTACAAACATTTCTGAATGACCATGTGACACTGAAGACTGGAGTAATGACTACTGAAATCTAAAATTTCACAATATTTTTGATCAAATAAAATGTAGTCTTGGTGAGCACAGGAGACTTCTTTCAGAAACATTTAAAATCTTACTAACCCCAAACTTTTTAAGGGCAGTGATTGAACACATAAAAAAAGGGTTCTGCTTGGTGAGAACCTGAGAGACTAAACATTTTGGTTTGTTTGGGAGCTATAATATCTGTATCAGGATATGCATATTTGTAATTCAGTTAATATGCCAGGATCTCTGTCAAAGAGCAATTGTGTGAAATGTCTGGTTTAGTTTGTACTGTCTATGTTAAGGTTTGGCTTGTCAACTGAAGAATGTTTAAATAGTGGTAGTGAAACCATATGTAGGTGGATGTGAGGGAGTCTGCGAATGTCCATTCTTGTCATTATGACAGATATCTGGCCTTGTGTAAAAAGATACTATGGGAGAATCATCAAAAGAATGGGGGGCTTAACCTCATAAACGTAAAAATGTAGCCACCGACTTGCATATCTGATCCCCATACATGCTCTCACTCCCTCACACGTGTAGAATTCTGTCACCGCTCTTTTACTCCACTGAAACACTTTCGCATCAGATCAAATTTGGCCTTTTCTTTTCCATTTCCCATTTTCTCCTCCCACAACCTCAGTAACAGTAAAACAAACAAACACGGTAAGTATTGGATCTTTGCACTGTCTGATAAGCTACAGAGATAATAAATTTGCTCTGTTTTGTGAAGCTACAGCTCATCTTCCTCTCAGAGAATGACAAGTTGACTCAGCTGCTGGGGTTGAGTTGACATTGAGTTTCTGTAGTCTTTTAGGCCATGTGTTCACCAAGTGTTTTTTCCCCCGAAGCTAGCGTATATTTCCAATTGTTTTCAATGGCAGTGCTGCATTTTTAAAACACAAGGTTAGGAGGTGGGGGTGGGGGGGGATAGGTAGATATCTGGGGCGATATTTATTTATTTATAAACATTTATTAGAGGATCAGCCCCATGAGATGAAACATCTCGTTTTCATGGGGGTCCTCAGAAAGACGATATGTATATCAGTTCGCTAGATTGCCATCTGCCAAAACATGGTAAACAACTAAATCATTAAAAACGTAACATTCTCATTTTCAGGAACCATTGTATGTGGGTGGGACAAAACACATCCACTTTTTAAACCAATGATATTGACCCACTCACATCAAGCGCTCACATCTAGGCATTTTCAGCTCCCTAAAAACGCTTTAGTGAGCACCTGGCCATATTTGCACTCACAAACGCAGTTGCAGACAAACGAAATGCTTCGTTTTTAATAATCTTACCTTCTGGATCAAAGCTCTGGAATACTCGTCTGGCCAGCTCAGATGGGGACTCCGGGGCAACCAAAGCCATCTCCTAGAGAGAAGGAAATATGAAATCGAAATGAGTGTTGTGGTATGGGAGGCATTTTTGCGATGTTAAAATACTCTTATTCCAAGTTTAATGTGTAGAGAAAAAGATAAGCTGTTAAGTTGATTTCCCGCTCATGAGTGGATGAGGGAGCATTGAGTTCATTTGGCCTAAGTGTGACCATTCTCTTTGAGGAACCGAGAGGCATGACCCGATGATGCAATGTGCATTAAGGGCCCTTGCTAAAATATGACAGTAAAAATCTGAAAATGTTTACATGAACTGTACTTGCATCAGTTTGTTTGTGTGTGCATTTGCGAAGTGACAAAGTGTATGATTATGTTTTGGGAGTGTTTAAATGATCAAGAGATAAGCTCATAAATGGGAAAATTGTACTTCCACCAAGCAATCTTATAGATCTTTAATGAAAACAATCTTCTATCTCCCTCCCACATGCACACAACTCACAAACAGACTACGGATTTCGCTGATTAATAGAAAACAAACCAAGATCCATGTGTGTTTTTTCTTGGAACAATAAAACACATCTGTGGGTGTCTGTGTGTAAAAAAAAAAAATGACTTAAGCTGGAATATGCAGAGTCAGCATGCACAGCTGAATCACGTACAGTTCACAGAGTTCTCCATCAGTGCATTACAATAGAGTTCACAGTGTCATTTAGCCTCATATAGGAATCAAGATTTGGAACTACTGTAGACAGCATTTGAACATTCATTCATATGTTCAAGATGAAGGAAATGCAATATCATGGACTACAACATATCCATAAAATATATCCACTTATTAAAAATGTCCTATTTAATCTTTGTTTCTTTAACCACTAACAATAAAAATGTGGAACAGAGCTAGAGCGATGCAAACTTAATCTGACCCCTGTTTTGAACCCATTCACTCCCGTCACCTGTCTTCTGCTCACACACTTTCTGATTCCCATTATTAGAAGGGGAGGCAGGAGATTATGGGCTTAACTTGTTCTCATGCTGACTGATGGTCAGAAACAGGTCAAGTTATCAAAACACTGCATTGGAATTCATCAATACTCTTTGAATGTGGTGAACAAATTCCAATGGTAAAATGAAATAGTGTCTTTAATTAATAAACCGCAAAAGACTGCAGATTAATTGTGTGTAATCAAGTCTGCATGTTCTAAGTGAATGAGAGGCACAGTTTCGTCAATAAATACAATTTGATGTTTTTAAAATAAACTAATTGTTGTACTTTCATTTGATTACTTTTTTTTTGTACAGGCAAGACCCACACACATTTTATTAAGAAAATCGAACAGTCTAGTAAAATATTAAGCGTTTTACTGCAATCAAGGAGAGCAAACAGCGATGAACATATAAACACGGTCATGGAAGAGTGAACATAAACACAGGCTGTGAACTTTCACAGTATGCTTTCAGTGCAAAACTCACAAATATCTCCTCTTATTTCACAGAGAAAATATACAGCTCAGAGTCACACTAAAACTGAGGGACAGAGCAACCAAAGAGATAAAACACTAACGAAAAAGAAGGTACAAAGGACTGAAAAAGTAGATGACAGAAGTAAGTTGCAGCTGGATACTGTTTGCTTTAGATTTTTCACGAAGATAATGCAATGAGCTTACTAAACAAAGATAAGAAACTACCACAATTGTTTTTTATACCAAAATGCTGCATATAATATGAAAAGTTGGTACATTTTACAGTGGTTTTAAGCATGCACCCTCCCTTACACTAGGCTGGGCGTGACATCATAAAAGGGACTCCAAGCTTGTACTGTCTATGCCTGATCGTATATACAAATAAAAATATATAAATGTTTTTTTCCCCCCTGGAACACATAGGTGTAATTTGTGGGTAGGACAAAGCATTTTTTAACCATCTAGCGGAGTGTAGGACGGATCGCAGGACAATCAAGTGTGAAATGTTCATCGCAATGATCTCGCCTTGAAAAATTCTCCTTTCTTATTTATTATTTTTTACCAACGTTTTGATGAATATATCAAACAAATATATCTAATATATATCATAGAAGTGCTCAATATATATATATATATATATATATATATATATATACACATACACATATTGAGCACTTTAATTTACACATTAATTGGTTGTGGTGGTTGACACTTAAATACTACAATTTGAGCTAGTACTCCACAGAGACAAACTAGACACCTTTCCACAGTTGAATGGCAGATAGTCAGAATAAAATTAAACTTTCAGAGCCCTTGCCTGAGGCCATGCTGAGTTATAAACCCTCATTCCTCAAGTAATGATTTGTTAGTTTTAACTTATATCAGTAGCACATAGCTCAGCAGTGGTGAAAGACTGAGAAAAATGAATGAGTGCTTAATAAAAGTGAGAAGATTTCACCTCAAACCACCCTAAGTGTATATGACTTTAATTCACGAGTCTTTGTGTTCGAATACAAGTCAAGTCGCAACTTAAGTGTGACCTAAGTCCAAATCTCAGACTGGAGTTTCCATCTTTAGTATAACGTCTCTTTTTTTTTTTTTACTTGGATGTGAAACTTAGCAAATGCTGTAAAATATACAGGGAAACTTGTAACTGTGTACAGTACATTACTATTGTAATTTTAAAAACATGCAGTTCAAGTGCTTTATTCAACTGGTAAAACTGCTCAGTGAATACCAACTGAAGTAAACAGCATTTCTAGTGTAAAACTGTTCTTATACGGTAAGTCATTTTTAAATGTATTTTTATATTATCGAAAGTAATGATAACTTGATGCTGATTCAGTAACTGCATAAAGACCAAAGTCAGTCATTGTGGAGATTGTCAATGAAGCAAAATGTTTTGCTGGTCAGAAATCTCAACAAGCTTGCAAATACCGTACTTATTGTGTGTGTGTGTGTGTGTGCACTGACATAAAGTATATTCGTCATGACACTTATTTGTGCACATAAACCCTCCACCTCACTTTTCTTGCACACAAACACACTCTGAGGCTCCATGCTAATAACAAATGAGTACTTGTCTTGTCATAAAGTCTGACCCCTGGTGACAAAAACAACATGCTGTTCCGCTCATGTTTACACTGTGGCTTCAAAACAACGCAACCAGGCCTGTAATCAACCATGCTGAGTCAGCGTTCCTCCATCTCTTGCACACACACTCTAATAGTGGGGAATTACAGAGCAGCAAGTTGGGCAAAGTCTTCAGCTCGCGGAAGGATGGTTCTGCACGATGAGTGATCTGACCCAGACGGATATATGGAGCCACACAGAAGTGGGATGCTTGACACGGACCTGCTATTCTGGATGGTTTTGGGTTTCAGGGTCTCATGTATTGACTAAAAAGTAGCATAAAAAGACTCTAATGCAGAATGGTAACATGATTAACATGGTCCTAAATTACACATAGTAAAGGAGCACTGTCAAGTCACGTAGGTGTTTTTAGGCCACATGCCTTGAGCGTTTCTGTCAGGGCATATGTAAATATTCCTAATTGCGCTCTGAGCACTTAGATACGGTTATATTATATACGCTTGTTTATAAAAAAAAGCTCAGCAAGCATGATTATTCAACATATCTGTAAGGCAGAGTCTCGTATAAAGAATCCTGAGTCTGGCTTTCATTACTTTTCTGAGACCAAAATACATGCACACACACTCTGGAGACAGCAACAGTCAGACGCCATAGATGGAGATCAGAAATTCTCTCACACAAGAGAGAGAAGAGCCAATAGATGCAGATGACTGAGCTTCAGAAATATCCATGAGACTGAACATTAATCTCTCATGAACGCACACACAGAATCACTTTACCAGTGTTTATGGGCAGTGTTTTCTTTTGCAAATGTGAAGAATAAAGTACTTCGCTTATACAAGCAGAAGATAAATAAAGTAAAAAAAGACCTTATCCTCAACTTTAAGAAAGTAATTTGATTCAATAAAAAGTCCTATGTGGATAAGTGATAAAAGAAAATGTCAATAGTGTGCTCAACTCTGTTTTTAGAAAGTTAGGAATGAAAACTGAAAAGGAGGAACAAAAAGTCTGCGTTTAACCTTAAAAGGTGATGTGAGATTGTTCATTAGACCGAACATGGGTTTTTCTTTACACTCCTGTCATCCACACAAACCCCAGGCCAGTCTGATAGATTCCAGCTCCAGCAAGATAAAAATCTCTAAGTTAAATTCAGATGAGATTCAAGCTGATTCCATCTGGCCTTCAAATCTATTTCTCAATTTAACTGTAACAGGAATTAAAGGGACACATGTTGACACAGATCATTAATTTTTACATCAGAGTGTGCAATTTTAGTTGAGAGCATAGTTCAACTTTATCCAAGTGAGCAGCAACACAAAGAGACTACCAATGGGATTTTTAAAAAGCGTCACTCACCTCAGTGTCCAATACGCTGATTTCACGCAGCTGCCATTTTGAAATCAAAATGCAGCGATTTAAACTATTAGATGTTAATATCCAATATAGGATATGTATATAATTCGTTGCTGTTCCTTTTTTATGTTCTGAATATATATATATATATAAATGAATTTCACTGTAAATAGTATTAACTATGAAAGAAACAAATGTACATTTTTAGAATAACAAATTTCTACATTAAACACAACAATACGCCATCGCATTTGCAACTCTCCCATGATTAAAAGGCGACAATTCCGGTTTTCTTCCCACCGGAGCCATTTCAAAACACGTGTGCTGACTGAATGAGCAGCAATGAAGACCATGCAACAAAAGTTACTTTCTTTGCCACGGACATATCCGGCTGAACTATAAACTTTCCAGTGATGTCTGTGAAAAAGGGAATTAGAAATATTTAATTATATTTTAATTACATTTAATATTTCTAATTAGAAATACGTATTTACTTCTCTGACAGTCTTCTCTTTTATCCCGATTACACACAAACAAGGTACACACGCTGCATGGTATCGGAGCATTTTTTGTGAGTATGAGAGTGCAGTATTGGGCCCTATATTGATAATCATATCGATATTGGTGCCTCCCTAATTTCAAAAAATAAATAGCTTAGAGAAAATTGCTTTCATATGCAAGTAAAAAACATTATATACTACCCTTCAAAAAAAGTAAATCAATTCTTAAAGTTTTTTTCTTTTTAGCAAGCACGCATTAAAGTGATCAAAAGCGACAGTAAAGACTTTCTAAAGGATCATGTGACAAACAGCCAACAGTTGACTAGCAACCAACAGTAGAGCAACTTAGTGACCTGCTGAAATTTAAATCGGTGTGAATGCCCCTTCAGACAACACTATCCTGACCATGTTTTGTAAAAGTCCCCAAAGTTGTCACTGAAATTTTCAACCAAATAAGATTAGCCTTGAAGGAAAGATTGGCATCTCGGAGAAAGTCTGTGTTTTAAGGTGAACATTCATTCACGGAGGTCTTCTCAGCAGTCAAACTACGAACAAGCAGCACTGTGTTTAACCAACATCAAAGCAGCACCAACAATTACACTGTTACATTACCGCTTACTGCTATCAGACCATTGTAACTCAAACTACAGGTAGCTCTGCTCCTCTGAAGTCCTCCACTATATAGAAATGTCACCGGCATCAGAGAGCAGCAGTTTAGACACCTGATATATCAGAGCTGGCTGGGTCAGAGACTAGACTATCACATCCACTCTTTTACTCCCTGTGGCATCTCTCTCTTTAAGCCAAGGTCTGTACGTTTCTGCATTTAACACTATCAGCCCATCTCCTTGTCATTCTCTCTTTGTGTACATGTCTTTTGTTGGTGAAGTATTCCCTATACAGGCATCAGTGTTAGTGAGAGGCCACTAAAGAGGTCATTGTTGTGGGTTAAGAGGGATGTGAGGCCCTGCATGTATTACGAGCCCCTTGGGCACAAAATAGTGTGTATGTTTTACTATACAGCCATGTAGAGCCTTGGTAGAGATTAAAACCAAGGCAAGACTGCATATGCATGATTGTAAAGACCTGTTCACAAATTAACCATAATGATAACTATGAAGTTTGGATAACTATGAAGGGATACTCCACTTTTTTGGGGAAATAGGCTCATTTTACAACTCCAAGAGTTAAACAGTTGGGTTTTACCGTTTTCAAATCCATTCAGCCAATTTTTTTTTTTTTTTGATATTTAGAAGAATATCAGTAACCAGACAGTTTCTGGTCTCATTGACTTCCATAGTATAGACCATTTCAAAAGATGTAAACAACACTGGCCCAGAAGCACTTCCTGTTTCAGCTTTTTAACACTACATAAAAGCTGGGATAAAATACAACCAACAGAACATTTAAAACTGAATCAAAAAGTTAAACAAACATCTTTAATAAGTTTTCTTTACATGTGAAATAAAGAAAACAGTTACAAACTGAAACAGGAAGTGCTTCTGGACCAGTGTTGTTTACATTTTTTGAAATGGTCTATATTTTTTCCTATTTTTTTCCTACTATGGAAGTCAATGAGACCAGAAACTGTTTGTTTACTGATATTCTTCTAAATATCAGAAAATCAGCGGAATGGATTTGAAAACGGTAAAACCCAAATGTTTAACTCTGGGGGAGTTGTAAAACGAGCCGATTTCCAAAAAAAAGTGGAGTATCCCTTTAAATAATCATTTTAAACCAATAAGAACAGCACAATCAACACCAGAATTGAAATGATAAAGACAGAGAAATTACATTGTTGGAATAACTTCCAGAATGACAAATGATAAAAACATTGACAGCCAATCGGAATCCACACGAATTTAAAAATGCTTCAGTGTTTACAGTGGCAGAGTACATAAAAAGTGCATGAGCACACCCACATAATATTCAGAAAATTACCATCTGCTTGAGTGGACGCTCATTTAGTTTTTGTAACATTTATTCTTGTCCTGAACAAGCTTTAAGAGGTTGTTTACTAATTCCCACAGAATTGCGTGTGCGTAAGTGCGGTACTACAAAGCTGAAGCATGTGTAATAGATCAGATCCCACTAAAGGAATGATTAATGACATGTCAGGCAGCACAATGCCTAAGAGAGACAACTGTCTGATGAAACTGGAAACACACATAGTGTCTGATGAGACCGGCTTCTATTAAGCTATATTATTTTCCTTCCTTCCTATTCTGTTATTTTTCATGTGTTGGTGTATATCCCACAGAGCCATCCTTTCATGGAAGACATGAAAGAATGTGATGATCGAAGTCTTTCAGGCTGGTAGAAATCAGAGCCTGTGATGGTTTCGGCACACATTCACAGTCATGCTAATGCTGTGAAAACACGGTGGTCCTGCGTGGCGGTACAAACGATTGAGAGCTTGTTGCAGTAGCAGAGCAGGGCTCCACAGAAGCAAGACCGCCACAGTGAGGTGAGCTCCTGTGGGACTCACAAAAATAAGGCGAGTGTTTGCGTTTGGGGGCATGGAGTCAGTAAATTAGCAGAAAATGACAGAGCACTGGGGTGCACCAGACGACTTTACCAGCATTGCAGACCCAGGAACTTCCCCAGTTTTGTAGCACCATCATTTACAAAGTCTTTTGCTCCAAGAAAGGGGCCGAATTGAAAAATGGACGAACAGAGCTTTGTGAGCTAAAGGCCAGTTGTGGTGGTTTGTGGGTATAAGAAGAGATCAGGCCCCTGAAGGGTGGACAGGAAGGAGAGGAGGACAAAGGGATCAGTAAAGAGATGAGGATGTTAACCTAATCAAAGCTGTGACAGAATGTGGTCTGATGAGTAGAATAAGGAAGGAAGGGACAAGAAGAAGGTTAACATCCCATATTTAAGATTCAAAGGGGCCTCCAGAGAGACCCGAGCCGGATGGAAGGAAATAAGGGATGTGAATCTCATCAGCTTTAAGAGGAGAGGTAAAAGTGAAAGCGTTCAAAGAGGGACACCAACGTCTTGGTGTCATAAACAGGCCACAGCGTCAACACACCCATTAATCACCTTGTGAGTGAGTGTGTGAGCAAAAGAGAAGCATCAGATTTGGTATAAACGGGTACTGTGGTTCAGCAGTCACGGATCGTGTTTCTCTGCATTATACGGTCATAGATACCAGTGTGCTGCGTTAAAAGCTGCTATTCCATTACTCTCAGTCTTTAGGGTGTGTGTGGCTGTCAGTCTACTGGGACTTGAGATCATTCCTTTAGTGTCGACTGCTGTGTCTGTGTGCGTCCGTGGCCCTCTCAGGACCTCTGTAAAAGGTCATTTGTGTAGTGTCTGCTGCTTTGTGTGCACGTAAATCAGATAAGAGTGGAACACAAACCCTATTAGAAGCTAAAAGCAGAGACATAGTGACAAACAAAGACAGTAACGCGAGTATGGACCCGATGGGAGACGGGCTTAAAACTTCTCATTAGAGACACCTAACCCATGTGCACAGAGAGGGAAAAAGCCACCTCCATGACACATTACAAAAAACTAAACACAAATCCCATAAGAAATCAGTCTTTATGAAAAATCTTTCAGAAAACCACTGACAAACTGCCACCCAAAATAAATAAATAAATAAATAAATTCCCTCTTAAACTATTAGTTTTATAATATTGGCCAATTTATAGTCATTTATACTGATCATATTTATTTCATAGATAATCTGCCAGAGGAGGAAATATTTTTATATAAACACAATATAAAGAAATATAAATCATATTTATACTAGTAATGAGAAATTCAGGAAGATGCTGAAAAAAAGAATAATATTGGACAGCACAGATACTGTTATCCATTTAACAAATGTTGCAGGACAATAAAGAAGTCAAAATAAACTGAATTTTATCAGAGATCAAGCCAGCTAACTAGGCAATGTAAGCTAAACACAATTAGTCCAAAGGCTTCCTGTTTAACAGCTGCTCTTTGGGTTGTCGTCTGAGAGCTTTTTCCCTCTCTGAGGGCCAGGCAGAGTGGATGACTCTTCTGGTGACTCCAGGGGGAAAACTAAACCAGATGGACACACAGAGACCCTGAGCTCTAGGGGGAAAGAGATTGGCTTTCCTAACGGAAATCGTGGCATTACTCACCTGAGGCTATGGTCCTGCTAACCATCCCCAGAGATAAGGTGGAATGAGAGTAGTAGGTGCCCTTTGAAAGCATAAGGGTTAAACTTATTGTGTATGTGTGCGTATCTGAACAGGGCTGCTGTTTGTACAAGAGAGCAGAGAGTAACAGGCCCTTAAATCAGTAAGATCTTCTAAAGCTCATGGGAATGGAGCAGCTATGAGTGTGAGAATGTGTGAAATCTGCTAGAGATTGAATAAAGAGCGGACTGGAACAAACCATGTAGCTCTCTACGACACTGCTTTAAATCACACAATTATTTAATAAAAGGCCATTTTGAACTTTGATAGCAGGGTAGCTTGAAGCTTGTCAACATCAGTTTCAAAGACACAATAAAATGCTATTAAAACACAGGTCACAGTTTTCTTTTCTGTTGAAGTATTTCCCAAATAAATAAGTATACATGAAATATTGATTTGAGCTGGAATTATTGTATTATGTGTGAAGAAAGAGACCAAAGTGATATTAAACTGATGTTTGCCAGGGACAAAGGGTCAATT
The DNA here is from genome assembly GCA_038021265.1 of Cyprinella venusta. Classification (NCBI taxonomy): domain Eukaryota; kingdom Metazoa; phylum Chordata; class Actinopteri; order Cypriniformes; family Leuciscidae; genus Cyprinella; species Cyprinella venusta. The sequence goes on along the minus strand of CM075874.1, from coordinate 22,019,263 downwards.
ATACAGTTTAGCAGGTATCAAACACAAACTCTTCCACCGGGCTCTTCAATATAGGGATAAAAAGCAAATATTTATGGATATTTAAATATAATTTAAAGCAGCATTGAATAATTATTTTGCTAGCAAATGGAAGACAAAATAGAGCACAGAATTCTTGCAACATTAATGGACAACATACATGAACCAAATTTTTTAAATTTTTTAATCTGTTATTTGCTAAATCAGATCACAGATGCTACGTGATAGAACAATATAGTATATATGTATGCAACTTCTAAACAAAAGAATATGCTAAAATCTTTTTTTTAAAGTTATTTGCTGTTTTAGTAACTTAAATAGCACCTGACTCCAATGGGGAGAGTCCAGTTTAGATTTGGTCAAAGAAACTCAAAAAGAAAGCAAGGAGTCCAGAGAAGCAGGAGTAAAGGATGGGAAAACTATCAGCGTGTAACTCAAGAGAGATGAGATGGAGACTGAACATTAAATTTACTTTTAGAGCTTTAAATGTAGAAAATCTCTACACAGCTATACAGTTACTATACAACCAGCCTACACATAGGGAAATGAAGGCTGAATCATGGCTAGAAGTATGAGATGAGCCTTTGTTAGTCCTGGGGATTTTGATCCTGCAGCTCGAATCATAATGAGAGACATCAATCCCGAAAGACTAAAGTCAAATACATTAAGCTATTGCTGGTCCAGCCCTACTATGCTTTTACAGTAAATCAACTAACTGGCCCTCTTCAGAGACGTGTATCTTTTCCAAACAAATCGACAGGGTACTGAGAGAGACACTGGTAATCTTGTAACTGTACAACTTTGATGCAAGTATTTTTTTATGCACAGAATTTCAACGAATCAAAAATCATTAATAAAAAATAAATATGTGAACTGATTGTGCTGGATCTATAAATATAAAAACAAAACTTTAAAAGTTAAAAAATGTAATTAAAATAATGATAAGAGTACTCAATCACCGTCAGAAAATTCCCTGTACAGGAAGGAAGCAAATCATGAACAAAAAGAGTCTCCAGTGCGCACCGTCTCTCAGCACACATACAAACGCCGGATGAGGATAATGTACTGACAGTAAATAGCCTTAAGTGTAAGAACATGATTAATGCTCGCTGCCAATCTCATTTGCCTCCAGGTGGAAACCCTTTTGAGAAACAAGCATTTCCTCAGTTGAGTAAAGGGATAAAACATAGTAAACACTGTAATCCAGTGGGGGTTTAAAAAGTCTTGCTCTCCTGTATTAGAATAAAGCTGTAAGCCATACGAGTACCACCAATTTACAATTGTTAAGGAAGACAAGAAGCACTCTTTTTATTGCTTATATTGCAGTCCAAGGGTTAAATGAACGCCTCTCTCCAAGAATTAAACTGAAAATAAAAAATGATGCTGCTGTGACAACTAGCCTATATTCAGTCCTTCTAGAGTTTTTTTGTGATTGTTGCAGGCAAAATCCTTGATTATGCGGTACGTTTTCTTTAAAAATGCAATGCAAATGGAAGAGGATATTTATGCAATTTTATGTGATGAAATTGCAGGAACTGAAAAAGAGAAAAAAGGGATTCCACAAACAGCCTGTTCTCATTAGGCTATTACCTTAATATAAATAGTAATTTCTTATTACTTCATCACAGAAAGTGCTGGAATATTTAATTTCTCATCTTGTTTTATTTCAGACTGTAACGAGTGGAAATAAGGTGTGGCCCCTCTAAGAGCTGCGTGGTTCCCTGTTGAACTGTCTGCAGATTTAGTTTTCAAGCCATGAAAACTCCCATATCAGCTGGATAAAACATCCAGTTTATCACAAATCTACCCTTTACCTAGTGTTCCTAGGTAAATCCTAGGGGAAACACCGATATATATTTAAGTATGCATGTTGTCTTTTCAATTTTTTCTTGTCTAACTCACCTGAATGAAAGGCTCATTATTATGCGTGTCTGTCTCTCTCAGGTGAGAATCACCTAATTATACATGATGAGGGCTGGCCTGTTCATGCCCATTCGCATATTGCCTTGGCAAACAAAAAATGTTTTTCACAATATAACCCAATTCACAGTTTTATGTGAAAGATTAGGCAGGATGATTTTCAGATCATTGTGAAGAAAAAACTGTAGGCAACAACATCCATTATTCAAAAGTCGCATATTGTGGACGCATATTTGGTGTGTTTTGTGGCGTTATTTCAGAAATTTTCATTTTTAGTTTTTTCACTAACCATGCATAAACAAAATTCTCTCAAAAATACAAACATGTACATACATGTTGCTCATATATTATGGTAGCCCTGTTTGTGCTAAATACAGTGTAATTTCACCTGAGCCATTAATACTAAAAAGAGCACAAATGTCAGGGCATGTCAGAACATCTCAAGGACCCCAAATACACCTTGGTCCCCAGGGGGTTAAATGTACAGGTGAGATTTTTTAAAAGGTCTAATAGAGAGTCGTATCATTGTCATTTTGGAATGAGTTCGTCTGAGTGTTTGAATCGAGTAATCGATCTTTAATGGCTGTGCAGCTCTGTGTCAAAGGTAACGAAGCCTCGGGGCACATCTATGAAATTGCCACAAACCAATGGTAGTTTCAATGTGTTCACCAGCCAGAGAAAAAAAAATGTGTGGAAAGATCATTTTGGCAAAATGTTTCCAAAACCCGAAACGAACACCAAATGAACTTCTGGCCTGATTTTATTTGAAATTGTCACACCATATCGGGGTCTTTACTTTACTTTTCAAGCAATCAGAAGAGTTCTCAACTGAGGGACAATAAAACAGCTCAAAAATTCGCTGAAAGAGGAACCTAGGCCATATCTAGGGGCAAACAATATTAGAGACTACCCACAACAGCCTAGTAACCACATAGCAACACTCTGGAGGGCTGTGGGATCAGCAGTTATACAGTTGGCACATCCATCATAAAGACAAGATTTAACACGGAGTACTAAAATGACATGAACTGACATTCCTACTCAGACCCAAGACACGCTTCAAATTAGAAACCCATTTGGTGACCATGTAACATGGGCAAAAGCCAGGACACACCCTTTTCTGCCTCTCTTCATCCATCCCACACTCTCATTTTCTCTTCCAAAATACGTCTGGAGCACTAAATCTATTAGCAAGCACATCCTTGTGTTTTTGAGACTTCACTCAATGACGAATTAAAAAAGCAAACTGCCAGACGTTTTCAGATAAGACAAAGAAAAAGTAGAAGAGTGCTGGAAGGAAGAAAGGAGATTATTTTCTTAACTCACCTTAGTGAAAAATACTGTGAGATGAGTCTCGCTGCCAAGGATCCAAATAGGGAATTTTGGAGATTTGAGGAAAGAGCCAACCTTTAAAAGCAGAAAAAGAAAAAGCGTTTGAGCGCCAGTCTCCATACCGATGCCATGACGACCTGGCCAGCCACATTCCACAAAAGGTTGATTCACTGCGATAAGATGATTGGTAACATAAGAATGGCCAAGTACTTAATCATTTGGCTTATTTTGGACCTTAGTTATGGATTGGATAAAATGTTTTGAAACCATTTTACACTAAGTTAGAATGTTCATTAACTGTATCAATGTTGAGTGTGTTATATGAACACTGAAACATGTAGTTAATGATCTATATCAGGGGTAGGGAACATCCAGCCTCTTATATGTGACCCTTGAGACCATTTGAACAGGCTTGCATGGCCATTTGACAACTCAATTTCAAAAAACCCAAATAGTTATGGACTGGCGCTTTAACAATGTTGAAAATGTAATTTTTTGTGAAAAACATAGTGCAGTTTTTCAGGATTAGAAAAGAATAAAAAAAATGTATTTGAAATAGAAACCTTTTGTAATATTATGTTACATTATGTTCTGCCACTTTTGGTCAATTTAATACATAACCATTGCTGGAAAATTTCTTACAAAAAAAAACCCTCTTACTGAACTAAAAGTTTTGAACAGTAATGTATATGAACAGGATCTTGATTTGAAAAAGGTACCCCACCCCTGATATACATATAAAAACCAAATGAGCAGTAAAAAAAAAAAAAATTCAAAAACAAAACACTTCAGTGTAGAGTGTAACTCTGCCTATAACTCCATCTCCAGCCATGCATTCAAGCGCTCACACTCATCTCCCATCACTCAACAGGTGAGTAACAGCAGCAGATTTGGGAGGGAGAGGCGATCCTGGGGAGTGCGGATTAAAAAGAACATGAATATTGTGATGGGGGCTCAGATGGTTCTAAATATGAGGCGATACATTCCTGCGTTCTTCTAATCCAAACACAACTCACTGCACATATCCTGAAGCTCTGCTTAGCACAGTGCCATTCAAAATAAAGCAGCTTCTTAATTACTTTATCCACAGGTTAAAACAATAGGGCCATTCCTACAGGATGTGTGTGTGCTAGGTGTTATTGGCTGAAATTTCAGATGTTTGGGATTTAGAGGCCACCACATTAGCATTTAAAAAGATGTTAAGGCCCGGGTATACTTAATTTTCCATGTTTCACTCAGTCTCAAGCACAGTCGTGTCTACACAGTTTTGAAAGTATGCTCAACAGTGGATGGACACACTCGACACATGCACAGCACATTAACATTTGTTTTTCGTATACTCTACCAGTCTTCAGAGGGCAGCACTGAGCTGTGTCATTTACAAGACATTTACTTGAAAAATAGCAGATCCGCCAATGCGTGCAAAGTTTAGAACCAAAACAAAACATGGAGAATGATATGCTGATTTGTTTATGGTTCTTTGAACAGCGTGTTGTTTTGCATTGATCTGTATACACTCTTGTTCGACTGTGCATATTGCCACCTAGTGGACTCTTTGGTCTCGATATTCACCTTTGTATGGTCGGACATACGAGGTATACTTAGGGAGACGGGAACCATTTAACTTCTGTAAAAAAAAACTAGTACAACTGAATATTAACTAAACTAAATAATTGAAGGTCTCAGTCCAAGGGGGCTGGATGATGACATCAAATGATTTAATTGAGTAATTTACAAAAATGATTTATAATTGCAGGAAAAAGAAAGGATCTCCTTTTCCCCCTCAATAAATATTGTTTATATTGGAGAACACACAGAATTAAATACTTGAAAGATCTAGTTAATTAATTTAATATCACAAACTCCATATTTCTAATAATAGAAAACTGTGGCAAGTTTGAGAACAGCTATGCTATATGGCGTTAGTTTTATAGTAATGCAGGCTAGGTATGGTAATGACACTGTCTTAAAATACTTTGAGAAAAAAAAAACCAAAATAAAATATACATCTTGGTAAAAACCACCTAAAAACTAGAAAAGACAACAGATTTTTACCAATACAGAACTTTCATAATTGTTTTGTGTGGGAGAACAAACCCCACAGAAATAGTTTCTTCCCCAACATAAACATTCTTCATGCATCAAAACGGTGTAAAATATAGTGAAGAATGTCACAGTCAATATTTTAGAAGGTTATTATGTTGCAATTACGATTCAGAAAATCCCTGTGAGATATACAGCAGGAAAATAGCAAACCCACAAACAAACTGTGAGTTTTGGCATGTGGATGCTCCACATCTTTCACACAACATGTGCCAAAATTGGTCTCCAGAATTATCAACTCTGCAGATAGTGGAAACACCATCTATAGCACATGAATTTTACTGTAAGCTCCTATGAGGGTGTGTATGAGCAAATACCCACCTTGCAATAGCGCAGTGACTCCATTAGTGTGAGAAAGCCAACAGAGGCACGCTGATGGATGCCATGAAGCTCTACAGAACAAAAAAAAAAGAATAATAAAATTTCTGAGCCAACAGTACAAAAATAAACAGTCTAACATAAAACGCTAAAACATAATGACCTTAGCAAATCTGTAACTGTTATTCTATCAGCAGGCATATGTTAAGTGTGCTAAACCTTGAGCAAAACATTTGACAATGCTGCCACCAAATGGGCTGAAACCGCAGAACAACTGTGAATCGATTTATTTAAAACAAACAGCATGTCAACAGATTATTATTCAGCAAAAAATATGAAGCATACTCATTCCAGAACATTCTCTATCACCGTCCCACACGTTAGACACGGCATGACCTGTGACCAGCAGGTTGATTAGACTTTGGCTGAAAGTATAGAAAGAAAGACCATGAAACAGTCAGCATTCATTCACTAGTGTAAATATACAATAACTACACATAAATACATTAAGATTAAGACTTTTAGAGTTTACATTGTGATTATATATAGGGCTATAGACCAGCATTATCCTTAGGCAATGCAAGATCAATCTACAAGCTTCTAATGCAATAAAAACAGCATCCTAACAGTCAAAGCAATGATAATATAAAAAACCTGATCTCTCAGCATGCATTCTACCTGCCGTGGCCATACACAGGGTCAATCAGAGGTTCAGTGGTGTCTTCGATCTCATTCTTTATGTTCTCAATCCCCTTTAAAAAAGTTAGAAGTTACAGCATTAGTACAAACACACAGACACATAATGGATGAACCATCTATAGGCACAACCCCCCCCCCCCCCCAGCAATATTAAATTGTAAAAATACTTCACAATATTGTGTTTGTTTTTTTTACTGGATTTTCGATCAAATAAATGCAGCCTTGAGAATAAGAGACTTCTTTCAAAAAACATTTTAAAAATACAGGCCCTAATGTTAGTGTAGAAGGTTTACCATGCAAGCTCATTCTCCTGTTTGAATGGAAAAAACAAATTCAGACTTTTTAGGTGGGGAAATGTAAAGTTATACCTTTGTAAGTATGACAGAGTACAGGAAAAGCAGAACTCCGAATTTGTTTTTCCAGGTGTCGTACAGTGACAACACAGCCTCTCTCAGCTCCGCAACAGTCCTGAGAGTCCTCTTCCTGAGGAAGGAGTAACCACAATGTGACTGTCAATTGGGGAAGATCCTTACTGTAGGAGGTACAATGTCATGAGTTACTGACCAATTTAGACTGAAGCTTTATTTTAAGCTGAGCCTGATTTATTTTAAGTAATCTGCCAGTGATTTGTATATTTGTAGTACAAGTAAGGGTGTCACGATTTTGAACCGTGACCTTAGAATCGAAAGTGTAATGGAATCGAGGATTTGGAGAATCGTGACACCCCTAAGTATAAGGAAAAGAAAGACACGAGTAAAGAGAAACAAGCGTGACGCTGCATGAAAAGAGAGTTTGAGCACTTACTGGATGACGCTGTGAAACCTCTCAAAGCCAAGCTCCTCAGCAGCCAAAGCAGCTAAACACACACCATGCAAAAACAAATGCATTTAACAAGACACAACAATCCAAAGAAATTATTTGTAAGATCACTGTACACTGTTAATGAGGAAATACAACTCAGCAAGATTAGACCAGCATGCTGTGTATCAGAGTTTCCACAAAAAAAAAGGTGTCGTTCAAATTGACCGGCAGAGGACATTTTGATGATATGCCGGTCAAATATCACCTCTTAATTAGTCAAGTTGAGGAAAACTGGATGCAGGCTATGTAATTTAAAAAAAAAAGACATAATCAGGCCGTATAGAACACGACATGTATATTAGCCTAGCCTAACTTTCAAATAGACGAAAAAAAAAATAAAAATTGATGATTGGCGTCAATCAACATCAATTGTTTTTTACTATGGTTTCACACACATTCACTTTTTGAAACATTGATGTACCTAATAAAAATAAATAAAATATCTCCAGTTAACTAGCAGATCATTCATTTAGTTCGCTATTAAGAGAACTAGCGAATAAATAAGAGATAATGTCCCTGCTGTGTATAATAAACCAAACATTAGGGGTCAGTGTATTATTCAAACTATTCAAAATTGTAGTCTTGTTCAGTATCTGTACAACATCCAGAAAGACTGTTACAAATTCTCTTACTTGGTGTGTCAGTAGTTTGGCTGGACTCGGGCTCAGGGTGTCTGTCTGTGGTTTTATCACGAGGCCAGGTGGCCAGGTGAAATGCCTGTGTTTTATTGAGGGAGGCTGACTCCAGAATCTCACTGAGGGTGGAGCACAGGACCGTCCGCTGCTCTTCCTCTGTAGGGGTAGATCAAGCCAAGCATTGATTTCTAGGCTGCAATAAAGATGTTGCACTGACTAACACCAGACACGAGCAGCCCAACACAATGTGACAAAAGCAGATAGACACCTATTATCATCAGTGATGCTGTCTACACAGGATGCAACGTGACAAATTCCAGAAGGCAAACTGATGCCCATTCTATTTCCGTCATACTTGGCCCTGTCCCAAATGTCACCCTAAATACTTGCAGTCTTCTGACCAGTCTGCACTTTTTTGACACAACACCGATTTGACAGTCGTGAAGAAGTCTGCTGCGGAGCTTGCTTCAGTGCAGGCTCGGCTAAAGCGTACAAACTGACCATAAGAAGATGCGTAATAGTCCCTTCTGCTTATATAATAAGATTCAGGATGTCTTGTACTTTTATGCCATCATATTTCCAAAATGCACTTATATCAATGCATTAATTTATGTATTGGCACACAGTCTAAATATCAAATTACAGTAGTCTATTGTCTAGTCTGCATAACATATCAAGCAGAAACCAATAAAAATAAGTAACTATTGACATATTGGAACTAAACTCACATTAAATTTATTGTTCATGTTTAATAAGCTACATATTATTGCATGGTCTTTTTAAATAACAGAAAAGAATACACCACAATGACTTCAGAACCTGAAACAGAACTTAGAGTAGGTTCAGATTATCGTTCTATCCTAAAAAGAGGTTTGAGATGCTCTAAAGAGCCTGGTTTGAGTGTTATAGACAGTACCCAAAAGTGGAAACAAGGTGGAATTCTCTTTAAAATAATGCACAGCAAACCTGAAATATCTTTCCAGTTTGAGCCTTCAGTGTTAAACAGAATGTTCTTCAACAGGAAAGCCTGAGGAATAACAAACAAAACACAAATCATTAGGGCTCCACTTAACCAGACAAAAGAAACAAACAATCTGACAAAATAGCATGTCAATACCACAGCATTATTGTACGAGTTGAGTTTCTTTCTTCTATTGAATACAAAAGAAGATATTTTGAAGAATGCTGGACAGTTGACGGTAGCCATCGACTTCTATAGTATTTTTTCCTACTGTGGAAGTCAATGGGTGCTGTCTGGTTACCATTCTTCAAAATATCTTGTGTTCAAAAGAATAACGAAACTCATACAGGTTGGGAACAACTTGAGGGTGAGTAAGTAATGGCATAATTGACATTTTTGGGTGAACTATCCCTTTAATAGGGTAAGCATGAGCTGGCAGAAATCAGGATGGAAACCCATTCTTCCAAAGGAAGGATTCTTCATTGGGTGTTTTAATGATAGCTGTAGGGCTGTGAAACGATTAATCGCGATTAATCGCATCCAAAATAAAAGTTTATGTTTACATAATATATGTGTGTGTTCTGTATATAATTATTTTGTATATATAAATACATACATATGCATGTATATATTTAAGAAAAATGTGTTATTAACATATCAAATATTTATATTTATGTATAATATGAAGTCTGTATAAATATATATAAAGTATATACATGCAAATATTTCTTAAATATATACATGCATGTGTGTGTATTTATATATACAAAATAATTATACACACTACACACACTTATACTATGTAAACACAAATTTTTATTTTGGATGCGATTAATCGCGATTAATCGTTTCACAGCCCTAGATAGCTGTGGAGAGTGCTTTAAGATGTCAGTTCAAAATCTCCAATAGGAATTTTTGTCTAATAAAAGTATTTTGGAAGGATGTTCCATCAACTGAACGATTGACATGTTGTTAAACAACAGTACATAGCTCCGCATGGTTGCAGTTGACCCACATTTTTTTGTAATTTGTCACCAACCTGTATTCTGCATCACTACAATGCAGCTTTTATGTTTGGACTATACACAAACATGGGTGTTGACGATTCATTATTAAACATTATCATACCCTATGAATAAAAATAAGTTTCGAAAGAAAGGTAAATACCTGTACAGGTGCAATGACAGCACACGGTCCGCCTTCAAACTGCTCCAGTGCAGAGGGCTCGGCCTCAGTGAACACAAAGCCTGTGGACAGAAATGCAGTGAACACAAAACTTAGTCTCAATTAAGCAAGTCACAATTCAACTGGGCAAGCAGTCAAGGTGAAGTAATATGGGCTTGGCATAGGCCTTCTTTGCTGACGACTACAGAATTTTTACAACACAAGTAACTGATGTATATCCTTGAAAATGAGATTTAGCCTCCATAATTTGAGTCAGCATTCAGGCTGGATTACACAACATGACTTTTGCTCAGATTTTTTTTTTAAACTAGCCTTCAGACTATGATTCCATCCGGAAAGACTATAAAAACCTGGATAAGTGTGATCATCAGTAATTTAACGTTAAGGTTACAGTATGATGTTTAGTTTTACTCAATAACCTTTTACAAAATCGGCATGTGAAACTTATGGCGTTTTAAAATGTGTTCCGATCGCTTAACGTTAACTGTTACCTTGAGACCACCTGCGGAAGAGGGATGCAGGCACTCCTCCGCCACTAGGTCTGCCCCACACCAGATCCACCACTTCTTTACTCGTATCTGTCATTTCGTCTCTTGGTCTTCGTTGATATTAACTCGAAACCAAGCATCAAGACCAATGGAGATCCTTGTGACAGCTAACCACTGTAGTGCACGCGACGTGGCTAGCGCACTCGTCCTGGCCTGCTTTTGTATTCCGCTTAATCTTGAAGATTTTTCTTTAGTGGCATTGGCCACAAATGCGGTTAAACTGTCCCGCGAGCGACGAATGATAGAACGCTCGCGGCAAAAATCGTGAAAGAAAACGTTATATTTTGATTACGCAGCCTCTAGCGACAACACACTACAGCCGCTCTGTTAACCTCATACGGGTTTAATTTGTGTATGAAATTAACGTTAATGATATCATACGTCTTATCCAGTATTCGCTTCCTTAATTCAAGGTTTCTGTTCTGTCTGTTTAACTAGACAGGCCTTGTATGTCCTCACTGAAGTAACTCACTCACCATACGGTCTGTGGCTTGCTACATCACCTAACGTTAGACGTCAAAAAAACGTTTGGTTCGTTCCTCCGACAACCTATTTTAAGAGTAGCCAACGACTGTCAACTCCACTCGAGACCACCGCGAGAAAATACTGAGGATTTCAATGTAAACTGCTCGCTGTGGTAACAGCAGAGTGCTCTATGTTCCATTCAGTTTATTTACTATGTTCCTCTACCTCAAGTTCGACTTTGTGAGAGATTGGTTCAAATCGAGAAGGTTCTGGTGACGTTAAGCGAGAAAAAGATTTGATTGGCTGTTCCGTCCATCAATCACACGGCTACGATGTGACGTCTTGTGTTGCCCGCCTACAACACGGAGGCTGAGCTTGAATATACAGTAATCTTGGCTAAGCAATATTACATAAGAAAGAGATAAGGCAGCCATGGCATAAATTCTTAAAATACCGACAGTGAAGTAGGCACACCCACAGAGGTTATAGTGATTTCTTGCCGACAATGTTACCTTCTAAGCCTACAGAAGTGTGCAGTGAACAATAGATGGTCCAAAAAAAAAAAAATCCTCTTCCAGATAATATTTCACACCTATACATTGTAAATATACATGAACAATGCATATTTACATATAGCCCTCTTGCAAAATGCCCCTTTGGTATAACTGCTATGGGATTAATTTATATGTATTAGTTCACAATAAAATAATTAATAAGTAAAAAAAGAAAAGAAAAAAAGACTTAAATATGTGTAAACTTATACCATATACATATTTCACCAATACTTAGTTTAAAATTATTTAACAACATTTCTCTTTGCTGTTATTTAAAGGCAATATTAAATCCAGATATCATACCTGATTTAAATATGCCTCGCCTATTAATCTCTAAACTTTTATTAATATGGCCATTTTTTCTGAAATGTGCATTTAGAAGATAATCGGTTTCGTGGGAAACAAAATCAAACGAAACATCTGCACTTCAGAAAACATTGGAGACTTTTATTTTGTTAAAGACGTAACAGGAAGTCAATCCATCTCTTTCACGTTGTAGCCAACGCTCCCAAGCGGAGAAGTGTTTTCATCTACATACAAAGTAACATAAATACACAGCTTTTATTTAACAACAATGGGCGGACAAGCAAAAACTAAAAAGAAAAGCAAAGCTAAAAGAAAAGACACCAAACCAAATGGAGGTATGTCCGTTTTAGCAATCAGTTGTTACTCTATCTGGCTTTGCTGTTAAACGAAAATTATAACTTTAATACGCATTAATCCCACATCAATTAAACCCATTTCTTGCTATATAGACTGGACATGATAGTCACTTCTTCTTGTTTTGACAATAACGGTTTAATGTAAAAATATGCCACTGCCTGCAATGTGTTTCATGTGCCATGTGGCGTTTGTTGTGATTTTTTTTTTTTTGGAAGAAAAAGAAGTGTTGGCAAACTTGTCATAACTGTACTATTTAATCTAGATTTATTTACACTAAACTCATTTTGTAGCCATATCCTGTCCTCAAAAGTTTTGATTCGGTTGTTACTAACTTTTTAAAATATTTTTTTTTATGCTCAGGTGCCTTGATGTCACCACAGGAAAGAATGAAAGCAAAGATGCAGGAAAGGGCCAAAAAGAAAACATCTAAAAAATACACTGTCGATCAATTATTGGAAAAGGTAACATGTTGATACATAATGGTTTTGAATAGAAATTAAATATTAGGTCTTGTTTGCAGATTTCACAAGTGTACTTTCTCCATGCCTCTCAGACTGAAGAGTGTATAGACAACTTTGACTTTGACATGGCCAGTCTGTACTGTCAGCGAGCACTGGATATCGAACCGACTAACCTGACCATCCTGGACATGCTGGGGAACATCTGCGCCGAGCTGGGAGATGTAGAGAAAGCTAAACAGATATCCTTTACACATACTATGCTAACATTATTCAGTGGTCTTTGATTATGAAATCACTTGAATATTGTTGTGTGTATATGTAACCTGTACTGTCCACATGAAGCTTTCATGTGCTTTTGTTAAAGAGGGTTTTAGCGTATTTGTTTGTTATTGTCCTTGACAGCAGTGTACGTGTATCTGAAGGCTGTGGAGCTCAGTCCAGATGAGGGCCACAGTAAGTACATGTACCTGGGGCAGATTCATGCAGGCATAGAGGCTGTACAGTACTTCAGTAAGGGAATTGAGGTCATGCTCAACACCATGGACAAACACACCAATGAGGTAAGACAACGCTGATACCCACTTCATGCATTTTAAATGAATTTTTGGTTCTCTTGATTGTTGCCTTTACACATTTATATACATGATAAAAATATTTATATACATCTTTTAAAGGTTTGAGATTAGTAGTTAATACATTTATTCTGCAAGGAGGGATTCAATTGATAAAAAAGTGACAGTAAAGACACTGTTACAAAAAATACGATTAAAAAAATGCTATTGGTTTGATCATACAATTCATCAAAGAATCATAAAAAATCGGTGTATCCAATTATATCAATTTGATATGATTATAAACAGCTTGTTCGTTCATTTCAAACAAATAGTTCAGAGACATCTTAAATTGGAATACTTTATGTTATGTGTCTATACAAAAATAGGTGCTGAAAAATTTACCTACCCTGAAAAACATTTACTTAAAGAGCAAACAGTGTGTCAACTAGCCCCGGTCTACCCAATATTTTGAAATGTGTGATGATCCACAGTAAAGCATGTGCCTAATACTACACGTGAAATACTAAGGCTAAACCTAAAGTTTTGGTCTAAAGTTGCACACACTGTTCTAGTTTAGTAAATATAATGGACAAATACTAAGATGAGTCATAGTAAGAATAAACCATGTATATTTTTAAGAAAACAGTATACGCACAGTTGTAGCAGATTAACAGAACAGTATGTGTTTTAACGTTCCACAGAACTCTGAAATGGAGAATGACTAGCTGAGACCAGAATATACTCTCTAAGATAAAGGAATTGTCATGTTGTTTTGAGCTCCCAGAGCTTTAGCTAATGTATAATGGATGCATTCCATCATTATGGTGCGTTTTCCCAGTGGACAGCACTTTCTTTGCATTGATTAAGTTAGTTTCTGAATCAGAGTAGTGCTTTCTGATATAGGAAACATTTAGTCATGCTGAGCCAGTCTTACCAGAGGCCTTTGTTTGACGTTTGTGTCTGTCTATGCAGGGCTGATAAATGGAATATACAGAAGAACAGATGTGTGCTGTTCCTGTAGGTGGAAAGCTATTGAAAACCACTTGGTCACAGACATTGTTTTACATCAAATCAAACTGCAATCAATTGAAATGACCACACATGCTGTTCTTGTTGTGCATACATTACTGTGTATTGGATTTAAATGCTGTGAACAATGCCCTGAGCTTTGTGGCCCCATGGGTGAGACATGCATCCTCAGTGGTCTAAATGATTTGTCAAAAGAAAACAGCTATTGGATTTCTTTAGTGTTTAATGTGGAGTTCAATCTTTCTGCACTAGAGGGCAGTCAAACATAAGTAAAAAAAAAAACAGCGAAATCACGTTTATTTTCATTCAATTCACGTTTATTTGTATAACGATTTCACAATACACATCATTTCCAGTCCATATTACAATTTAGAGTGATCTGTTGTCAGAGGTAACTATGTTACGTATTTCAGAAATGTACATATATACAAAATCAGTTAGCTAAAAAATCATGAATTTAAACAATGCAATAATGTAATGCAGAAACAATGAGCTTATTGAAGGAATGAATACTTGTTTGTTAACAAATAATTATGACATTTAGGAAGGCGCATGCTGACAGTAAAGACCTGTCTCAGTCGGTTTGACTATGACATTTTCTTCCAGTATTTCTTCTGTCAATAGGACAAAGCTCCTTATTTTTTTTAAAGAAACTGTGTGTAAATTATGATGATCCAATATGTTCCAGCATGTTATGTAAGCTATAATATATTATTTTCAATTATTCTAAGTCGTCCTATGGCCCCTATTGGGCCTTGGTGTCCAGGTTGAGAATCACTGCGGTCGGGTGATATTTTATTTATTATTATCAGACATTTGGCAATTTTTATATATTATAATAACTGATTGTGAATACCTCTTGATTGTGTTAAAGGAATAGGTAATGATAATTTAAAAAAACACACACACAAATTTTAATAAAAATGAAAACAATTAATAATTTCAAAATGAAAATGCATTCATATAATAATACAATTCATATAATGAATTATAATGAATTCATAAAATGAAACTAATTTTATAATTTGCCATGAAAATATTTTAAAACTATTGTGCTCTAAGTCTTTTGAAGCCATAAGATGGCTTTGTGTGATGAACATGTGCCATATTTATTTTGAGCTCCTCAGCGGAGACTTAAATTTGGTCTGTTCGTCAAACAAAGCTTTCGTCTAGCACATGATTCTTATGTTTTTTATTTTCTGTTAGCAACTGTTTGAACAAAGCTTGTTATTGTATTCCATGTAAAAAAAGAAGTGTGGAATGAAATGGAGTGAATTATTAATTTAACTCATGGTCATGTGTGGATCTGTGTCCTGATAGGCTAGTGCATTTGGAGCGGCCGCATTCCCCTCTGAGGTTGCTGTCACAAGGAAGGAGGTCTCTGTGGCTTTCTGTTCCATCGCTGAAATCTTCTTCACAGATCTCTGGTAAATTTCTTTTCCTTTTTACACAGATGTATGCTGGCATTTATTCATCTTCTGCCAATCTTTGTTTGCTCTGGCCTTTCTCACTCTTTTCATTTCTCAACCTTTTTGGCTTTCCGTACCTGATGACATGATATACCACACACACACACACACACACCTGGGACAGCACAACAGACATGAGCCCATCTGTTCTGAGGCCTGCAGAAAGGATCTAATCACAGACTGGTTGATAGAGGGATAGAGAGAGGAAGAGGATTGGGAATTCAGGATGGTTGAATGGTAGATGAGAGATGAAATGGAGATCTGGATTGCGGATGCGCTTAGTGTCGATTGCCGAGGATCTTGGCATAGCGTGATTTCATTCAGACGTTGAGATTGAAATTCAAAGCGTCAGGGTTATTGACTATATGAAAGAATCATACCATTTCACACATTGATGTACATTTGAAGGTACAGCAGTAGGATCTAGCAAAGTACAGTTTGTCTGTGCCTTTTCTTATTGATGTACTGTATGGTTGAATGTGTGTGTCTGGGTGTGTTGTTTTGGTACATGTTTGCTGCAGGCGATAACTGGAAAATCAAGAGCAAAAAAAAAGTGTATGTGCTGCTAACAAATAATATTTTCTTCAGTAGTGTGGATGCCCTTGGGTGCTGTGGAAACTCTGATTTAGTTCAATTATTGGTCAAACTTGTAATTTTGTGCAGACATTGTTCACAGATCAAGCTACAAGACACAATGTTTGTATGTTTAAAAAAAAATATACCATTTCTGTGTGAAAGAAAATTTTAAGCAGTTTTTTTCCCCCATATCGCCCATACTTCCACTTTTCCTGTATTGCTTTTTTATCTTATCATATGTCCTCTTATCCTTATCTTGCACTACCTCTTCTCAATGTACTCTACTTCCTCTCACCTTATATCATTAACTGTTATACTATTCTATCCTTATCCTTTTAATCACTTCTTCTTGTCCTATCCTTCTACCTCTCATTGTTTCGGTTTGAAAAAATTTAAATTTAATCAAAATGTTAAATCAAAGTTATTGATTGATAATTTCTCTAAAACATTTGCACACAGGTTTTTATACAAAAAAAAATTAACATGCACATGGTTGGTGATGATAACTTTAATAACACTGAATGATTTGCTTTAAATAACAATTTTCTTTTTGGACAGCATGGAGGAGGGCGCTGCTGACCGCTGTAAAGAGGCCATCGATAAAGCTCTACAGTACGACGAACACAACCCTGAGGCTCTGCAGCTGATGGCCAGCTATCTGTTCAGCATTGAGAAAACTGAGGTATAGGACATATGTAGAGTGAATTACCCAGAGTTCCCCTCACCATCTCACTGGATCACTGCGCTTTTAAAAAAGAAAAGCGTTCTGAGATTCGGGTCATTATACAGTCATAATTACTGTAGGTGGAGAGCAGCTGAGAGAGCTGAGTCATGTGTTTCTGAGGAGAGACAGACCAAAATTGTGTGCTAGAGAATGAGTAAGTAAGAGAGAGGTTTTTGGGAATGTATGCTTGTTTTTGTATGAGAAATAGACAAATATGAGAGTTAGGTGACAGGTAGTGAATTGTAAACCATTAATAGAACAAGCTTGTAGAATAGGACCCACTGTGGGACTGGTTTTCGACAAGTGCAAACACATTCACATCCACATCGATGCAGTTACTTATTGAACCATTAGGGGGCAAACAGACATAAGACCAGCACATCTACTAATCCAGACCTACCCTCTGAGTTGAGCATCAGTGTGCAGCTTAAAATGCTTGCAACATTTGTGAGTATTTTCACTTCAGAGGACAGTTCCATTTCCCTTCAGAGAGCTGACAGTAGAACTTCACTTAACAATCATAAGCTTGAGTCTCTTTGTGTGCTCTAACCTCAACCTTTTTCATGCTTGTACTTTTTCATCTCATCCAATGTCACTCCCTCTCATCCTGTATTGCTCCCTCTAGTTCTTTACCGCATTCTATAATCCTGTACAACTTGATCTTATTCATGCTCTCAATATATGCGACATCCTTTTGCCGTATCTTACTTTCTCTCCTCTTATTGCTCCTTATTTGTCCATTCTATTTCCTACTTCTCAGTTCTCAACTTATATGGTACCCTTTCCTCTCATCCCTTCATTCTCATTTTCCTCTCAACGTTTTGTACTTCCTCTTATCCTTTACTACTTCCTCTCTTCATTTTTATCTCATACCACTCCACCGGTTATCCTACTTTTTGCCACTTCTTTTTATCATATACCACTTCCCCTCATCTTATAGTGTCATGTTGTGCTATCCTAATTCTTGTCATCCTATTCTGCTTCCTAACCCTAATCCTATCCTATTTACTCTGTTCCATGACTGTTTTCTCTCTTCTCATCCTATATTGTTGCAGTTTGTCTTTTAACACTTTCTCTTATCCCGGACTATTTCATCTTATTCATGCTTTTTCCTTCATCCTCCCATGCTTTACTACTTTCTCTAATCATATACCATATATTATTCCTCTTCTATTCCTACTTATTTGGATCATATTCCTCTCTTCCTCTCACCCTTCATCACTTCTTCCCATGCTGTAAGACTTCCCCTCATCTTATCTTACTTTCTCTCACTCTGACCTACTTCCTTTTATCCTATCCTGCTTTCTCTCAATGTATAATGCTTCATCTCATCCTTTACTTCTTACCCTCATCCTATCCTGCTTCCTTTCATCTTGTGCTACTACCTGTCAACCTTCCTTCTGCCTCTTCCTCTCATGCTTTACTACTTCCACTCATTTTACAGTATACTATTTTTTCTTATCTTACTTCCTCTCATTCTATACCACTTCTCATCTTCCTCTTCCAGAGCTTCCTGTTGTCCTATTGTACTTCCTATATTCCTGGTTCTGAGTCCTTTTATCCCATCCCACTACCTCTCATGTCATCTTACTTCCTCTCATGATATATTGCCTAAGCTATTTCCTACTTATTTGCATCATATACACTTCCTGTCATCCTTTGTTACTTTCTCTGTCCCTTATCTACTGCCTTTCATCCTATAGACCATTTCACAAGATGTAAACAACGCTGGTCCAGAAGCACTTCCTGTTTCAGTTTTTTAACACTACATAAAAGCTGTGATAAAATACAACCAACAGAACATTTAAAACTGAATCAAAAAGTTAAACAAACATCTTTAAGATGTTTTCTTTACATGTGAAATAAAGAAAACAGTTACAAACTGAAACAGGAAGTGTTTCTGGACCAGTGTTGTTTACATCTTGTGAAATGGTCTATACTGCCTCCTCTCAACATATTCTACTATCTATAATCTCATACCACTACATGTTATTATACATCCTATAACTTCCTCTGATACTATACCACTTCCTCATGTCTTTTAGAGCTTCCTCTTGGCCTATCCTTCTTCTTGTCTTTCTATTCTATATCCGAGTTCCTTGTATCATTTCCATTTCTCTCATCACATCCCATCTTACTTACTCTCATCCTATTCCTTTTCCTGAGGCATGTACCATGTACCTGTATTTTTAGTTTTACAATACTTGGAGAGTTTATTTGATCACACTTTATGCAGGAGGGGCATGACTACCTGAAGAAGAGCGTGTCGTCATGGTTACCTAGCCTACAGAAAAAGGAAGAGTCATTTGTGAGCGCGGCACACGACATGGAGGAGGAAGAAAATCAGACTAAGGTGCGTATACAGGTGTTTGTGTTCCAAAGGCAGCAGAGAGATAAAGATGGGATGCATCATGACCTTTCATTTGACCTCTTTCTGATTGCAAGGCAGGGAATAGCACTGCACTCAAAGACGGTTTTAGTCTAGGAAAGATAAGGGAAGAAAGGAAACAAACTAGCTTATTTATGTTTTTATTTTTCTCTCAAAGCTAGGTCAAGGCTGTGGCAGTTTGGTGCATGGCCAGCCCTGCGGCCACACGTGCACACGCACAGCTCCCCCATCAAGTGACCACGCTTTCCACTGAACCTGTTTTTTGCTCAAGGCTACGCATTTCATGCTTTTTCAAAAAACATATTTTTGTTTCTGTATCTAAATGAATTTCCGCAGTTCATCTGTTAAGTAGGGCTTTACGCTGCTGAAGAAACCACAGAAAAACAAGCCTTACCTGAACTGACTCGTTGAGGGAATTTATAAAAGTTTGTTTACTTCCCTACTG
Source organism: Cyprinella venusta (assembly GCA_038021265.1). Taxonomy (NCBI): domain Eukaryota; kingdom Metazoa; phylum Chordata; class Actinopteri; order Cypriniformes; family Leuciscidae; genus Cyprinella; species Cyprinella venusta. The sequence goes on along the minus strand of CM075874.1, from coordinate 21,999,354 downwards.
GTTAAAATTTCAGGGAACTTGCTTTGCACTACACATAAATTTGTGATATGTAGATGCAGCTTTGCAATGTTTGGAAAATCCTGGCAGGTTGGAGAGTTAGTGCAACTGAGTTGTAATGTTGTAATCAGGTTCAGCGCTCTTATCAACTTTTTTACATAGCTGATTTAGAAAACATTTTACCGGTATAGAGATGAAATAGATTGTGTTAATATTTACAATACAATAATGAGCCTGATAACATCACAGACAAACTACAATGAACACAAGATGATATGTTGAAATAGAGAATAGTGTTTAAGAAGAGGATTGTTGAAATGTCTATTGAGACCTTGAGAAAATCAGTCACATGCAGAACTTAATGGACCATTAATCCCAAAGTATACTTCGGCCACCCACCACCCACGTAACTTAACTTTTGTCATCAGGACAAAAATAAATAAATAAATAAATAAACTTCCACATGCAGCCCATTTTTTTGTAAAATGTAATTTTAGCATCACATCAGCATATTCGATTGATTTCTGAAGGATCATGGGATGCTGGAGTAATGACTGCTGAAAATGCAACTTTTCCAATACATGAATTACAGTTTCAATTATATTCAAATAGAAAACATTTATTTTAAATTATTCTAATATATCACAATATTTCTGTATTTATATATTTCAATTTTAATTTAAAAATGCAGCCTTGGTGATCATTATAGACTTATTTAATAAACATCCCTATCTGTATAATAATCTTATATTTTAATAGTCTTATTTTTGGTAGTGTACTTATTTTCTAATTCTTTGTGTATTAATTAGGGCTGTCAAACGATTAATCACGATTAATCGCATCCAAAGTAAAAGTTTGTTTAAATAATATATGTGTGTGCGTGGACTGTGTATAATTATTTTGTGTGTGTGTGTATATATATATATATACACACACACACACACACACTTGCATTTATTTTGGATGCGATTAATCGTGATTAATCATTTCACTACCCTAATATTAATCATTATTGAGTTTTCAATTCATTTTCTTATAATTTTCATCATCAAGTCTTTCATTACCCTTAATTTACCTCTCAGTTAATATTTATTTACGTTTTTGTTTTAGAGCAACATCCCGCCATATGAATCCAGAATAACAACAGCCAAACTGCTGATCGAGGCCGAGGAGTATGAGGTAGGACAATGGTCTAGCTCAACACTTTTAAGAAGACCATTTCAAATGTTTCAGTCAGTTTCCTTCCAGTATACAGTAGAATTCACACACTTCTCTGGCAGGCTGAACACTGAATGTTGAAGTGGAGCGTATAGTACCTGTCAGTAATTATTTAAGGTCTTAGTGGTGTTGGTGATGTCTTATACATGGATCCAACACAAGCTATTGGGTTAGAAACTGTTCCTTTACAGGGCATTGGATCCATTCTGTAACCAGTCATTTTTTATTGTCTTGTATTAGCACACTTTAATCCAAACCAATCTGTTCTTGCTGTGCAAGCAAGTTTAAAGACCTATAGAATACAGCTTGTACAAGTACACTAATATTAGTACAAACAGGCTTAAAGCTGTCAGTGTTGTGAGTAATGAGAAGTTTTAATGTGTGCTCTATTGCAGCTGTAGAGTAAACCATCACCCTGTGTGTTGTAATACTGAATAATTGTCAACGGAACAATTATTTACTGTCTAATGTGTATTTCCGTGGCTGATGAGTTAAATAAATCAGCTTTACCTCATATAAGATTCCATTCACCAGCTCTGCAAAGCGAAAGCTGTGTAAGTGCGAAAATAAGTAAATATTGACGTTGTATTGAGAGGACTGATCCTCACTTACAAATGTTGATAACTAGTAATTTTCTTACTTATTGTGAAAATTAACCCGCAAAATAAATTAACTGACAGCTCTTATTCAAATAGAGAGTGCTGATTACTGATTACGATGAAACATTACTGTAGACAACAATATATATAGGTAAAAAATTATATAAATGAGGTACAGCTCAACGTGACAATTATCATATCGGTTTAAGTCACAAATGGGTATCAGTAGCAGTATAAGTATTGGTAATACTGGCCTTCATTTAGTAAAAATATATTATTGATATTTAAAATAAACAGTCTTAGGTTGGTTAGTAGTTATGTCTATCGTGTTAGTGTAAAGGAGTCCCACAGCTGTTTTCTGAGCGAGACCATGTCCATGGTTATTAATGCTAAGACTATAGATTAGTTTCCCTTTAAACTCTTTTCTCATTTTCTATCAGCGCTAAGGCGACCTCTGAATAATCCAGAAATGGTATTTTATTCGCACTTATCCTTGACCTTTCCAGTTGAGTGTGAGTGTGCAGTAAGACTCTTTTTGTGCAGAGAGTGTGAATGTCCTGACACCTGTCCAGCACTCGGAGAGAGGTATCGGAAAAAGTGAGAGAACAGAGAGTTTAAATGATAGCGAAGAGGAAAGAGAAAGAATGACAGGGTCGAGAGACAGAATGAAATAAGGCAGGACCAGGATGAGATGCTATAAAAGTGAAAGTCAGTTTGAGAGAGAGAGAAAGAATGATAAATTGGCAGCTGTGTGGAGCTCACTTTTCTTTAGTTCTTTTTCACACTTGCTTATATTTGTTCGGTTCATCCTGAGGAGACAGTGAAGGACTGAGTGCTGCAGCCTGACTTTAAAAGCGTATGCTCTCCCTTAGCCAAACACAAATAGAATCTCCTCTCAGCATGGGGGACGTATTAATATTAAAAACCAGTCACCTGGCTGTCTGTCAAAATGATGCCAAAGGTTGCAGGGTCGTCGCTGCGACAGCGGGTGTTTAGACAGAAGCCGGGCCCCCCAGCAGCAAGGACCTTTGATTGGACAGCTGGGAAAGATGAGCACATCTAAACCGAGAGAGGGAGAAACAGGATGGACTATTTTAGATATCTAGAGGCAGTCCAAGCTCTAAAGATGCTGGTCTAAAAACTTAGTTTTAAACTTTCAGCAAAACGAAGAGTTTTGCTGAAAGTTTAAAACTCTACACACACACACATATATATATATATATATATATATATATACATACATACATACATATATTTATAGTAGACTTCCCTATATATTTTATATAATGCCTTAGTACACATAATAATAATAATAATAAATAATCAACTAATAAAATGAAAAGTATATAATATAAAAATATATGAACTAAAACATTATAATGAAGTAATAATGTAAGCTACTTTTCACTGTTTAGTCAGACCAGTGGATGAGCTGGGACTTGCTGCTACGATATTATCATATCCATTGATATCTGGCTTATGACACACTTATGATACACACAAATATCCTGCTAAATTTATGGGAAAAACATGAATAACTGTGGTTGCAATGTTTCAAGTATTACGGGATGGCATATTGGTGCCTGTTTACTTATAATGATATATTTCATTTGAACTGATTAAGTGTTTCTCGCCCTAAATTATATGGTAATTCATCGTTTTTTACTTTTGAAAAATCCACAATTTTGTCACTATTTTACACAAAACAAGCATATATATATAATGTGTTGTTCAAATATTTACAGTTTTTACAGTATATGGGTTGGTAACTTTAACATGGGTTCGAGAACTGCTAGAACTGATAAGAATATAAATGAAAACCTTGAAATGTAATGTAAATAAATAAACCTTGAAATGCAATGTCAAATGCATAAATGTAAAGGTAAATGTAACCTACAGTTTACCAAATATTTTTTTCACATTAGCATTTTTACAGCTTTTTTTATAGGCTACCCTGTAAAAATTGCATGATTTTATTGACAGTGGAATGTATAATATATATATATATATATATTAGTTTTTTAACATTCTGGTAGTATTTTAATGTAAAATCTTGCAATACAGTACAAATACTTGAAATTTTGCAACAAAATAGTGCGTTTTATTTTACGTTATCCTTTGAAGGAAGGAAGGGTTTATTATCTGTTTTCCCTGCTTTATAGATTAATGTGTATGTGCCGTCTTGCCGTAATGTCCTGCATGAGCACATTCAATATTAGTTTTGTTGGCTATGTATGTAACTGTCAGACTGTGGCAATTCAAAATGAGTTTTGAGGACTCTTGAGAGTGTGTGTAGTGGCAGTGCATGCTGCATGAGCTAACTCAATATTAGCAAGGCCTTTTCCTGCTCCACTCCAGCTGGGTCAAAGCCTGACACACTGTGCGACAGCACAAGATTGATGTCTTTCTTTGCCAGTGGTATGAACAGAGGGAGGAGAGGAAGAGTGTGACGGGCAGTAGAATGAGGGGGAGGGAAGGATGCAGAGAGCCGAAGAGATATAGTTGTATAAAATGCTTTGGTTGGGAAGAGAAGGAAGTCTTGCCATTTGAACAAAGTTACAAAGGTACTGTTTAATGTCTGTAGCGGTGGACTTCATTATCTCTGAAGAGGGAGATATTTAAAAGAAACTCAAACCCTAGGGATCCACACACAAGGTTATATACACACCTGAGCTAATTAGGCTTTTGGAGCTAATGACCACACACCAGTACACTTCATCAAATAATACTAGACATTTTCTTTTTTGTCTGTGAACACAGCGGCCAGCAACTCAGCCAAGTTACACTGACCTTAAAAAGTTTCTGGGTGCATAAGTCACTCTTAATGTTATGAATGCCATTGCATTACATAACAAAATATAAAACCTGATTTCTTTATTCATAGTTTAACTTAAATTGATTGAAAATAATTTACTTTAAATGAAGGGTTCTCACACAATATGTTTGGAGATTTCAGTTGTTTAAAAAAAACTAATCCGTAATGGAAATTGATCAAAAGTGACAACGATATTTATAATTTTCAACTGTGTTAATGAAAAGAAAATGTTTCTTAAGCAGCATGTGGCTGAAAATACAGCTTTGCCATGACAAGAAATTAAAATAAATTCAAATAGAAATAGTTATTTTAATGGGTTACTGTATTATTGATCAAATAAATGCAGCCTTTGTTGAACATACAAATTGTATTGTATTGTAATTCCCTGGAAAATACTATATTTATCCCAAATTTTTGCTTTTATTGTCCACGAAAGAAAGTCATTCATACTCGTTTGGAATGGCAATAGGGTTAGTAAATGAATTTTCATTGCTGTATCAATCCCTTTAAACTGACACAATAACATGTATAAAAGTCTAAGCTGTAGTTTGTCAGTTAGCCAGCTCTTTGAAAGTGATTTAAAGTATTTAATACAGGACACAATGGATCGTCTCGTGGGGTTTATGCCTACAACCTATTTTGACAATACTGACGTAATCACAGTCTTGCTCATCCTGATTCAAAATCCTAAATATCAAACATGTTTGATATGATCGGGGCAGGTCCAATTCGTGTGGAAGCAGATCAGGAGGTGCAAGATTCAACCTGTAATCGAGGTCATCGACAAGTCAGTGTTAAATCAGCCTAAACCTCCTGTAGTGTGAGCCAGGCATAAATGGATTTTCATTGTATTTGAACTGACACAATGACATGTAACTGTAAGTCTAAGCTGTTGTTTGTCAGTTAGCTGGCTCTTTGGAAGTGATCTAAAGTACTTAATACAGGACACACACAATTGAGTTCATGGATCGTCTCGTGGGGTTTGAGCCTTCATGATTTCGTACTTGTCAGAATTTCTTATTTAAGGGTTTTGTTGATGTCAGGACACATTTAAACAGGATTAACATTGTGACAGAGGCAGACTTAGATGTGGCTTCTATAGTGATTGTCCTCTGAGTAAAGGATCACATGACAGAATCTTATAGATTAAGCTAAGGCTTTTTAACACATTCCACATCTTTCCATCTCTTTCTCATTCCGCTCTTTTTTTTCATGTGTGTCAGAGCTCAGAGGGAGTCATCAGTAATCCACAACAGCTCTGATAAGAATGATAATTTGGGAAGATACTCTTTTCTCCCAGGTCAGTCTCAAGAGGTTGAAAAAGTGAACTGAGGGGTGTTTCTTTTTCGTGTTAAGGCAAAGGTGATCTTTGGTGTTCATTTTTTTTTAGGTTGTTAAATTGTCTTGTCAAGTCTTCATGCATTGAGAATATGTTTTTGTAGATTTATCTTAGCTTGTTTAATTCCTATCCCCTCAGTGTGTGTGTGTTTGTAGCTCCTTCTATTCTGATGTGATTGCTGTCGTCGTGATCAAAAAAGGTTGATTACAGAAGATTCTTTTGATTTAGATCTCTGAGTATTTATCAAAACCTTGCTCTGCTTGTTTGGCCTTGCCCGATACAGCAACATTGGCTCAACCATGGCGTGGTTTTAGGATGGTAATGTTGTATTGGCTGACCAAATGGCAGATGATGGCACTGTTTGAGAAACCTGTTTGAAAACTGTCAATATTTTTGCAATTTAGTTTAGTACTGCTATAGAGGTGCATAAATGATACAAATTAAAATCAGGTTTTTTTACATTTACATTACCTTAATGACCATCTAACCCTCAATTAAAGTTAACACTGTTTATTTAATAACACTGTTAACACATTTTTTTTTTTTTTTACTGTACGTGGGTCATGGAGTGTGCAGTCAAAGAAACAACAACAATTTAAAATGTTTTCCTGATGTGAGACTTCCATTTTGAAGGATTTCCAAGTGTTTTTCCATTCCATTGCACTACTTTTTCGATTGTTTTCGATTCGCTTTTTTTTTCCGATTGTTTTGTCAAAACTATTGACGTGTTTGAGCATTGCGATCACATCTTTCGTCTTTTGCTGCATGATCTGGCTTGTGACACAATGCGTTCTAAAAACTTCAAGAAAACGTGACTTTAGATCTTGCGCTTTTTTTTTTTCTTTTCGTTTTTGCTGACCTGTGTCGGGCTGTGTGCCATTATCCTAGTGTTATTTTTTGTTCACACACATTTTTGCAGTTAAAATTACGAGCATGCAACGTCATAATAATGTTGTCAATTAACAAGTCATAAAATTTTTATTTCTTTTTTTTAAAACGACCAATAAATTACGTAATTGGTACATTGTGTGTTAGCTTGGAATGATTTATATCCAAGTATAATGTCTAATTATAATGTCTAATTAAATAATGTCTAATAATGTCTAATCTAATTATTAGGTTCAGTGTCCATATTTTTATTATCAGTTCATATTTACCATGGTATTTACCTTAACCCGTATTTAACTTAATTTGTGTATTTATTGTGAATACTAAATGAAACCAAGTATAACATGTTTTTCACCCCTGCCTACAGTGTGAACTATAAAGAGAGATATTTCTGAAGTGTCTTTGCTGTGACCCTGGAGTCGTGTGCCAGTGTGTTTCAATCCCTTTGTGCAACACTCATAAGCTCACTCCCATTCTAATGCCACTCTGAGCTTTCCTGTAATTGAGATAATGCTTTTCTGCAGCTCTAAGCTGGAGTGATTGGCTGACATTTTTAATGGCGGTAAGAGGAACTTTTAGCTAATGAAAAGAATGAAATGTGCATCAGGCCCTGACTCTGAGTTATTGAGCACAAATCAAACTGTTATTTGATATGACTTTAAAGCCTTGGAGAGAGCTCAGAGGCCTGTGTTGTGATGCACCATTTGATGTTAACACACACACACACAGTTTTCAAGCACATTGACCTAAAGATGCCAGAGGCTGTTTGTTCATATCTCATATTTTTAATCAGAACTTCAACTTTCTTCATAGAGCCCTTAATTTAGAAATCAGTTTAAGGATCTATACGTAATCTATATGTAATCAAATCATCAATCGGTGTTCAGTATTCAATAATATATAATATGCAGTTCTTGTTGGATTATAGACATACACATTTGATATAACAACACAACATCATTTATTGTCCTTAATATGATTTATATTTTGTACATTTTGATTTTAATCCTGAATTATATTTAATTTGATTTTGCAGACTAAATAATGAAATACTCCTATTTGTTATAGACATAACCCTCTCTTTTTATTGTTTCTCTCACTCATTCTCTATGATCCTGAACTCGAATAATGAATAGTGAACTGAGCAGCAAAAAGTTAATTTTGTAGCATTTATTTAGTATGTCAGAGCTGCTCTTTTTTTAATGGGGAAAGTGAATAGGGACAGATGCTGCTGCTGAGCTCTAAAAAATCACTATTAAAGCAACATGATGTGCTTGCTATTTTCAATAAACGTCTGAATAAACATTCTGAAGTAATCCAACATTATTATAGGGAACAGAGTGAAATTTAGTGCATGATGGTTTTGGAGACCAGAATGAGCTTTAATTAATTAACCATTGGAATGACATGAGGGTGAGTAAATTAGTTTAATTGTCTGGGTGAATTATACGTTAAAAATAAAGTATACGTTTTTTCATACTCGTGTGACTACACTTAAAATCAGCTTTCATTTCACTTTAACATCCCATATCATGTAAATATGGAAGTTAATTTAATTAATTTTATATAAATATGAAAGCTTCAACTTCAACTGTGATTTGAATAGGTAAACCGCTGTCATATACACAGACAAAAACTCTCAGCTTTCAAAATTCAAATTCTCATTTAAATATTCGGTCCCTCGTTACTAAAACGACCCGGGCCTAATCATTAATTATTCGTTGCCTGCCCTGTCTCTAGTGATTGCCTGGGAAGAAAGCTTGTTTGCTTTTTAACACAGCACCAGATCCCAGGCAGGGAGAAAGCGATCAAAAGAGATGAAACCGACATAATGTGTGTGTGTGTGTGTGTGTGTGTGTCAGATTGCAAATGCACAGGCCTGCTGCATTATGGGACATTTTAGTGTTATTAGCCTGCACATTTGCAGGCCTGTGCATTGTGGGACATTTTAGGCTAATAACACTGTTCATGATTAATGTGTTCTTCTGTGTTCATGCATGGATGTGCAAATGTGTGAATGTGCTCCTGAGCACTGTGTGTAACACCCTCGTAAGTCATATTCAGTGATCAGAAGAATGTGTCCTGTCATAGGGTCATATGAATGAGGTTAACGGTGTGTGTGGTAACCTTTTCACACACTCTCAGTAGACTTGAGATGGGCCATTAGCTCTTTTCCCGGACAGTTTCTCATACACAAAACGTTCTGGCTGGGCTGGGAATGCAAGCCAGCTTTAAATCTTTTCCCAGAGCCGTTTTTTTGCGCTGTCAGTCCGGCCTTATTTTACAGCAATTGCACTGCATTGGTTCAGGTAAATGTTTAGACAGGCCAGGGACCGAGAATGTGACCCACCGTAGACTGCGGTGTCAAGCTTACAGGTTCAAGATTGGTCAGCACCTTCTCCCATTTTCCCATCAATAGTCTTTCAAAACTGGTTGTGTATTTTGACAGAATATATTTTTGCTTGCAGCATATGAAAGGCAAATATATTATTATTAGATTGTAGAAGGTTTACCAGTATCTTTTAATTTTGGGGGGGTTGAAAAACTTTTTCCTTTTCCATTTGCTGTTTTTGCTTCTCGACTCACCAGAAAAGCGTGCTAGTGAAAGGCTTGGGACTCTACACATTCTTGTTAAGAGATTCGTCAGCTGATCACTGTTGCCAGAACATAGTTTTCATTTAATTCACAAAACAATGTTAGTGACTCTACACATTTTTGTGTAGAGATTTTTAAGCCAATCACAGTGTTGTCAGAACTTAATTTTCATAATTTTCATTTCATTCACAAAACATTGAATGTCAGAATACATGGCTATTATTGAGTCATTTGAGAAAATTGTATATTATATATTTCCTATATAATGCTGTAGCTATGGACTCTTCCATACCAATAATTATTAAACATCTCGGACTGAGTTGTAGAGTTTCATTTACAGCTTTTGCATTTCCATGTATTTTTTTTGTCATGTTTGTTTTAGTTTTACCTAATTATCATAGACATACACTATCAGTAAAGTGTTGATGTTTTACATAAGTATGTTACATTTTCAGTAAAACATACTAAAATATATATGTACTTTATTTGCAACACTGCATATATTTGGTTTGTTTAAAACAACTAAAATTATTTTTTCCAATGTGAATGAATGAAAATAATTATTCTCTGTTAACATTCTACTTTATGCAATTTTGGCAAATATATTTTGTTTTATGTATTTAGATATTTTTTTTTATTCTGAAACAAGACAAGGACACTAAATGTTTTTTTTTTTTTACTTATTGTGCCCAAATGGCAATTACAGTTGGTATCATATTTTCCTAATGTCTAAAACAAGGTGGTATCTAATGGATGAGAATATGCAAATGGTGAGGAGACATGGAGATGAGGTTATGCATAGTGCAACTACTGTATGCAATATAAGCTTCATGGTTATTTTGGAGATGAGACAAGGATTTCTAAAGGGGATTTTGCGCAAGGTTTTGCCGGTTTTTTTACAGTTTTACAAATCTGACAACTTTTGTGCATACAAAACACACACTTTTACGATAAAATGTACACAAAGTTTTATATATCTGCGCCCTGACCAAAACACAGTGTACACAATGAAAGGAGTGCTTAGTTATTTTTTCTCTACATTTAAAACATTTAGAAATTTCCTTCAACCTCTGACTAAACCCGACCCAACGTCACATAAAAAAACAACAACAAAAAACGTCTTAAGTGGCGAAGGGCCAAAATAAGTTGTAATGTAGACCAGACTTTATGCTGATAGTCAAAAGTCTAGTTATGCACGACTTGGTCTCAGGTGTTGTTATTTTATTGCTGAATGGGCTTTTCCATTGTTTTACTGGGATGTCTGGCTAGAAGTGCTTTGAGCTGAGTGTGTGTGTGTGTGTGTGTGTCTACAAATATGTCTGAGAGGAGGGCATGAGTCTGTCTTGGTTTGTGTACTAATAAACAGCGCTGGCTCTAATGAATCATTAATGTTCTGTTTACCCAGCTTAATGAACCACCGTTGATGAGGGTCTGTGTTGTGTGTGCATGTGTGTCTGGAAGAGTGAATGTGTGCGGCTGCTCATTGTAAGGCTCTGGAACAAGGGGGGATAGCGAAAGAATGCAACTGTTATTGTTTTTTTTTTGTCTCATAATGTGAATGATTGTGACAAAAAGAAGCGAGCGATAAGTATTATTTTTCAGCGTTTGTGTTTGGATACTTTTAGTCTAATTAGTTAGGATAATGACCTGTCTGTCTGTGCTTGGGTCTGTGTGTGTTTGTGTGAACCTCCCTATCGATTGTTGTTTGCTTTGTGTGTATTCCTTTGGCTCTAGTTTGCTCTAATCTTTCTGTCAATGGTGCCCTTGTCATCCAATAACTGACTGGTTGTCTTGGAAACCCCTTTGTTCTCACATAGACCTGTCAGTCATTCAAAGAGTTTTAATGAGTTGTTTTGCCTTTTATGGGAATGCTGAGAAGATCAGCGTCAGAAATACAGCGTAGTGTTATAGGTTTCCTCCAGCATCAGGAAGAACTTTGTTTCCCTATTGACTCTTCATTCGACTTGCAGAACTTAACAACAATCGTTTTTAGCTGAGATAATTTAGCACCGCAATATTTCTGTTTGTTTACGTATCGAAAGTTGTGTGGCATGTAGGCTAATATTGGCCATTACTGCTTATGCTTTGCAGGATGATTAGTATGCAAAGCATTTTTGATGAGCTATTAAGATGCAATTTTCGGAAGTTGTATATATCCCAACACTAATGCTGCTTTCAAATCCTCCTGGGAAGTTCCTGCTTATGAGCTTGAAAGATGTAATATGAAATATAAAGTGATTTTGGTTGAAATAACATAGGCATGTTTGGGCTATTTCTTGTTATTCCCTTAAGACAGCAGGAAACATTTAGTACTAATTTAACAAAATGGAGAATGTGCATTAGGTGTGTAATTGATGCATCGTATCTGTATTTTTATCATACCCTTGCAGGAAAAACTACATTCATAAACATGCTTAATGAGTTGTTTATTCCTACAAGTCTATAAATTTTCATACATTTTTTTTATATAATTTTGTCAACGAATGGGATACTACAATTGGTCTTTAAGTTTTCCCCACCGGTGTCCATGCTTCCTACTTATTCCGATAACAAAGCACTTAAATGCGACAAGCTTGTAATCACAACTTTATGGGAAGTAGTACATTTCCGATAGCATGTGAAGGCAGCATAAATCACGAAAAACTGGAAAAGTTGTGAGTTCTTCAAATATGGTTGTGGATAGTGAGGGGCCCATGGAGTCAAAAAGGTTGAGAGCCGCTGATAAAAGCCTAATAAAAGTTGTCTGATTTTTGCTGCGGGTAATGTTAAAGCTATACTGTGTGATTTTTACCCCCATCTAGCTGTGAAAAGATATATGATCATCCAGTGAATATTAGTTTCTGTTCCTCTCAATTCCGATTTCGTTTTAACTCCTACGGTGGCCAATGTAGTCCAAGATTAAAATGGCTTCCAGTTCGACCTTGTCCATGAGTGTTAACTCAAACGTAAAACGCGAAAGGCGAAGCTTGAATTAACGGGAATGTCCCTCTTTGGCTAATGTACTTTCAACATGGAGGGGCAACATGGCGACCGACATTGGAACCCCTTACCCGTATGTATTTTCAATGGCATATTAAACACTCACGAGAATACTTTATTACTTGAACATAGTAAATGTACATTAATGAGCACATATATTTTTGAAATAACTAAGTGTTTTTAGCTAAGAATAAACTAAAAGAGTTACACAGTGTAGCTTTAAGGTCACTTGACCAGCCGAATACTAATACCTTTATCTCTATATTGGATTCTTTGTTATCCTTGGAATCTTGAATCATGTCAGACTGTGTATAGTGGGGTTTCTAATTGCACCTGAACACTTTTGTCTTCTTTTTTGTCGTCTTTTGCATGATGCTGCATCCACAACATAGAACATATCATAGACTGACCAGCACAATATAAACACTAATTGACTGCACCTTTAACTAGCCAATGTTTAAAAAAAAAATTATTGAACATTGGGGCAAAAAGAAAACCCAGTGTTCTAGTGTTCTAATGGTAACTGACATTGTTGTGCTGTTTCAGACAGGGGATATCCATGTAATTAGATTTCACAAACGTAATTCGGATCGACCAGCTCACTTGTCATGGCGTTCGTGATTCGACTGGTCGAGACTCTTTTCCAAAGATAGCTTCTGCCTGTATACATGAAGTGGACTGTCTTTATAAAATATATTCTTATTAAACTGTCTGTATACTTACAAAGTTCTCAATGCTTCAGTTTGCATGTAGGGAGCCGCATTATGCTAATGTGTTAGTGTGGGGCTATTTTGAGCCTTGTTAGTGGTATTAACTAGCAATTTTTATTTTTCATTACTCTATGCCCTATATACTAGTGTTATAAGCTAAACAGTTTTTAGAGATTAAACTCTACATTTGATTATCATGAAAACAAATATCAGAGAACGGTTGACTAGTTACCAATATGTTATTAGACCAAAGGTTCATTTTTTGCGCCAGAGTTGTCCTTTAACACTTCTGAAGACTGTGTTCCACGTTGAATCTGTCAAATGAAATTTGCCGTTAATTTGTGTAATCCGGTGTAAAAGGTATCTTCCCAATGGGCTAATGCTCTTATCTCTGTGATGCAGAGTTTGTTTGTGTGTATGAGAGAGAGGAATATTTTCACATCTCTTTGACAGGCTCTCATTGATATCTCATGGATGAGATTAAAATCTCTTAGGACTGGCAGTGCTTCTAAATTGGCACGAGTGCTTCATCTTCAGCTTTTCTTTGCCACGTGTAAGCTGGCGGCATGTCACACAAGCAAACTGACACTTCCCTTTGTTTGAAATCCTGTCAGCAAGCGTCTGCTCTCTCCTGACTGTCAGTCAGAGCTCAGCTTTTCTCTGGCATGCGGCTGAATGCTGAAATCAAACTCTCGCAGTCGATGCGTCTGAGAGAGTGGAAAGGGAATGTGTTGTTGTTTGTCTGTGAGTGTTTGTAACAGGTAGAGATGGGCGAAGGCATGCTGTTCACATATGCATCACACGTTGAGCCTTGGTGCCCACCCTGATAGCACGGTTTCAATTTAGCCAGCAACATGTTCCAAGCCTATTCTCCCTCTTTTAAAGCAAATTCTTTCTTTTCTTTTCAAAGGCAGTTGTCTGACTGAGATAAAAATGTGAAATATGTCATTTTTGTGATCAAAGATGAGTTTTAAGGGATAAAATGATTGACTGCAGGGGACTTTAATTACTCAATGATTCAGATCATTTTTTTAAACAATGCTGTTTAAAGGCCTACAGCCTTTGTTTCCTTCGATTCTGTGTAACTGTGCTCTTGTAGGATAATAACTCTAATAATCAAGGTGAGCTAATCGCAGTTGGTTGTTTAAGCTGCAAGGCTGAAGAGAGACTTTTATTTTTATCACAGCGTGGGGCTAAATATTCTCTCCTAAATTGAGGAAGGGCTATAATGGTTTCGAACTATAAGCTCTTTATGACATTATCTATCCATGGCAGACTAATGAACTGTATGAGACCAGCTGACCTGCCACATCAGCATATTTGTAGTTTGGTCAAATATATAGCAAATCCAGTATAATAGCATCTACAGAGTTTTCGTGCTATCATTTCACACGAAAGTAATGTGGTGATACCATGGTAAAGTTACTGTATCCGATGGATTTTTTTTTTCTTTTCAAATTTGCATCCAACTTTCAAAGCGGCACATATGATATATTTGTTCAGTATTCTGCCCTTTAAATTCTGCCCTTTAAACTGCCCAGTTAAATAAGACACTGTTTTTCCCAGGACATGTCCTGTCCTGGCTGTCTTGGCTGATTTTTATAAAGAGATGAAAATGCCCTGGTTTTTCAATTAACTTTTGGGAAAGATCGTCTCTACAGCAAAATATAGATGGGCAAACAAGGAGGATGAGTAAGGAAAACAGGATAAAGAGGAAGAAAACTAAAGATATGAATATATTTTGTTACTTGTTTTTGTAAGTTTGTGAGAGCTGTTTTTGTTCAATTTGGAGGTATTTCTTTTAGGTATTTATTATTTCTATATTTATTTTTCTAATAGAGAAAAGGCATTATTTCTATCATAATTTCATTCATTATTTTTGAAACCTGTCATAATAAAACATGTTGAGTAACCTCTGAGCAGCCTATCTGAATTTGTGTCTTGTAATATAACCATTTTCTATCCATAAAGAGGAGGCATAGCCTACTTTAAATGTATTGAAATAAATAAGGCATCTTTGAGTAAACTTCGAGTATCATTTGAGTATCTGTTTGCTGGACCGAATGTCCTGGTTTTTGGTAATCAAAATATGGTCACCCTACTTTAAATAATTCTGCTCTGGATTTTTATTTTTCAGTTAGATGATTAGATATCTAATTTCACGAGACCAAGATATCACTTGTGCATGAGACACTGAAATATAGCATGTGATATTTTCAAATGGAGGCTTACTTGTAACTTTACTTGTTGTTTATATATTTAGCTACTGTCAATTTGGCATAATTTTAATTCTCTTTCTCCCTGATACTCATTCTATCTCACTTATTCTCTTTCATCCCTGATTCTCATTCTCTCACTTATTCTCTTTCATCATCATCATCTCTCTCTCTCTCTCTCTCTCTCTCTCTCTCTCTCTCTCTCTCTCTCTCTCTCTCTCTCTATCTCTCTCTCTCTCTCTCTCACTCACTCACTCACTCACTCACTCACTCACTCACTCACTCACTCACTCACTCACTCACTCACTCACTCACACACACACACACGCACGCACACACACACACACAAACACACACACACTAATTTGTAGAAAATAGTTAAGAACAGTGTGCAGGGTTGTAGGATTTAGTGTATTTTAGGCACTGTGTTGACAGAGCATCAATAAAAATCCTAATAAGGTCTGTGTGTTAGTTATGAGTGTATGTTTAGATGCAGGTAGAGGGAAATCTATTTGTCTTGCCGGCAGAGGTCAGAGAGGGCATGTAGAAGCGTCAGAGCTCAGCAGGAGTAGTAGAATAAAGAAACGTAGCCTGAATTAGAGGAGAGAACAGAGACGGTACTGTTTCACACACACAAACACACACACACACACACACACAGAGACAGACATGCTGATATACACGTGTGTAACCTGTTACAGCATAAGCACAGAACTGCAGTGAAACACACAGCACATCTGGAAGAACAACAGGACAGCTTTCTCTTTCTCTCTCAATCAATACTTCTATCAGCAGAGGCCATGAAAGATCAGACATCCTCAATCCTTAGAGGGGTCGTATAATGCCGTTTTTGTGCAAGTTAGTATGAATCTTTTGGGTCTAAACGAAAAATGTGTAATCTTTTCTTGTTAAAGTATAAAGTATTTTTGTTTATACTTTACATTATTATATTGTGATGTTCAAATTCACTTATAGCATTGAAAAACTATTCAAATTTCTGATGTTTGGGAATGTTGTCAACATTCTTTCACTACTCTTATGTTTGCATGTCTTTCTTTCTTTACTTAGTAATTTCACGTTAGAGATTAATTAGAATTTATGTGAAAGGGTCTTTAGTATAGCAACATGCATACATTTAATATAGTGATGGACAAATACAAATAAAAGCTACAAGTAAAGTAAAAAACTAAATGGAAATAATATTAAAAAAAATTGTTTTTCATTATTTAAATTACCAGTGCATATTTCATTTTCATTTGCTGGGAAAAGTTTTCCTGGTTATCTGTGTATTTTGTGCATTCTGTCAGAAAGTGCTCGACATCAGTCGTCTGGCTGTGCGCAGTCATTCGTTGTGTTTTGTTATGGTTTCCACTCTGAAAACCCCTTGAACTCTGCCCAATCAGCAGTGAAGGATTGGGCACAGACTCACAACGGCAATCACAGCAGCCGATATCCACTCCTCACAGCATGTGCTCTCTCCCTGCAGTATGGCACACTCTTCTCGCTTTATACGGATTTCATCAGCCCTCCCCTAGTATGCCTCCCATCAGCACACTCTAATGAATTATTCCCTCTAATAAAAATACTCAGTTTTGCTTTTCAGTCTCATTTCCTTTCGTTGTCTCACAATTCCCACAAGGATGGAAAACCTAGTAATTTTTAAATTGTGAAATCTAGGCCTGGAAAAGTCAGAAATGAATGCACTTAAGTTCTAGAGATCAGTGGTTCTTACCCTGAATTTGCTGGATAAGGATTATGAGTAAGGGTCTTTAAAAATATTTTGGTCTAACTAGAAAAAATTATGGTTTTATATATATATATATATATATATATATATATATATATAGTGAGGAAATAAGTATTTGAACACCCCACTATTCTATGACATTCGTTTGTTTTTTCTGTTATTGTCAACATTTATACACTTATAGTTAATTACATTATTGATTTTAAAGAATTGTTTCTGGAAATCTACTGGTTCTTTCCTTGTTTTCATACTATTTGCAGTTTGCTGTCACAGTTTCATGCACTCTAGAATTAATCATAAATGCTGGATAAAACCCTGTGGAGCTGTAAACTCCTCATTCTGGGCATGTTGTTTCCCTGAACATTTCATTACTTTTTTCTCACTCCTCCTCTCCATCCTTCTCACCCTCTCTCTCTCATCCCAGTCTAATTATGTTTGACCTGACATTTGGCTTCCTCTTCTTAATTTCTCTAATTTGGCTGCTGTTCTTTTCTTCACACCCATCCGCCTCTCCCTCTGCTTGTCCTTACTTGCCTTTGTATTATGTCCTCAAGGCTTCGACCTTGAACCTTTCAGCTAAAAGTAATTTTATCTCTTCATTATTAGTAGTTTTGTTTTTAATTACAAAAACACACACTGAACCCATCACAGGTAAATATTAACAAACATTTGAATATTCTTCATCGTTAAGAGGGTTGAAGATCCATGAACTGCCATTCTTTCAAATCTCTATCGATGCGTCTTTATTCTGCTGCTGTTTTTTTCCTCATGAAAACGTGACTTGATTTTCAGGAAATCTCCTTTACCTTTGATACTGCAAATAGGCTGCTTATCATACATTCAGTTGCCTATGTGGAACTGTCCTGTGACGGTTTGTTAGGAAAGTAAATAGAGAGGACACTGAATCGTGTTGCTTTGATCGTCACAAGAGGCTTCGCCGCTTTCAAATTCCGAGTGAGAGCGTGTTCAACAACAAGCTTTGTGTTGTCTGTTCCTTTGTGTTGGCCGTGAATGGCAGGCTTTTTGCGCAAATTTAATCTCTCTGCTTTTAAATATTCCAGCACCTGTTATCCAGTGATCCAGTGTTCACTTCTCAAGGCTTTTTGGCTTTACAAGTGTCTGCATTTCCTCAAAACTTTTTTTGTAACTCTAAAACATTTATGAATCTTATGTAATTCTGGAGTTAGATCTTCATTTTATACTTTTATACTGGTTTATTAACTGGTTTTAATGCCGAATTCTTTAAAAGACTTATTACTGGATTCTTATCAGGTTGCAGTTTTTACCCCCACTTCTAGAATTTCAAGGAAAACAATGAAAGTTCTTCATCACTTGAGTGTTAAATCACTCAAACCTAGTAAAAAAAAATGATAAATAGCTGAAATATTTTTCTTTTCTTCTTTCTTTCTTGCACATTTAATTTCCTGTTAATGTTTTTCCTATTGAAAAAAGACAGATTTAATATCTGCATCAAATTTGTTTTATATATTATTGTAATAACTGAGATTAATTTGATCATATAAGCATTGTTACTCATTTTGCGAGTAACAATGTAAATCAACTACAACTGGAAAGTTAGCTCAAACTTAAAATTCTGCTATCATTTGCTCACATCATCATGGTGTGATCATGAATCATGACAAAAAAAATTGTCTGTACAGTGGTTATTCAAAACTGTTCGGTTACTTACACTCTTCAAAATATCTTCTTTTGTTCTGCATATGAAAGAAGGTCATGGGATGATATGAGGATGGTAAATGAGGAAAGAATTTTCTTTTTTGGGTGTACCAAAATTTCATAGCGTTCATAGCGGTTACTGTGATAAATTGACCCCACGGTATGTGAAAAATCACTGAAGAGGAATAATTTGCTGTTTTGAGTGAGAGCTATTTTAAGTGTTATGTTCATCAAGCAATATTCAGAAATGGGTGCAGTTGTACTTTATAAATTAAATTAAATTTAATATTAAATTTTTAGATATAGGCTAATTCTTTAATGTGACACCACATGTCATTAATTGGTGGTAGTGCCCTTTTTCTCAACAAAAAGTATTTCCCAACTAGTTTTTCGTGACATTTGAAGTATCAACATAGAATTGATACGCCAAAGTTAAACGGAAAAACATTGGGTCGACATTTGCAAAAAATTATCGCTATTTGACATTTGCATCAGCTATATCTGTAAACATTTTGATGCACTAAACCTTTTATCGCCAAATAAAATCCTTAGATGAAAACCTTGGTTATTTTCAATGCTAAAAAATGTAACTATATTAAGTATACTTTGCTGACACATGAGTTGAGTGAATGTAGTGTTTACCTCTCTGTGGTGTTGGAGATAATGGACCGGGGAGTTTAATCAGCCTGTAGGACTGTTTGCCACTGTTACTGCATGTTCATAAACCTTATTGTAATTGGCATGCATTCTAATCCGAGATTGGTTAGAATGGAGCTGTCACTCAAATTCTATTGTCTTTAAGCTTCTATCGGATCCATTGTTTTCTTTTCTGCCTATTTTCATATGATCTATACCCACATGGTTGGTTCAGTGAGATTCATTGTTAATTTAATGCACAACAGCATTTCGTAGATGCCAGACTTTGCTGTTTGTTTGTTTGTTTTATTTATTAAGCACTTTTACACAACTGACCATTGAACAAAGTGCTGTACAATATGTAAAACACATAAAGACAACCTTAAACACACAACAATAAAACCACAGCTAACAGCGAAAATAAACTCCTCAGTTTTAATAACCTACAAAAACAATTACTATACCCCTAAATGCTAATGCAAGGAGGTATTCCTTGAGCTTGTCTTTAAAAACACTTAATGTGGATAGTCTCTGGATATCGATAAGAGAAAAGGGTAGATCATTCCAGAATTTGGAGCTATTGCTACAAAAGCTCGACCTCCACTTCTGCGTTTTGTCGTCAAAACCAACTGTGCAGCTGACCTTAAAAGACTGTTTTGGCTCATGTATCTCAATCAACTTTACCAAATACAATGAAGCCATGCCATGATTTGTAAAAAAAAAAAAAAAAAAAAAAAACCCTAAATTGTAAACTTTATTCTATAATCGATCGGTAGCCATTGTAGAAAACTCAAAACTGGAGTAATATGGTCTCGCTTACGAGTGCCTGACAAAAGCCTCGCAGCAGCACCTTTTGGACCTGTTGTAAGAGGTTGAGTGTAAAAATTAGTTTTTCGAGATCACACATGGACAAAAATGGGTTCACCTTCGCTTTTAATCTCAAGTGATAATAACAAGTCTTAACCACTGAATAAATCTACTTCTCAAACTTGAGATCACTGTCAAGGAGTACTCCTAAATTTTGCACTAATGGCTTACAGAAGGGGGCTAAACCACCCAGATCAACACAATTATTTGGAACTCCAAACACTTCAGTTGTCTGGTTTATTTACATGATGCATTGGATAGTGTATTTGCGAGTGTTTTTTTTTTTTTTTTTTTTTTTCCATTTTTTATTAGAGGATAAAGGAAAGTGTGAGAGAGAAGGAAAAGAAGATAGGAAACAAGTGCTCCTAATTAACCTACTTGGTCGAATTTGGTTTGTTGCATGGCTCCACACTTCTTTCTAATTAAATTTCCCTCTATCTATCTAACCCTGCCGGCTGGATTTAAGAGTGTTTGGCCATCTCGTGCTAAAGTGGGTTAATTTGATGTTAGCATCATGTTTCATCCTCCTTTTGGCCTTAGTAGCTTCTTGACTCTTCTCAACCCTTATTATCCTCTCTCTTCCACTCTCTTTCTCACTCAGGAATAGACAACAAACAACACACACTTTGAGGCAACTTCACTGTAAGTTTCATTTACCTTTGAACTTTCCATGTCTACAAGATGACGCATCACACTTTTAGTCCACATGCTAATAAAAGAGAGGAGCCAGACACTGAGGCAATTGACAAAGACATGTTATTCATATTTTTGCTCTTAAAGTCTGTACGCTTGGTTTCTTGGAGAACTTAAAGAACTCTCATCGCTCTAAATTCTTACATTTATTTATTGCTCATTGTATGTTAAAATTGGATTCAACTGCTAGATGTTAATGTTTGGTGTGTTCATTTTAGAGACTGTTCTGTTTGGGTCCTTCCACAAATGTGGGACAGTCAAGGACCCGATGAGGGTCACTAAATGGATACATTTTGTAGAAATCCAGCATATTTACACACACAAAACTCACATTGAGTGTGCTTAGGTGCTGATGACTTGCAGGAGGAAGTGCTGTATTTTGGTGCTGGAATTTTCATTAGTGTGAGTGACTTTTGCTGTTTGGACAACCTTGTTTGCGTCCTAGAGCTCGAATTCATATCAGTACTTCTGAAATGCTGAATTCAGACAGCTGAATTCTCTCTCTTCATGTCTCGCTGGCTTTCAGATGCCTGCGCACACACATACACAGTCGGCTTTGGAGGATTTGTGGTTAGCCCTGCTGCAGACTCGCATTTGTGGTGAAGTGGAGGAAATGAAATGAAAGACGGATCTTGCTCTTAGACAAAAGAGTGGAGGGATCTAAGAGCAATTATAAGAACACACTGAAACGCACACACACACACACACACACACTTAGAGTTCCAGCTCAAGTCTCTCTCTGACATTCTCGCATTCATATTTCATACATCTCCAAATGCACTCAAACCAGACACATCAC
The DNA here is from genome assembly GCA_038021265.1 of Cyprinella venusta. Taxonomy (NCBI): domain Eukaryota; kingdom Metazoa; phylum Chordata; class Actinopteri; order Cypriniformes; family Leuciscidae; genus Cyprinella; species Cyprinella venusta. The sequence goes on along the minus strand of CM075874.1, from coordinate 21,977,579 downwards.
ATACATTACATTATTGTACCTCTCATCTCTTTCTCTCTGTCAATTTCAATTGTTTTCAATTGTGTAAAATGAAAAATTGTTCAATTAATTGATATACAAAAAGTGCAGAATAAAATGCACTTAAAGTAATTAATGTGTTTGTTTTATGTAAATACAAATTTAATAAATGAATATAAGTTAAATTAGAGCTGTGGAATATAATCTGCTGATGTGAACGATTCTTCATCAATGTATAAAAACAAAAAATAATCAATTTTTTTTTAATGTAAATAAATAGGAAAATAAATATTGCACATTAAAGAGATAGTTCACCCAAAAATGAAAATTCTGTCAGTAATTACTCACCCCTATGTTGTTCCAAACCTATTAGACTTTATTCATCTTCGGAACACAAATTAAGATGTAAAAGCTGTCTCACTTCTCCATAGGCTTCTGTTGTAATTGAAACTTTCCGGTCGAGAAAGTAAATAAAAACATTGTTGACTACAGTGGTTTAACCATAAGTTTATCAAGCGACGAGAATACTTTTATGTGCAAAAAACCCCCACAAAAATTACATCTTTATTCAACTAGCCGTTTTCTTCTATGTGGGCCTCAAAGTGAGTTAACTCTTTCTAGTTCTCTAACTAACTCTCTGATGTAGATAACTCATTGGTCTAGATGAGACAGCCGTATCTGCACCCCCATGGCCAACTAAGCAGTGAAGGCTATCATACACTATATATTGTGAAAAAGTAGCTTTAGCTAAATAAACAAATATGCCAGAAATAATTTTAGAGCAGTTTTTAATTTCCTCTTTTAATATAGCAAACTTCAGATACAATTTATCAAGTTTGTACTTCAGGCTCTCTCACATCAAACTGTTTGCTCTGCCACTGCTTTCATTGCTCTCTTTCTCACACATACACACGTTTGCTCCCTGCTGCAGTCTAAATTCAGGCATCTGTTACTCCATGTGGTGTGCATCAGTGATAAACGAGGCTTGGTTGGTCCGACCCCCTAGGGCCAATCCCCGCAGAGAGCTCACCTGTCGCCAGGTAACCATCACTGTGGCGAACCTGTCACCACGACAACCTATTGCTTAGGCAAAAACCTGTCACCATGGTAAAACTGTCACTGCTGGGGTCTCATCTGTGACTAATCCACTGTATCCTTCACCTTTCTGCTTCTCTTGCCATGTTTGAGTCTGAAATCATCTATATGCATGTGTATCTGAAAGCATCGATCTCACCAAGTCTTCCTGCAGTGGTTACAAATGTGAGCAGATGTTTGTCCTATTATTGATTCATTTACCCTGCATTCTGACTTTTAAATGTTTTTTTTTTTCTCTGCAGTCTGTTTAATCTGTTTAAATGCAGGTTTGCAAGTGACTTAATTGGGTTGGATAAGACTATAAATATCTTTAACTTTCATTCGTTTGGTAATATTTTATATGACCAAATGATAAAATAAAAAGCTTTGATTAAAAAGCTCTCGGATTTGTTTTCAGAAGAAGAATGATAGTCTTACAGGTTTGGAATGACATGAGGGTGAGTAATTAACCCTTTAAAGGGGCACTTGGCAACTCTAGCCATAGACCTAATAGCTACGTTCTACCTTACAAACAAATGGCGCGACTGAATAAAGTACAGTTGGTTAAAAACTAGCTAGTAGTTACGAAGCCTCTAGAGTGGACTTTACGTTACAATTTAAAAAGAATTTACGAACGGCTACCCAGGTTATTAAACCATTGAAATGATTTCTAAAAGGTTTTAAGTTGAAAAAGTTGCCAAGTGCTGACATTTTTCTACACTTGTTTGGATGTAATTTAAGCATCGCATCAAAAGCAAACAGAACCTATTATAATCACTAATGCTGTCTACACTGGATACAGTATACAGATGTGCATTCAGTTTCTGACATAGGCTACTCCACATGCTTGAGTCTGTCGACAACAGGACAAATGGAAGAGGGAAATAACATTTGATTTGACTCGTCCAGTTTTAACAGCTCGTTTGCATATTTGTACAGACTTGGTACAGCGTTGGTAACAAGTGGATGGTTTATTTCAATGGCATCCTGGTTGTTGTCGGAGGATAATATGTTTGTTTCGAGAATTTGACTGCAGATTGTTTTTGTAAATGAGGCACAGTGTAATGGAGAATTTTTAAAGAAACTCTTTTTGTAAGCAAACTGTATTGGATCTGATAGTAAATTGTTTGATAATGCGTTGTCTGTAAATTATGGTTTTATATGGATATGCGTGGGTGGCCTTTGATTCTGTTTCCTTTGCAATCATTCATAACAGTGGCCATTTACTGAAAAGCCTTAAAAACTGGGTGTTTCAGACAGAGGGTGAATGAAAATAATCAATTTCCCACATATATATTTCTTTTTTTGTGCGAAAGATTCATTAACCTTAAGGAGCATATTCAAATGAAAAATAAAAATGAAAAAATATTTCATGACCCCTTTTAAATTTAAAACATATTTATTAATTAGAGGAAACATTTAAACCAAGCAGCTGTTGTAGCTAATTATAGTGAAAATATAATATCCATTCAAGATTTTGAAATGTAAAATAAATGAATAAAAAATCAGTTTTTTAATAATAAAATTATTTAAAATAATCAATTAATACATTTTCATATGTTAAAAATGTTTAAGACACTTTTAAGTAATGACTCAAGTGAATCATTTCAAATCAATTTTAGGTTTTGAACTGATCCAGAACTCATCCATTGAAATTAACTTACCAAGCCATTTTTAATGAAGTTTAAATCGGAGCATGTATTAAAACATCTGTCTTAACACTCTCTAGCCTTAGCGCTCTTGAGCTTCTAGACAAAGGAGGAGTGTTAAAATAGTCAGTCTTAAAAAAAATCCAAAAAAGCACATCATTGCGATATTCACATCGTTTCTCAGTTTAATATTGCAAGCAAAATCATTGTGAATATATTCTGAAAATTTGATGCATCACCCAACTCTGCTTCGTGATATCAGCCTGATGTCACATTGTGTGCATCATCTCATCTGGCACTTCCTAAATCTCCCACACTAATATACGTGTGGCTTTATTTCTCTTCTTTCTGTGTACTAACCTAATCCATCCTCATTTTCAACGGCCTCTCGCCCTGAAAGAGAAATGGGAAGGGTATCTGAGGACGGAAGCAAGCAAAAAAAAAAAAATGAAATAGACCTCAAGCCTAGAGGATCAATTTTTAATTTGGCCGATGCGTGCTTGCGTCTGAGTGTTTGTGTGTTCGGCCGCTTTTGTCATAGGAGATTTGGCGGAGGCTCAATTGACTGACTCCTGCTCAGGGTCTCACCCCTCCATAAAGCAAGATGCCGCACATCCATTTCAGATTACTTTTTAGAGCATTCCATTGAAAACAAAGATAGCGCATGTTCGACAGCATTACCAGAAAGCACATCGCACTCCGCGCATCGTACGCCGAGGAACACGAGGAAATGAGAGAGGGAGATGAAAGCAAACGAGAGGAAAAGGGTCACGGCTCTTGCCTGCTGTTTGAGTCGAGCTGATGATAACATGATGGTTATTCTAATGTGTTCTGTGCTCTCATAATTGCCTCTTTTCTCTCAGTGCAGATTGAAAGCACTTCACCTCTAGAACGTAGAGCAATAAATGCCATTTGAGTGGCCTCTCAGAAATCCTTGGAATTGTATGCACACTCACGTGAATTTGCACGCACAATAAATAGTTGTGCTGAAGGCGCAAAGCAACTTTCATTTCGACTGTGTGTGTGTGTGTGCCTGCGAGTCTTCTCTCGCACCCTTGGTGTGCTGCCATGCTGAGTGACACATGTTCTCCTGCCCAGCAGGCGATAGACAAAGAAAGAAGGCATGGGGAGAGGCGGAAAAGAGAGTGAAGGTAATGTCATATTAATAAACATTATGATTGGGCATTTTAGGGATGCAAATTGGAGCCCCTCATCATGTCTATCTCTTTACTTGGAGTCATCTCCCTGCCCGGTAAGCCCTGCCCAGCAGCAGTTGAATTCATTGGGAGGTGAAGCGGTGACCTTTTATTATTATAATTTATTTGAAAACAGTTTTGCACTCAAATGCTTCTGTTAGTCAGGCTGTTTGACATATCAGCTTCCTTTCCAGTGTGTATCCAAAACACACATACAGGCAGCTTTAAAATGATAGTTTATGATAGTTAATGATAGTTACTCAACATCCTTTTTTGTGTGACATGATTGAAAAAAAAAAAAAACATGATTTTTAAAAAGTTCTATATTCAAGTAGATATAATCTTTATATTAACTTAATAGAAAATTGCTGCGTTGGTTGGGGTTATAGAGAGCACACGAGCTGGTGTGTTTTCAGGCTTTTTGTTGGTTTTAACTAGACTATAAATCACAATACAACAATGAGAGGACCCGCCTGCCTTCTCAAAGTATCATTATGAGGGCCTTAAAGCATGATGTTTAATAAATTTCAATTCCCCAGATTTTCTGTAAACTGTTGTCTCTCCGCTCACAACTTCCAACCTTACTGAACAACATATGTGTGTTATGTGTCTCGATGACCTGAACCTCCATAGTGTCCCTGACCTCCAAGACCCTGTCTTAAAAAAACACCAACTTGTGGTCCCATGAAAAATGCATGACAGGGTAAAGCTGATCTGAGGGGGCTGCGTCATAAGGTTAAAGATTCATTCATCTTTCCACAACCCAAATCCATAATGGATGGGCGCACAATGCAGTGCGTTTTGTAGAGGGAATAAGAACCACTTTCTAAATCTGTGTGTGTGTTAGAAGAAAAGAGAAGTCTCTGTTGCTCTGTGTGGGTGGTGTGAGTGAATGTATAGATCACCAGTCATGTTTTGTTGTCTAGACATATGGACAAAGAGATTTATGCTATCGATACTGTCTAATTACAGCACAATTAATCATTGCTTATCAGTGCTTCATCAGCAAACGTAATATTTTTTTTGACAGGGCATTGATGGATATGCCTGAATGCTAACAGCTTGTGACTTTGAAGTTATGAAAGGTGTTTAACATTTAAACTGAACTCATTAAAAATCAAAAAAGACTTGTGTGTGAATTTGTGCAGTTTTGAATCTCTTAACAGCCTGGGCGCTAGATCGAAAGAGATATCCCATGTTTTCCATTTCACTGGGTTCAACTGTGCAGAACCATGGAAATATTTATCAGCTCCTGTCTTGAAAATGTGCTGGTGAGATGTAAGATGTAATGTTTTTGTTTCTGGCTCTTTTTTTTTTTTCTTCTTCTATGGCAGAGCACCCTGCTCATATTTCCGAATTAGTGCACATTCACACAATATGCATGTCCGGTTACAGTGAAAAATGATTCGATCCACCCTGCTGCTTTGTTTTTATTCCATGCCTTGTGTGTGTGCATTGGTGTTTTTTTTTTTTTTTTTTTGTTTTTTGTCTCTCTCCCTTTTTGTTGAAGTATACAAAAAGATGTTCTTATAAGGATGCCAGAAAATGGTGTAAACTGAAGCACAGCCCTGTTTAACCAGCTCATGGGCTAGTGTTTGCATGCATGCTCTCGATAATCATGTTTCTTCCAAGATAAGATTATTTTAATCACATTATCAACTTTACAACATGCCACTGGCAGGGTCTCTTAAATTTAGAAAGCAAAAAGAAGTGTTGTTTGTGTTAAGCATGGACTTCCGCAGGCTGCGGCTTGTGGAAATTGTCACACTTGGGTCTTCTGTTATCACATTTCATTAGAGATGCTTAATCTCTTTATCACTTTAAAAGGTCATAAATGTGCCTGTCGTGTGTTGTTGATGCATAGAATGTTTGAGAGCGATAGTGTGTGTGTTGTGACACATCCCCAAAGCAAGGAGAGGTTTCAGCTGCCACAAAACCACCACAAGAGAGACGGGGGCAGCGTTAACAGAAATTGTCTTTTTATTTAACAAAAAATATACAGGATGGCCACAAGGGATCCAAACTGGTCTTCCCGGTCTGGGGTACACGTGACTGCTATGTTCCTACCGTCTGCTTGAACTTTGGGCTTCCAGGTCCTCCAGGACCATCTTTTTTTTTTCTTTTTTTTTTGAGTAAAGCACAGATCCCAGATTTATGGTGATTGGGCCATTATTGGCTGTAGCTGTGAGTGGGACCATGTTTGAAGGGTGAACAGGTGGAAGTACTCATAATTGATGTTTTTCCCAGTTTGGATCTACTACTTTGCTCCTGGGCTCCTTTCTCCAACATTGGCATGCCCCAGTGTGTTTTGGCGTGGAAGTGTTAAGATCTCACAGTAAGGTAATGAATAGCACTCACTAATAATGCTGGTTGCTTTTGTTTTTGTGGCCATTCCAGACAAATTATGCCGCTTTTCCACTGCATGGTACGGCTCGGTACCAAGCGAGGTTCCAAGCGAGTCCCCCCCCTCCCGTTTTCAGTAATAACATTGTGCTCAACATTTTTCAAAAAACATGTTTTCAAAAAAGTTGTCATTTACATCAACCCACATAAATAGGCCGTCGAGCGCCATCATAACTGTCAAACTGGACGCTCACATGACCTTAAGCATTTTCTGGTGCATAATGTGACATTGAAGAACCTAAAATCCAGTTTCTCCAAGTTGGCACATGTCTCAAATAACCGGCGTTATCAGAAATCTCCACTTTGGCTGAAGCTTAACTAATCTTTTTCTGTGATAAAAACGGGGGTTTTCGTGTAAATAGGAGGCCAAAATGTATATTTGGTTGTGTGAATTGTCTGACCCATATAGTGGATTCACAAACAAATATTCTGGTTCTGTTTAGTGAATCAGAAACACTTCATAGTCATAACTTTCATTGTGTCCAACTCAAAATAAATCAAAAGCTGTGAATGTGTGGACATTTTTGCTGTTGATTTTTACTGTTTTTTGCCTCAAAATTTAGTTTAAGTGAAATCTGAAATTATCTAATCATTTGACTTGTAGGACAATAAGATTATGCTGGAATACCATGCTAATGTGGTGCAAGTGCTCTGTAAATTTGCTCCATAGTCTTGTAGACTATATAGGTCATAATTTGTCTTGTTGACCAAAATAGCAAAGCTCAACTAAACACATTTGCTTGCACACTCTGGCCTTTTCTCCTGTTTTACACAACATCAATTAACCTTAAATAATTGCCCTAGTTAAAAAAATAAGTGCTAGGCTGACCTGTGCCTTCGGGACAGATGCATGACTTTGCTATTTTGGCTTGCACCTGGGGGAACCAAAGCTACGAATGGGCAGATACTTGTCCATACATCACTTCAAGAGCGAATAATGGCATCAGTGGTATTTACATATCTAAATGTCAGCTTCCAGATATAGATCCAGTAATTAGCAGGGATTCTGGAGCAAGATACCTTCCTCCACACTGTGGATTGACTGTAAACTATCTAAAAATTAAGTCAAGAATATTGCCTAGCATGCAAACCGTTAGCTAGAGCTTATAAATTGTCACGTCCGTATCCTAAAAGATCTGTTTGATAGTTTTTTTTTTGTTAAAAACATAAAAGAAATAGTTAAAATTCTGTCATTCACTCATGCTTCATAAAAGCTTGCTTCATAAAATATCTTTTGTAAAATGTCTTTTTTTGTCCATACAGTGAAATTCAGTGTTTTGTTTTAGACCCCACTGACTTTTTTTATTATATGGCAGGAAAAAAGAGTTTACCATTCTTAAAAAAAGTCTTAAAAATATATTCATTTGTGTTCCACAGATGAAAGAATGTCATGCAGGTTTAGAACAACATGAAGTTAGTGAATGATAACAACTTTATTTAATTGTTTGTATCTTTAAGATCTGTTTTCACTGGTGTAACTAGACTAGAATTTTTTCTTTTTTAATTAGAAATCAGTGTGTACAAGCTGTTTGTGCTCATTTGATTCACTGGCTAATAATACACAATTAATTTACAAAAAATAAATAAAACATCTGTTGCTTTTTGTTCCCGCGATTCATGTTAGAGTTTCAGTTAATCAAACAGAATGAGAACAAACCTTAATCAACTTAACACATAATCATCTGTCTTCATGTGTTTCCATCACTTCATTTTACTTTTAGTTTGTTTGTTCTAGCGAGGAAGACAAGAGCTGAATAAATTTGTTCTGAATTCCTAATCTGTCAATTTGACTGAAGCACGGATAGACATGTCTCTAGAGAGGGTATTATTTTCTATTACAGTTTCTTCTCTGCCTTTATTTTTTTTTTGTAAATCTGCCTAGATGTAATCAAGCTATTTGAGATAGGTTAGTGGTGGAACAACAGGAGAGAGGGGGACTAAGGGTACATTTACACAATGATATTCCCTAATTAAAAAAAATAATCTAAAAAAACTTCCTTTGTGTTTTGTGCGTACAAACTGTCAAAATGATCCCAATTCACACAGATCCGTAAAAACGACTAAAAATACTGTATTTTACTGCTAGGCCATTGAACACGTAATACGATGTGCATGACATCATAGTTTCCATAGACCTCCCTGTCAAGGGCAATATATCATGAGTTACAGTCCTCAAGCTTGCACTCAAAAAGGTGTCCGTTTGTTAACTGAAAAATTATTTGTCATGACTTGATGGTACTTGGAAGTTCTGACGTGTCTATAGGAAATGACAGATCTTCTTTGCCTGCCACTGTGGAGACAGATTTTACTGCTTCAGTAGTGACAGAAGTATTACTTTCTAATACCCTCTTTCTAGAAGTCAGTCTTATCCTCCTTTGTATCTGTCCTCTTTTTCACATTTAAGTCCTTTTTCGCTTTTTTAAAAATATAACTTTGAAATAGGGTTAAGACTTGATTGGCTGTCTGACATGGGAAATTATCTGTCTGTGTAAATTGAAGGCAAGGCATTATTCTAATCATTAAAATGCCTAACATTTTAAAAAGGCTGGCTTCATGATTGAGTGGTTGGGATGTTCAGTCTCCAGTCTGGAGATTGCTGATCTTGACCCATTCTGATTTCTTTCTGCCTTATTATCTCTTCTGAAAGTCTGATTCTGACTTCACAAATGGCCAAAAGCGGCCATTACATTTTTTACAGTCACTATCATCCTATTCGGCCTAATTTCAGACACAACAAATCTTTCATTGAGATCATAGCAATTATCTTTTTGCATTGTGTTGTTATGACATGAGACATGTCATGGTTAATGAATAACTTTGAAGCTTTGAAACTTCGAACAGTATCACTTAGATTTTGCTGTGCGTGTGTAAGTTAAGAGAAGTTACATAGAATAGCTTTGTCTGAAAATGATATAGCTGTAGTGTAACTTCCATGACAGCTCTGAACTCATTTTGGAAAACAATAATACATATTTGTTTATAATTTTCTTCCAGCACTATCACAAATCTTAGTTTGTTTGTTTGTTTATTTTAATTAGTCCCTAATGTTTCCATGGTGACATTTAAATCAGCAGAATTCTCAATAACAATCTAATTAATTTTGCATTGAGGTTAAGTGTGCAATTAATTGGTCTAATATGGCAAATTTTACTGTATATACTGTATGGAGTTCTCTTACGAGAGGTTCTCGCACTGCGTTGTGTGCTATGTCTTGCACGAGGGGAAAACCAATTTTCCATGAGTTTTTGAAGCCAAAAATTATCCTTAATTTTGAATTAATGTAAAACATTTGGGGCTTCATTTTGGAATAAGGCTGTAACATAACAAAATGTGGAAAAAGTGAAGCGCTGTGAATACTTTCCGGATGCACTGTATAAGCTGCTGTTCAAAAGTTTGTGCTTGTTTTTTTTTTTTTTTTTTTAAATCTAATGCTCTTGAAGGTAGCATTTATTTGATAACAATGCAGTAAAACAGTAATATTGTAAAATGTTACTACATTTTACAATAATTTTATTATATTTTAAAATGTAATTTATTCCTGAGATTGCACAGCTGAATTTTCAGCATCCTTCAGAAATCATTCCAATATGCAGAATCCACACCCTCTCATTTGCCCTCTCATTTGTCCCTAACCAACTCAGTTGGGCTGCAATAAAGTTCATGGTGTGGTCTGGAATACGTCTGATGACCATCTTCATAGCAGGTGTTGATGAATAGAGAATGGCCTTTATTTCATGTTGAAAGTCATTTTTTCTAGGGCAGCAGATGGGACTTGAGCACAGCACTGACCAAATTTTTGCTATCAATCCCTTTTGATTATTGCATCTTATAGTTGTTTACATTCTCGATGGGGATGGAGTTCAGCACTCCCTTCAATTCATGCAAAGTGAAATCACACTCCACCAATGAAGTCTTAATCACCAGGGAAACAGAGCCAGCTCATTCAGTTTGGAAAATTCTGTAATTAGAGGCAGAACATCTCAGGAAGAACCCGTAATCTTTCCTAAAGATGAGATTATCAAAGAGTCATCGCCACCTGACATCTGAGCAGATGTGTGCTCAGCGTTGCCAACAGGGAAGAATATGCCATTGCTCAGTGTTGACTGATGATGGTGTTGAATGGAGGTTAATTGTCTGTCAGCGTGTTTATAGAGGATCAAAGTAGCAACATAAGTGACATTCAGCACACTTCTTAAAAAGATTATGACGTGTAACACACTCTCCACTTGTATCGGCAGCCTTTTTAGAGTTTAGATCATATCCACCTTATTCTCACACCCCATGATTTTAATTCTGCTTCTGTTGTTTGTTTGTGTACATCACTAGCCAACGGCGGGGAAAAAACGCCGGTAATATTCGGTAATGTAACTTTTGACCTGCCTCTCTCTGCTTCCCGCTCCTTCCACGAATGCCGAAATGAATTATGGGATATTTCTGCCGTCAAGTTCACACAAGTTACCAACCGATGCATCCTCGGTAAAATGGGAGTGTCAAGAACACATCGGGGATTTTTAACCGTTCTTGCCTAAATGCAAACTTGTGAATTGGGACAGTACTTGGGCCGCGACTGATGGCGTTTTACAAGTCCACAAGAACACAAGAAAAGACAAGAAGGCATATTGAGAAACGGCCTATATGTATACATGCCAAAACCAAAATGGTATTGATTAAATACACATAGGAAAATCATATTTCTCTTACACACTAAAAATCTCGAAATGATAAATATAAATCATTGAGTTCACATTGAAGGAGTGTAGTTGTAGTGAAGGTTCATCAGGCTGTCAAATATAATTTAGTACTCGGGAATGGAGCAAAACACACAGATATTTAACTCATCGTCGGGGGACACAGTGATGACATCACTGTTATCTTCAGTCTCCAACATCATGCTGAGATGATATCACTAAGAGGTTTTCGATCAGCACGGCTTCTCAGCGGGCAGTCTCCATGCCAACAGTGTTACTGGTCTGAGCAACATCTTAACGAGCAGATCTTAATTACGTTCAGACAGGCCCTACAGAGCCCGAGACACCTGCTGACCTCATAGAAGGGAAGAGAGAGTGTGTGCGTGAGGGAATGAAGGAGAGTGTTCTCAGCACTAATGAGGGTTTAATAATGTCTCACTTAGATAACCTGCTACCTGACAAGATGTCCATGGCTTTTGACATGCGTGCGTATGTGGTTAACAAGTGACTTGTATATGAGTGTAGGGGTGGTTACATCAGCACTTGCCTGGTTGTTCTTTCACAAGCAGATCCATGTCGATCACCCCCTCTATCTGTTATGCTGCTTTCCAATGAAACTCGGATGTGGGATATTCCTACTTATATCAGACTTTCAAGCATAGAGGCTCATTAAAGAAGTTTCCTAGCAACCAAACTGTGAAGGATGAACAATGTTAGCATTTCTTCTGCAGGTGCATACAATTATCAGCAGGAAAGTTTTCCGTGTTTTACACTACTGAAGCCTTGGTGAGTTTTTTTTTTTTCTCTATTGTAATAGCAAAAGTACCTGCATACTTAAGATGCCCTGGAATATGGAATCCCTTTTCTGTCACGAGAGAAAAAAAAAACCCCAAATATAAATCATAATATAAGAATTTAAGAATTTTAAATTAGAATCTAAAATCAAATAAGAATTTAATATTAAATTATGATGGTTTTGTCGTCATTGATATTGGCATAATTTACTTTTTATCTCACAAGTTTGGGAGTTTTGCCATAATATTGATTTTATGTCATTATATATATATATATATATATATATATATATATATATATATATATATATATATATATATATATATATATATTGTCTTAATTATTTATTACATATTATGTCACAATTTTAATTCTGACTTGTGTTTTTCTTATGTAAGAGAAATGGGCTTCTGTTCTGGTAAAAAAAAAATATATATATATATATATATATATATATATATAGATATAGATAGATATACCAGACCAAAAAACATATTTACAGAACTTGCACCCTGGTCTGGACTCTCTGGGCATGTATAAACAGTAATACACATTGCCGCTGCGATCAGTGGTGCGGATACAGTATTCTTTACTTCTCTTTACTACTTCTCTTCTCTGGGACGCGCGCTTCAGTCCGTTGTGGTGAGTCTAATTAGTTCCAGTGAAATTACAAAACAAATTGCACACAATTAAACAATCGTTTCCCTGCTTGATATACAACGACTGATGAACATATTCGGTTTTGATGAGGGGAAAAAAATAAAACGATTGCGGATTAGATTACAAAACCTTGTGACGTGCGTGCCAAAAGTTCTGCCACTGGACCAGTTATGTACATACGCAAAGCGTATATGTATATTTATTCAAGTGGAATGGAAATTACTGTCCCAACCCAGACTTTTTAAGGTGAAATAAAGCTGTGCTCCACAGCTGCAACAGAATAAGCGGGCAAGCGCATGAGCACTTTCAGAAATCCAATGGCCACTTTGGACCAAAACTTGCGAGTTTGGAACCGGAATTGAAAACAAATTTGTTGTAATCGGTTCTTGATGCCCAACCCTAATGGTCTGTCTGTTTATTCTGAATGTTGAGCTGTTGTACCATATCAGTTGTGTGGCATCTGCAGGAACCTCAACCTCCACTCTCTTATCTCCATTATGTCTTTCACGAAGTATCATCCTCTAAAGGCAAAGTCAAATTGAATATAGCATATAGAAATAGGATTCCTGTTCCACAAGGATTATGTGTGATTACACCTATGTGTGTAGAGCAATTCTTTGGCTTCTTTTCTTGCCCCGTCTGATTTAACGTCTGTACCCTGACCTTCACAGCTTGCAATCACTTCTTGAAAATCAATAGCGCTGTTGCTGCTGCACCGACACACAGAACAATCGTGTATGTGGGAGACGCAGAGAAAATGCCCAATCTCACCTTCAACTTTTCTTAAACGTATAGTAAAAAGCAATTTCACCTCTGTTAGAAGACAAGAAAAAGCATTGCTCCTCCTCCTGCGCGCTCTCAACACAAGGCGATCTGTCGGAGAGTGCTCCTTTGTATGAAGTATGTCATCATATCCAGCTCATTTAAAATGCTCTTCGAGATGACTAGCACTAGCACTGTTTCTTGTGACAGGCCAGCTCTGAGACAGACTGATGGGCCGCCATTGTTCTAAAGGTCATTCAGCAGATCAGTGGTCTTCTCTGGCTAATGATGTCATAATGAAGGACTGTGCGGGCCAGCGGTTAACAGAGTCAGACAATAGGCTTTTTCATTGCCGGGGTTACCTTCAGTGGTGTGCCACTGAAGAGACGACCGTATTAAACTTAAGTGAGCGATTTGAATATTGTCTCCTTTTGTGGCAGATCTATATTTTATGATGTTCTCTGCTTCTCTTCTATATTTCGTCTTAGTTCTCAGATTGATTTTAACATAAATCCATTGTATTTTCTTGTGATTTGACCTTTTAGTCACTTGTGCATCTCCTTTATCACTCACGTTGTCTTGCCTTAGAATTTGTAATGCTCATATTTTGCTGCCTAATTAAGGCTTTATTCCCATGAGAAAATTATTTCTTCACTACAGCTGTTTACCTCAGTTAGATCAATAGCGCAGCTACTGTAAATGCCTCAAAAATTAGAATCAATACCACCAACTTTAAACACTTAACAGCCTGTTACATCATTAAACTCTTAGTTACACACTGTTTAATCCCAATTCTTTGCGTAAATAAAAGCTTTCTCTGATCTGTTTTTCTTTCTGAGTACCGACCCTGAAGTGGTGCGTGCTGCTGGAATTTAGAACAGTGTAGAATACATTTAGAATCTATTTATTTGCAAGTAGTCTATTGGACTTGCTATGGTTTTGTGCAAAATGGCAGTAAATTATTATTATAAGAAATATTTCAACTCACAATAATTCATATTTTTAAAGAACTAACAATTTTTGGAGGTCATTTATTTTTTTTTTCTGTAGCTTGGTAAAATTTCAGCAGTTGACATTTGGAAGAAAATGTAAAATGTCTGCTTTGTCTGTTGGCTAAAAATGCTTAGTTATCATAACTCCTAAACTTAGTAAGGAGTTTGGTCAGACTCAAAACAAGATTAGGTCAGCAGCACTGGATTTTATTAAGGACTTGCTGACATAAGGGCTCTGAACAAGACTCAAATCTCATTTTTTTGGCAAACTGAAGGTAGGTCACTGAATGAAGAAGGTCCAAATGTATCTTCACAGACATTGTCTTACCCGTAATTGAATCTTTTACACAGTTTGGATGCTTACATTTTGTTAGACCATTTTCCTTTGAGATTAATTGATTATTAAATACATCTCCAACTGCAAAACATTCTTGGTGCATCCTTGGATGCTTCGAACGGATTCTTGAGAGTGAATGTTTTCCAAAATATAATTTAACAGATTTGTGGTTTATGACTAAGCTCTTGGTGATATTTGAATAACATCACAAGTAACTCTATAAACCTGAAGATCTTTATGTATGTCAAAAAATTGTGATTGTGTATGCAGGCCAATTCATTTAATTAAAGTAAATGTTAGTTTATAGATGACTTGATCGTTCATACAATACGCAAGTAGGTGTGCATAATGAATTAGTAAATAAATATGGCAAAATATTAGCACAGCTAGTTAGGCTAGACACAAATGTGTAATTTAGGGCACAATGAGAGACGAAAAAATACGAAAATAATAAATCGATAGGAGTTACGATGAGGCATAAGCAGGGGGCTAAAGAGAAATAATCACTTTTCAATGAATAGGCCTCCTCCCAGGTATGAACATAAAATTGCTGCATTCCTCTGATTCCAGGCTCACTTAGACAGCACCTTTATTTGACCTGACCATTACAGCCCCACAAATACAATAGGGTTATTCAACATTTCCCTTCCACAGATTTTCCTTTTCAGGCCAACAAAAGAGGTTGGAGAAAAAGGTATTTATTAGAATTCTTTGTGAAAGTGTAAAAGACTTGCCCTCATATCGTTCCTAACCCTTATGACTGACTTTTTTTCTGTAGATAACGAACAGAGTCATTTGACAGATTGTTGGCACTGCTGTTTTTCATAAAATGCAAGTGAATGTTGATCACAGGCTACATCAAACTCCAAAAATTAAATAAAAGCACTACAAATGTAACATAAAAATAGTTCATACAACTCGCATGCTGTATTTCAAGTCTGTTGAAGCTACAGCAGTTGTGTGTATGGTAGACTTGTAGTCAAGACCCCCTAAACCAAAACCAAGTTGCTACTAAGACCAGAGGGTATCGAGACCGGAGGGGGAAAAAACAGACTAGTGTTGTTGAAGCTAAGCAATAACTTGTAAGATTTTGTTTTGCATTGCCTGCCTATTTCTGCTGATTTCGAAGTCCAAATGAATACATTCTGCAACTTTTAAATACATAATTATATTTTGAAAAACTAAATTATACGCTTAAGTGAAAATTTGGTCATTTTTGTTTTTTGTTCGTTTGTTTTGGTTTTTATTGTTATTATTTCTTTAGATTTATTTAATTAATTTTATTTATTTAATTTTTAATTTTTTATTTTATTGTTTATCAAGACTGGAGTGCTTATATAGGATTGGATAATTGATGCTCCACACCCACCTTGGCCAGTGGCCCAATTTGGCCAATACCTTGAATGACATTAGTCATTCTGTTCTAATAAAAATAATTAAAACACTCTGTGCTCCGGTCCTGCTCCTTGGTCCGAGCTAGTTCTCCTGGGTTTCACAGAAATATTAAAAACGTTCTCATTTTGAGTTCCTTTCAAAGCTTTGAGGATTATGCAGATGTAATCTAAAGGTATTATTTTTCTATTGTTGCATCAAACATTAATTTAGTTTTAAACCTCTTTTGAGCATCTTCATCTTCTTTGCGTTAAAGTAGACACTGCCAGAGGCTTTACACCTCCACTGGGGCTCGGGCACGTTACCAACTCCTGGTCCTCCAGCTGCTGTCTGCTGACTTTCGTAATCGAGTATGTATCTAAAAAACGCTCAAGCAGATTTATGCATTCAATTTGAACTTCTTAAATGGAGAATCCCACGTACCCTAGAGCAGTTTTCCTCTGGGCCGAGCATTTGACTTTATCTGTACCTTTTATCTGTTGCTGAGAACTCCGAATCGGCATCGGGGAGTGATATGCGGTTAAGGAGAGAGAGGGAACTCGAGCATCAATCCCTAAAGTAATTATCTCAGCTCCTCCTCATTCCAAACGGCTAAATATAAGTGAAGTTTTTAGCTCCCAGTGGCAGTCATGTTGCCTTTGATAAACGGTGCGACTAAAAAATGTGGGTGCGAAAGCCAGTATGTGTGTTTTAGTGTATTCTGCGTTCACACAGCCTGGCCTTTGAGTATAAATTCTCCTGCGCACAGTCCGTCTTTCTGCCATGCACAGTCGCTCGCACGCACACACAAAAGCAGATACAGATAGGCGGGCGAGTGTGGTTGTGCTAGATTGAAATTGTCAGAGGTGTCACATTAAATGTGCTATTATTAAGTCCAGGCTGAATTTTATGGGCTAGCAGGATCGTAAATTGGTTGGTCAGTCCTTTAAATTACGTATCCATCGAGCGATGTGTTCTATCTGCCCTCACTTTTCTCCTGCTTTACTTTCTCTTCCTTGCTCTCTCTCTTTCTCCCCTCCCTTTTACCACGTACAAATACAAGAGCTTGATCTTGACTTTTTGGCCCTGGTTGAAATGGATGGCGTGAGTGTGACGGGACGAGAGGAGTGCGGGATGCTGAGAGTAGCTGACATCCGAGTTCAGGGAGGCTTTAGAGGTCACTGTGGCCCCTGGCCAAAGCCATGACCCTCCTAAGGGAATAACAAGAGAGCCTGTCTCAGTTTATCGATCAGGGGAAACTTACAAGGAGCTCTAGAAGTCTAAAAACTCTGGACATTTCTCAATTGCCTTTAAATGTTTTTGTTGGGGAAAAATCTGCACTTGCAGTTGTGTATCAGAAAATCAATGTGCAATACAGAGTTACTGTACGTGATACCATGGATACCATCTTTTTTGGACATTACCTTTCACGTAGTGTGTAATATAGCTGTTTGAAACACTGCAGACCTTTTACATACACAAAGATCAAAGTGCACTGCCTTAAATGAGTCATCAGTAATTCCAGTCTTACTTCCTGCATGAACGTACAAAGTTTTGTAACAAATGCGCATAATGCCAGCCTATAGTCTTCATTGGCTGCCCACGAACAATGTCTACTTTGACCCTCCCTCTAACGTTGTAGTTGTAGCTGAGGCCTTAAAAGAGTTTGGTTTGTGTTGTTCAAATGTTGAAAATGCGCTGTTTTCTTCACCGTGAAAGCAATTCCACTTTGCCTGCACTTTCAAAGAATGAGGTATTGGACTTGGGCTTAAATTGATATGGTAAAACTGGCAGCATCCATACTGTTCATATCACACAAGTGCTGAAGAAGCCTCCGCATCTGAAATTCAGACATGGTAATGGTTATTTAGTTTCCCACATGTGTTGTAAGTGTTAGACCAGTCACAACAGATTGGGAGAACGGTTTCATACACTGTGAGAACAGACGTGATGCTGCAATGTATGTAATAAGAAAATGTACCTGCATTTTGAGCTTGGATGCATGTAAACCTATTGTAGAACACCTTAAAAGCATAATTATGACCTTTAAAATAGCATAATAGGGCACTTTAAGAACTGTGCATTTGATTACAGCTCTCGTCTGTATTTGATTATTTGAAGCTCTAGGACTTTGGGATGAAGTATCTTTATAGCCCAATATTTGACTTAAACTGACCTTGTCCCTCATCTCTTGATCAGATGTATTGATGACACTTAATTAAAACACACTCTGGGTGAATTGGTTAAGCTGATAGGCAGAGGCTGACAAGGGATGGATCAATAACACAGATCAGAGAAATTAAGATCTCAGGCTCTCAAAGGAGAGATAAAGACTGTGTTTAACAAATTAACATGAACTTTGAGGTGATAAAGCAGTAAAAAAAATCATTAAATTATAAGCACTTTTCTCTCCTTTGAGAACTGGCTAGCAGAGCGCAGTCAGTAAAATGAGGGCTACTCACCATAAGACAAACATAAACAGACTTTCCTGATCCAGTTACGGCACTTGACTAATAAACAATAATAATAAACATTTATTTGTATAGCACTTTTCATACATGGAATGCAATAAGTGCTTCACAAGCAAATAAAACAATTTAATACAATGAAACTGGAAGTTGAACAGAAATTGGCAATACAGTTTGACCTCAATATCAATATAAAATTATAAAATAAAATAAAGAAATTCTCAAGAACCATGAGATTTATGGGTAGGCTGCCCTTTCACTTTTTAATAGTGGGAAATGTAAGATGCATGAAGGGGATGCACTTTTTTATGTATCTCATGCATTTTCTTTTTATACAGAATATTTTTTATATAACTTATCATATACATTTATTCATATACATTTAGTCTTTAGACTTTTAATCAGTTATTGAATTATTTGGAATTAAAAATCTGTTTACTTTTTAGAAGTTACATGTCATATTTTAGTAAATGATGAGCTGCTTTCTTTTTCCAGATGGCCACAGAGGTGTTGGAGGATCTTCTAGAGGAGGATGACGAGGTTGTGGAGGTGTGTTTTTTTTAATCTTTTTTAAATGGTATTGTAACTGATTTCACAAGTTAACCAATTATAAAGAGTTTGATTAACCTAATTAAAACGCATCAAACTGAAATGATTGAATGGACTGGAATGAAATGTTAAATGACTTATA
Organism: Cyprinella venusta; assembly: GCA_038021265.1. NCBI lineage: Eukaryota > Metazoa > Chordata > Actinopteri > Cypriniformes > Leuciscidae > Cyprinella > Cyprinella venusta. The sequence continues at coordinate 21,958,496 of CM075874.1, read as the reverse complement.
ACATATATTTATTTCCAGTTGTTGTGGTGTGGTTGTGCATTATCAGGCCCATCCTACAGGCTCCACCTGGTCGGGTATTTGACACCAGCATTTGATGCATTGCTCACTGTCTCAGACAGCTGGATTCATAATTTATGGCATTATATCCTGCTGAAATAGTGCTTTATTTGTGTGAAAATGCTTTGGTCTTCACTTTACTTTATTAGCTTGAGAAATTACACACACAATGCAAGGGTGGCTAAAACTGATATACATTGCTATTTGATGGACCTGCACACACACACACATAGCACATTTTTCATGTCACAAAGTATGATGATGCCACACAATACATAAACAAGCATTATTAAACTCGAAGGCATTCAGATATTTTCTTCAGACTTGATTAAAAATAGCTTATACAGTTCAAACATCCTGATGTTGATGCATAATTAATGAGCCAAACTGAAGCCAATAACAAATGAATATGAAACGTACTGTAGTGTGACTTTCAGAGATTAGATTTTTTTTTATTTTTAAGATTTTTTTTTTCCATCACCTAGTCCTACTAGCTATATAAAAAAGGATAAGTCCTTTGATATGTCAGAATCGGGACTGGAACGTTAAATTCCTTTGATTGCCATCTCTATACTCTCTGAAGAGTCGGGACTGAGGTTTACCGGTCCACTCCCACACACACACACATATGCACCCACACCCACACACTCTTTCTCTCTAATAGATATCTGACAGATTGAGAGCGCTTACAGAGTGTTCTGAACATTCGGCTCAGGAGAGTCATAGAGTGTGAAAGAGGAGGAGACAGAGAGAGGGGGAGTGAAAGATGTTTGAACTCTCTGTGGTGTGTTATTGAGACATCAGAGAAGGGTATAGAGTGTAACAGTAGGTGATAAAGTGAAGAGCACTTCAACACAGCACAACAAAAACATGCACACACTCTTCCCCACAGCCCATTTGCGTCTTGACTTCCCTTAGTTCAATGCTCTCATTTTTCAGGGTACAAACAAAGCTGCCCGATTGTTTGTTTCTTCCTCTCTGTTTGCCGCAAAATAAGGTTATTTTAATCCTGCCTGAAATCAAATATTTATAGCACTGACAGAGTGCACAGGAAGTGCTTTAGGTTTGTTTTGTTAATTATAAGTGGCTGGCTGACTGACTGTCTCATGTTTTTGCAGCCTACTTTTAGATCTATTTACTGTAGGCAAGAGTGGGGTAATTTGTGCCAGATTTTACACAATTAATGCAAGAGGCCGGTACTTCCAAACCCTGATCCTGGAGTGACTCCAACACTGCTAATTTGGAAACATTGGGAAGTATAGCAATTATTTACAATTCAAATAAAAATATGAATACAACTGAGAAAGAAAAACAACATACTAATGAATAATCCCATTCCATTTCTAATCCATGTGTAACACTTATATAGAATCCCAATCCCAGTTTGCTGCACATTATTCCCATTTTGTAGCCCTCAAACCGTATTCACTTTATAGCCCTTAATCCTGTAATTGTGGACAAATGTGGTTACAGCAGACTCAGGTGTGATCCTAATTTTTTATTTATTTGAAATGTTATATCACTGTCTTCGATAAAGTTTTGTCTATCCATTTATGGTGTTTTTTTTTATTTTGGTGGTATTTTTGAATTTATTTACTTCAAAAAGTACCATATTTTCTATGTATTTTTTTATTTATTTTTTAACTACATTAAAATATTATTCCAATAAGTTCTTAGAGCTAAAACCTAAACATGAAGTGACTTTGCTTTCACCTGGTGTCTTATTTTGGCTTATTTTAGAATGCTCTAAATTACAGTTTTTCCCCATTCATTTCTATGGGTGCCCATTTTTGACCCAAATACAAGATTAAGGAGTTTTTTTTGTTCACCCACTTAACATTGTAGAATTGAGTCCAAAAAATTTGGGTGCATGTGTTCAGGAGGCAAACTTAGGAAAAGTAGCCAAAGTCTTATACCGCTCGGATCAAGGGAAGTATTTTTAAAAAATAAATCAAAACTATTTTACCCACATTTGTCCAGAATATGTTTTTAGGGTTAAACCAGCCACAAAAGTTTTTAATAATCAGAATATTTCATGTAGTACAAAAATAGACAGTATTTTGTAATAGTAATAATATTTCTGCTAGTATTCCCTACATTTGAAGGCAAAGCTTATACTATTTGAACCACAAGCACAGTTTACCACAAAACATCTGACGTGCTGCAAAATATATAAAAATATCTTCTCTTCCTTTTCTTCTCAGGTGTGGTATTTGTTGGGATGGCTGTTTTATTTGCAGCTGGATAAACAAGACCTGACAAACAACAGTGTAAACTTCAGAAAATCAGCCTGGACATACCTTAGCAAGGCCAAAAAGGTAGAGCTCGCACATATACACAGCCTTCTCTTTTGGAAATGATGATCAGACCATCGGATTTCATCATAGCATAGTTTTCATTCTCCCCCACATACTGTACAGTACACACACACATTTTCTACCTGGCTGATTCCTCCACTCCTCCCTCGGTCCCTTCTCATTTTTTCCATCTGTCATAGCTCTCTCAGCATGCCGTCAGCTCTTTTTCTACTGTGAAATTTCTCGAACTCTGCTGGTGTCCGAGCACTATAGAAATGGAAATGAAAGCCAGAGTTTGAAATAAAATAAGAGAGAGAATAGCTTGCAGGTTGAGGTCTGACAATATGTATAGCTCTTTTTTTTCTACCAACCCTTGTGCTTTTCTTCTTTTTCTTTTCTTTCTCCTCCTCAGGCTTTTCACTGTTACTTGACTTTGGTACTCTCCGAGGAAACCTTTGGTCACTGCATGTTGTCTTTTTTTGTTTTTCTGTCTCTGCATTTCTTGTTTCTTATAGATTCGTTGTCATCTGTCCTTCATTCCCTCTGCTTCACCTTGTAGCCTCTCATTTTCTTCTGGAGAGTAAAATACATGGCTTACTATGTCCTTGATGATCTAGTGAGCTGAATTGGGAAGGCCCGGCACACACCTGCTGTCTCACATATAGCTGTAGATCCATATGTCTATCCTTGAGACTCTGAAGTACAGACTTTCATTACTTAGTTATTGCAGAATGCAATATTGATGGGTTGTTATGTATAGCCAATAGGAAAGCAAGAGAAATGTATTTCAGGACTCTTAGGCTTTTCAAAGTCTCAGACATGTAATCTTTCAAATTAAAACAGCCAGATGAGACATAATGCAAACTCCCTGTCTCAGCACCTAACACTTCATGTAAAAATATGTATTATGTATTTCCATATTTATTTATGTATTTCTTTGTCCTATGGGATAAGATGGCATGGTTTTTAATGGCATGGTCTTTAATACTGTGGGTTTGATTTTTTTTTATATATATATAAAATGTAGGTTGTGTGTTATATCAACATTTGAAAGTATAAATATAATAATCCAATTAATAATGAGCCATTAATAATGAGCCCATGCTATTTTATGTCAGAGTCGTTTAATAGTTTATCTCTCCGACCACTTAATCCTGAATTACTTTACAAGGTCTTTGGAGTTTGTCTACTGTTTAAATCTGTGAAGAAAAATCTCTGTTGTGCTGCTCTATAATTTTTTTAAAAGGGAATTTGAGAGCAAAAATTGGCTCATGATCACAAAATATGTAAATAAGACCTGAAAGTCACACTCTTGGCTTTGGTTCAGACTTGTGAATATTTAATTACATTCGCTAACGCCTCAATTATTCATCTGCTCTTTAATCAGTGCCCCATATCGCCAAGCTTTTGTTAGCTGTGTCATTAATATGGCCGTAATAAAGCAAACAGTAATTATTTATTAATTAGCCTTTTAGAAGGTCATCTCTCTGCGCTATGAAATATACTGCCAGTTATGACTGAGCTAGAATAATGTTGCTAGTATAATGCTTAGTATTGGCAGCATTAACCTTTCAACTTATTAGTAATAGAATTGCCTGAACTGTTGATTAAAGCTGGTGATCATATTAATGTTCCATCCTTTGGGAACAAAATATTTTAGCAGCATCATAGAGAGTCTTGTTTTGTCCACCATTGCTTTGCTAAACCTACTGTATTAAAACAGAAATACACTTCCATCTTCGGTAGAACACAAAAAAAGACATTTTGGAATATATATATATATATATATATATATATATATATATATATATATATATTACATTAACTTTTATTGAAAGGACAAAAGTAGTTAAACATCTTAAAAACATATTTAAGGAACGTCAAGAAAACAAGTATATAATATGTCTTGTCTTAAGCCATATTCAGACAGAACTTGTTTTTCAAACGTAGTTTGAGTTACAATTCTTATCACCCAACGTCTGTGATTTCATGTACCAATTTGGACAGGACTAACACCTCTGTTCATGGAAGTGGAAGTGTGTGTTTTCTAGATGTGGGTAGTTTTTAAGTTTATAAAAGTGACTGTTTGTAATAAACCCACATAAATGAGTATAGACATCTAGCTTTGAATATTAATTTTTTTTTAAGTCTTCACAGTTTCCACCATTTGGCTCTAATTATTAATTTTTACTTGTATTTTTTCGTCGGATTCTGTCCATTTTTTAAGTTTATAGAAGTGGCTGTTTGTAATAAACCCACATAAATGAGTATAGACATCTAGACAAGTATTATCTGCATGACACTAATATTAAAATCTTTAAATATTACATTTTTTTTAAAGTCTTCACAGTTTCCACGATTTGGCTCTATAATTTTTACTTGTATTTTTTCGTCGGATTCTATCCATGTTGAAGTGAATGCATGTGGTAGATTGGTGCGTAAACTGTAGCTCAGGTAGATCAAGAAACATGAGGAGAAGCTGTAGGATAATATAACACCAGCATTCACAGACATTCGCATTTGTACAAGATTAGATTCTCAGAAGACTGTTAAGTTTGCAAAAAACAGTAGGTCATTTGCTCTGTAATTTTTACTGAGGTAGTTGAGAAAAACACAGGCATGGCAGATTCTGACGGGATTAAAATCGCAAAGTACCCCTGTGAGAAATGAATTTCTCTAATGTCTAATTTATTCTGAAAGATATAGTTGTTAGCTGTTGCTCAAGTGCTGTGGATTTCAGCTCTATAAAGTATTTCCATATATTTTTAAATCTTCAGTTTTATGCTTCTGCTTTAGTAATCATTAGCCAGTTGTGAAATTGATGGCTCTTGAGTTAATCTCTTGATTACAGTCTCGATTTTTCTCCTGAATCGATTGATTTCCCCTGGTCCTCTGATTTTAATTAGCTTGTGGCTACTCTGCCTCTTGCAGATTTGTTTTCTGTGTATGCGTTGCGTTCATATTGCTGTTTTCTAACTTCACTCCACCCTTTCTCTCTTCCACTATCCGCTCGTTCTTCTGTCATGACTTCAGGCAGGGTTCAGATTCCACTTTAGCCGCTATTCACCATTGATTTTCTGCCTTCTGCTCAATGTCCAGCTCTTTACACGTCCATCCCTTAGCACCCACCTCCCCTCCCCACCCATACCTTAGTACCTCTCTTTCTCTTGTGTCATTCCTCACTACCTCTTTTTAATCCCTCTATTCCTTGCTAACCCACTTTTCTTTCTCTTTTCTGTCTCTATGTACTATACCTGCAATTATCATCTGCCTCGCTGATTCAGTCGCAAGTGGTCAGCTGAAATCTATTGCTGCTCAATCCTGGTGTTAAAGGATTACCTCACCCAAAATTTAATATTCTGCCTACTATATACAGCAGCTCTATATATAGATGTTTGTACATAAAAACTTACTTTTATTCAGAGATTCTCAAAACTTCTTTTTGTCAAGATTTAGATTTGTTTGAAATGTTAATTTGAATTGTCACTATTTCCAATAATTTTACTACAGTCAAACCTGAACACAGAGATATTTTGTTACGCGTAACTTCAAAATGCATTTCTAATTACCTCCGAATGTGATTTAGTCAAATCACATTTTTACTCTTCAGTATTTTTCTCCGTCTTTCCATATGTCAGTACTACTTATTTCTCTCCATCAGCTCTTTCTTCCACTCGTCATCCCTCAGTACATCTCTCTTTATTCTTCATTACCATCCCTTGTCCTGTATTGATCTGGGCAGTATTGATTGAGCTTTGAGTGCATGACCACATTTCCAGCCATTAATAATCTTACATAATAATGATTTATCATGCTTACTATGCTATGATGCATAAATGGTTCAGCCTCTTGCTTTGTGAATAGACAGTCACACTTGATCGATCTTCGATTTCGGAGAGAAAAAAAAAAAGAAAGAAAAATTCGGAAGGTATTTCATCAGCTTTTGTTCTGTGTGGAAGTAATAGATCTCGTGTCACAATGTTACTTCAGCGTTAGTAAAGCATCTTGTTCAGCCATGGGTGCAAAATGACCCGTTTTGAGCATCTCATTGCTCTGTCTGTAACTTCCCATTGCAGCTCTTGAAATCGCCTCTAGCAAGACCCATGAAATACACATTCACACAGTGAATCACACAGCACATATAAAGCAGACGTTTCGACCATATGTATATACATAATAACTTTATGACATTCAGCAGCAAATCACTGTTTGTGTGAATATAGCTTAAATACAGTAAGTGTTGTGTCAGTGTGTCTTCCTTAAAAAGCCTGGACCTCTTCCATCCACTAGGTTCAAGATCATTTTTTTTTAAAACTCTCCAATCCAATTTGGTCTTGTCAATTATCTTTTATAATCAAGGTTTAGAAAGCAGGTGGAATTGTAAACCACCAGCTAGCAAATGTGATTAACTGTAGTGTCAGCATACAGTACAAAAACTAAGGAAATGTCCGCCAATCTGACTTATTTTTATCTTATATTGATTGCTCTATTTGTACCATTGCTTTGTAGGTGTTTGTTCTTTTCCTTAGGTCTAAACTTTTTGTAAACTCTCTCTCTTCCCTATCAATTCCTTTTTCAAGTGTAGCTATAAAGATAACGTGCCCAAAAAATAATCAATTCTTTAGTATGTAAAATCATCATAAAATGCTCTGTAGGATTTTTGTGCTGTATTTTTGTATTTAAATATATATATTATAGGCCTACACTTTTCTTATAGGTTGTGCAATATTTGCACTCTCAGTTACTTTTATAGTAGATTGATGCTTTATACATGTACTCTAGAAACCCTTCCGGTCTGTTTGCTTGTGTTTTTGTGCTCCCAGTCGAGTGAGAGCCGCAGAGCATCTTTTGTTCGGTGCCTATGTGTGTTTGTTCTTTTTGCTCAGGTCTGTAGTTTGATGTATTAAGAGTCGTTCTCATCTCTTGAGACATAGGAAGGTGTTATCACTGTGCTTTTAGAGAAATCATTTATTGTGGACACGAGCACAAGGGATTGGAGGCACTTATTTATCTATAGATTCACACTGAAAGCGCTATCCTGCCTTTTATTATCACTCTTTTTGCTCTTGTTTTGATGCTCAGAAGTGTTTGAAAGTTGACCTTTTTCTTTGATGTTAGGTGTGGGTGTGTGATTAAGAAAGTGAAGAACCAGGGCAGTGGGAGTTATGGATATGCGAGTTGTATATTAAATATTAAAATCTTGTTTTTCTTCCCGTTAAATGGAATACATTGAAAATTAAATAATTTTATTTATGTATTATGCTTTACTTGCTTAAAGTACCATTTGTTACTGTTGTGAACTTTTTTCTTCTAAAGAGGAAACTCAGAAGCGAGGATCTTCAGCAGGATTTTTTGTTGAGAACACAAGCTGTGGGTAGCTGCAGTCATCAAGTCAAGTCTAACTAAGGCATTATATATTTTAGTTTATATACCTTTCAAGGGGGAGGGTAGCCTGGCAAGCCAGGCCTGCATACATTAGGTCTGGGAACTCACAATTGGCTTACCCCAATCCGAGGGGCGGGATAAACGGTTGTCTTTCAGTATCCCTCTGCACGCAATAGGGTAGCTCTGCAACCAACCAGAGCAACAAACGACTGTGGCTGAGTGAGTCCCATGCGTTTTCCAACCAGCGGCGCTAATTGAAACTTTTTCCGTATCCACTCGTCAAAACTCCGAACACATCTTCCTTTTTTAAGAATGACTTAAGTGACGTTCTCTTAACTCCATGTCCTCCAGAGTCGCGGCCAAAGCCTATTCGAAAGACCGCTGTTCGCCAGCAGCATCTTAGTAGCAGGGAGATCACCTATGGAAACAACTCTGCCGTCCTTGTGTTAAGCACACCTACCAACTCTATACACGATGTGATTGGCCTGACCAGAGTTTGTTTTTTTCCACTTCGAAAATCAACAGAGAGTTGCTAGACCACACTGGCTGCAAAATAGTTTTTGCTACTGCTAGGGTGCATCTAGATTTCTAGGCTAGGGAGAAGGATTACATAGTGGTGGAGACACTCTGAAACAAAGCATGTAAATGAAGTACAGGATTCAGCTTGTTCCCCAGCCCTTATCTCATCAGGATAACAGTGTCATGATCATAATCATAACTTGAGTAATTTTTTTTTGCCTTAGGTTAGTGTCGCAGGAAACACTGGTGTATGCCTCAGAGGGAGGAAAAGAATGTGTAGGTATGTGTGTGTGTGGTTATAAATGACTATCTGTCAGCTGGACAGTAAGGTCAGTTGTGGATCAGGAGTCAGTTCAGCCCAGCAGTTCATCAGAGGAGAGATGTACAGAACGAGAGATACGGCCTGAGGAGAGTGATTTAGGGACAGGTGGAGAAGTCCTTGATGGTAATCTTGAATGATGAAAGAAGCCAGAGAAAGAGGGAAGGACAGATAAAAACACAATCACATTCATTACTTTCAACACACAAATGCACATTACACCAGACACACACAGAGTATATGTGTCAGGTTTTGTCAGAATTCTGAGGGTCGGCCATGGTTAATATAAATGTAAGTAGATCTGAATTTACTTCTCTAAATGAAGAATTATAGATCTGAATAAAACCACATAAATAGTTATATTGATAATAAAATATGTTCAAACTTTTGAATTAGGGGCTAGAAAAAATCATTGGCTCAGTTTAATATTCCTGCCATGACAGAAACAAACTTGCGTGTGTACATGTTTTTCTATTCTGGTGGGGACTTCAACCTGAATGCACACAGACTCACCGTGATGATACCACTTATAAATCATTCATAATGAGTTTTTATTTTTAGTTTTTTTGATTAAAATGCATAAAGTTTTGTGTGATGGGTATGTTTAGGGGAAGATTTAATGTTTGGGGATAGAATATAGGCTACCGTTTGTACAGTATATAAAAATCATTACGTCTATGGAGAGTGCCCACAAAGATAGCAAAGCAGTGTGTGTGTGTGTGTGTGTGCGCGTGTGTGCGCGTGTGTGCGCGCATGTGTCTGTGTGTGTGGGTGGTCTGGCATCAATATTTTTTTTGTGCTGGTTCCCAATTGAGTAACATGGCCATAGCAGGAGATGACAGACTCGCTTCCATATACACACACGCACCCACACACATAGAAATACAGCAGTGGAGAAGTTACACGTAGACGACTTGGATTAAGTGGAAGACACTTTTCAGCAGTATCTATCTCTAGGAGGAACATTTCTGCTGTGTACACTTTTGAGATCTTATTAAAGGATGTAAAGATGAGATTTGTGGAAGGTGTTTTTGACACTGTGTGCATGTGTGTGTGTGTGTGTGTGTGTGTGTGTGTGTTGGGCTGGATGGAGTGTAACTCTTATCAGGACTGGAGATCATATCTCAGTAATTACAGGGTGGAACTCCAGATGGTGTCTGTCGCTGAGGTAACACATTTGAGGGAGCGCCGTCCTCCTCTAGATTGATTAAATAAACACCACTCAGATCTGTGAATCCAAAACGCTGGAACTGTGGCACAAGTGTTTCTCAATTCATTTATTTATTCGCAGAGGGATTGTGCGAAGTGGTACAGGGTCATTCTCTTTATACAGTGCTTTTTTAATCTCTATGGAAGATCATCTCATTGAATTTGCTTCAAGGAGGATTATGGGTTAAGTTTCAAGGTATATTTACATGAAATAAAATATAGCAAAAAAAAATATCTTGCTGAATAAAAGTATTAATTTCTTTCAAAAAATGCCTTGCCCTGCCCTTCATCTGCATGCCAGGCAGGCTAGAATTGCAAAACATTATTGGATAATTCGCTCTATTCGTGTTTGATGTGAATACAGCATAATGAACAGGCTGCGATGTCTGCAATGTGCGATGCGTGTGAGAGAGAGGCATGGGCGCAATCAAACTATGTGTGTGAGAGAAAGAGAGATGTGACCACGCCCAATGAGAGCGTGTGCTATTTACACGCAAATGTTGAGGTAAGCCATGAAAATTCCCACATCAGCTGGACAAAACATCCAGTTTAATAATAATCGTGTACTTTATCTTGTCTTGCTGCGCTGTGAGGAATAATACTATCGTAATAATCCTGGAAAAGTTACCTCAGAAGTGGTGGTAGTTTAAATACAACATGTTATTGTTAGGTTCTCAGGAGTCATCTACATCCAGACTAGCCATGTGGGTTCAAGACCTTGGATTGAAGATAGATAAATAAAGATAAAGAGCAAACATGTGCAAAAGGCCAAACACAGACAGTTAACAGCAGACTAAAACTGTTACAGTACAATTGGCATATGCGTACCTATATACCTCCGGTAAAACTAAACAAAAATTATAGCAACATACCAGATACCCGTTTTAAATGTAACAGTGCAAAAGGCAGGTTAATTCATTGTATGTGAGGATGTGATAAAAAAAAGTGGAAAGAAATTAATAATAAGATATGGCATATAGTCTCATTGGATCCTTATTTGTATTCCCAGAATCAGACATGGTACATTTACGTAGAAATGTTTGCCCTGGTCCAAATTAATGTATTAATCTGAGTGCTGACTGAATCTGGAGTTTGATGTAACTGCTACAATGACCGTCCAAGGCAGCCATCCACTCCAGTTATGCATTAACCAGTATATAACAAATCATTCATAAACCATTAAAATGTTCCAGTCCTGTGAGCCAATGTGATTTTAATGTGTAAGTGTTGCTTTATCGTCACAATTAACCTTGATATCCGGCAGCGGAAAAGGCCGGAAAGTACATGCACACACATCGACATAGTGTTAAAATGCCCTCGTGGGTTTAACTAAACCTGTGTTGGCCAGTGGTTGTAATGTTTGTGTGGGTGTGTGTGAAGGTCAGATCTGTAGAGCAGGTAGGAGATTCAGACTCTCCTGAGGGCTTATGAACGGTCCGTAAATGAGATCCCACGAGGCCCAGAGAGACCCGTCGCCACTCACTGTTGCTTAGCGACCGTTCCCACGGCTCTGAGGGTGATATAAGGGAGCAACCGGCTGCCCACTGACAGTATAGTGTGTGTGTGTGTGTGTGAGAGAGATGACCTGGTTAGTCTGTGAGTGTGAAGGACTCTGTGGTTTCGCTCCTGGGGGAGTTAAATAAGGTTTTATGCTGCTAAAACTCATTAAATAAAAAGACGGAAAGAGAGAAAGAAATGGCAGAGTAGAGGTTGATAAGTTGTGGGGTCAGTTTCTCCAGCCGTTAAAATGGCTTTCATGTATTCATAGGAAATGTGCTTTCTTAATTAAAGTCAGGTTGTTAGAGTAGACAGAACTTCTGCGTCTGTATGATTACAGGTCACTACTCCAAACGCACTGCTAATACCTCATAAAGAATGACCTTTAAAAAATTCTAGTGTGCATTAGTCAGTCTCCCATGATGCTTTCTGAAAGTTGAGGGAGTTTGTAAGCTCTCTGCATAGCTCTTTCTGTCGGCATGGCGTCGATGCCAGTTTTAGCTTTGCCACCGTTAACCACATTCATTTCACATCATGACTGCTTGTTAAGTGCGGTTTTACCAATCTTTAAGTACTCACTCAAATAATATTGTAGGAATTCTACAATAATCATAATCATAATCGATTCATAATTGTTTGTCATTAAAATTAAAAAGCTGATGAATAGGCTTTATGTCGAGCGTCACGTGACCAAACCGGAAAACGGGTCTCGTCGCATCCGCTTGTCAGAGAAAGTGTTAACGGCCATAAGTACTGACTACGATATCTATGGATTTGTAAGGTAATCAGCTAACCTACCTATTTCACTTTGTTATTGGCGTTTTATTCCATTTAAATATCTAAACGTTGCTGTGAAGAATAAAAAATATAAAACGTTTAAATATCACTCTTCACATGTGAGGGATATTGGTTATGCTAATCTTTGAAAGCTCCTTTTAAGTTATCTTGATTAAAACCGCAAAAAATTTCATGAAGCACATACAAAAGATCTGGACCGGAAGCGATGAGACCCGTTTTACAGAGAATGCGGAAGTAAGTTGTGCATAAAGCCTATTGTACGGTAAAACAGATAACTTCAAATGTGGATTTAGCCAACTTTTTAAAATCTTATAATGCCTTTTGTTTTCATTTGAAAATATTTGTATTAATATTGTGTGTGTATATATATATATATATATATATATATATATATATATATATTAGGGCTGTCAGTTAAACGCGTTATTAACGGCGTTAACGCAAACCCATTTTAACGGTGTCAGTTTTTTTAACGCGCGATTAATGGTATTTTTGGCCTAGCAAATTTTGTAGGTTTTTTCTACATGCTTTTGCAACAGGACGTGGCATACGCGGTGCTGCGCTATGAAACCCATTTATTTCAATGGCTTGCTCCACGCTAGGACATTTTGTTGGTTCGTCGACCAAAGTGCAAGCGGAGACCGGAAACAAAACAACAGGCACGCCGCACACACTTGTTTCGGCTTGCAAGCCGTCTAGATAGTTGGTTAACGTTACATTTTGAGTGGATGACTTGCGCGAGACGCCGAAATGGATGCCAATAAGATTCTGAATGGAAAGTTTACTTTAAAAAGTTGAAAATGTGCGATTAATCGTGAGTTAGCTATGACATTAATGCGATTAATTGCGATTAAATATTTTAATCGTTTGACAGTACTAATATATATATATTTAATATTATTTAGTTTAATTTACCTTATTGTTCATCAGCTGAAAATCATTCGGAAAGTGATTTTAACGATATTGTTTCTCGGTGCCAAGTATTGTTATAGTTGTGGTGTGGACTATTATTTTATATTAGAACGATTTTTAGAACTACATCTTTATTTTTATCGTTATGGTTAGCGTCCTTGGTGTTAATAGGCATTTAGAAAATTTCTACTTCTTTCTCTTTCTACTAACATCACTTTGTGATTAGTAAAATATTTTAGGCAATTCTTTTGACTTGAGTTGAACGTGCAATGTAAATACATTGCATAACATTCTGCTACCCTATTAATGGTGTAATTTCAGATATTTTTTGCTGACGTTGTTCTTTTATACAAAATCACTTAATTTGCAATGAATGCAGTCTTTATAGAAAAAAAATGCAAAACATTATGTTGAGCCTGCTTCCATTTTACATTAGGTTGGGTCTGAATGTATCTGTGCCAATAATCAGAAGCTGATTAAAAGAACAATTAATTGATTATTGATTCATCATGATGAGTACCTCCTCTCTTGAACTCACATTTGGCAGTTGAACTAAAGCTGTAAAACGTTCTGGTATTAATTGTACTGCTTCTCCTGGCTGCAAGCTTTTTATATAAACCAAAGGGAGAAAGTGTGGGGCAATATATTGTTTAGCCGTCACTTTGAGAATTGTTTTTTTTATTATGTTCTTTTGGGGGATATTTTACCGTGATAAGAGTTGAGACAGTGGGGGGATTGAATTCTCTTCCTCTTCTGGCAAGCACTCAGTCACTTGCTGAACAATTTCCCACTGATGCAGAGCTTGCTTCGTGTGAGCTTGGAAAGGAGTCACTAATTTGGGATTTGTCAGCTGACTTCGCTGGCACTGGACCTTCTTGAAGAAAGATGGAGAGAGAGAGAGAGAGAGAGAGAGAGAGAGAGAGAGAGAGAGAGAGAGAGAGAGAGAGAGAGAGAGACTCCTTGAAAGATAAAGAAAAGAGGAATATATAGGAGAGGCACAGAGGAGAGTTTTGATTTGGTTCACACTGCAAAAACATGCCAAGCCTAGAGTCAAAGCTGAGATTTCTCTTTTCTCTGTGAACAAACACTGCCACTCTTCCTCTGATAATAATCATAAGATGGTTTTTTTCTCTCTTTCTCTCTCGAATCTGTAGCTTTATGTGAAGCTGCGCTGTGAGGACGCACCCATGTTGGAGCATACGGAGCAGCTGCTAGCAGAGCTGGGTGGAGGGGATGATGATGATGATGAAGCTGGACCTTCTCTAGAGGACATTGAGGATGATTTTATTCAGAGCAGCGATGAAGAAGAAGAAGAAGAAGATGCCATGGATCACTGACTGGGCTCTTTTCACTCTTGTTTATTCTAATTGTCTTCTATGGCCTCATCCAGTCAGAATATTAAAACTAAAAGCAGATTACACACAGTTTCCTCTACCATCTCTATCCCTCCTAATTTCTTTCCACCTTTTCTTCCTTTCTTTTCGAGTTCAAGTTTGTTCTGACTGAAGCAGGGTGTATTTTCTGTTTGCCTTAGTTCATTTATTTCTACTGTTTTAGAAGACTTACAAATTGTTAAAAAGTGTCAAAATAGAAACAAAGGCATTTCTAATTCCATTTATTTCATTTATCTTATTTTGTTTTGTAGTTATGGTATTAGAAATGTCTTAAAGTTTTTTTTTAAAACAAACAGCTAAATGCCCATATAGATGCTTATGTTTCCTTGAAATGATGATGATAACAGTGTAAAATCATTGTTGTCTCATTCTGATTTCATTATTTTTGAAGTCTTGTGAGAATATAATCAGCCAGTGCAGAATCTCCCCAATGAACCCTCTAGAAGACATTTCATCTCTCAACATACTTGAGTGTTTGTTAATGTCCTTCACCTAATGATAAACCTAAGGATCATTCTGGTAATGGATGTGGGAAAATAGTTTGTTTATCTTGATGCAGACCCTAGAAATGTGGTGTAATAATGCCACAAAAACAATACATTATTATAATGAGCCTTGATGTTTGTTTGTTTTTGCCTTTTCCGATGCTCTCTGTCTGTTGCCCATGCAGCCTGTACAGAGAACCGTTCTAATGAACTATCACACTTTTTCCACATCACATATTTCAGAGATGCTACAACAAGCCTCCTGAGTTCAAATGAGACATCTGGTTTCATGTAGTGAATTCTGAGCAAATCTCATAATCCGATCACACGAGGCCTGTCAGTTCATAGCTTTAATGGAGATTCTCTAGTTTTAATTAAGCGTGTGAACTTTTAGCTTCTCGAAAATGGTGAGCTTGGATGAAATATAGTTATATTTTGACTATTTTTATTTTTACAAAAAGGTTTAATGTAACTTGAATATGCCCATAAAAATGAGTACAAACCATCTTATTCATACAGCACCCTTTAAAAACGTTTGGGTCGTTATGAGTTGTGTGCGCGTGTGCGTTTCTTTATGTTTAAAAATGTCTCATTTTTCTATCAAGGATGCATTTATTTGATGAAAAATACGGTGAAAATAATTTAGTGAAATATTATTCCAACTTAAGTGTTGTAAAATTTAATTAAATCAAATTTCAGCACATAATTAAATGTCACATGATCCTTCAGAAGTCACCGTGATTTGCTGCTCAAGAAACATTTCTTATTATTATCAATGATGAAAGCAGTTGTGCTGTTTTTGTGAAAACACATTTATGAACGGAATATTAAAACAAATATATTTGAAAGTATTTACTGTTACCTTTGATCAATTTAATGCATCTTTGTTAAAGTTATTTTTAATAAAAAACAAAGTATTCTTTTGAAAAGTGTACTTTGTGTGATTGATGTGATAGAATGTTTATGCTGCAGTTACTTTATGGTCTTTAAGCCCACTGAGTTTTTGAATACCTCAATTAGTTAACACCACATGTCCTTTGAAGGACATTTTACACAGACAGAGCATGTGGGTGTATTAATAATTTATGTAGGGAAGGGAAATGACAGAGAGCAGAATGACTGTATGATAAAAAAAAAAAAAAACATTAAGCCTGTCAAGGTTGAGATATGTGCACTGCTAAATTAGTGGCATGTTAAATAATTCCTGAAAGACAAATAATTGTGTGGGCTGCAAAAGGGATGAAACCTCCTTTTTATATTATTCTTTCACAGTGAAGGCCATGATGGGAATGCTTCACCAGACAACAACACCAAAATGGAAAGATCGATAATAAATTGGTCACCAGGATAGAGCTAAGTCACAGCTGAAGTTACTGCACTTACAGTATCAGGTCAGTCTCCAAGATACATTTAGAGCGAAGAGTCTAATTGAGGGTCAAGATCAAGCCTTGTGCTGGTCATGATTTCGATTAATAAGGCTCCATTTACCCTTTGGATTTGGTAATACTAAGCTTAAATTGCCATATGAATCATCACTTGTGCATGACACTATGTGCAATGAAAGTGGTGCATACTTGAATCAGACAAAACCAGCTGTCATGTATATTCGGTTGTCATCACTGACCAAATTAATTCTCACTTTACAGCAGCTTTCCTGTGAATTGTATGTTTTTTAGAGGCATTCCATGCCTTACGGGTGATATGTTCCCCTGAGTTCTCTTGTTTTGTCGATTCATCCCCTCATTCATCCACGGGTCGATTTTACACTTGGGCTTTTAGAATAATGGAAAGGCACTTAAGATGGAAAAGCGCTTTCCACAGGAGAGAGCAGTGTGAGGAAGAACATTGAGAACATGTTAAATTTCATTATGAAAGGGCTGTAAAGTGAAAGTGTCAATGGGAGGACAACTATTAAAATCGTTCATATATAAGCAGAAGAGGCACAAAACCCATGTATTTATTCTCTGACCTGTTAGATATGTCTGGTAATGTATTATTTCACATCAAATTTACCATGAAAAGTAGTTAGTTTAGTTGATACACAAGTCAGTTTAAGGGAAATATATATTATTATATCATATGGGAAATTTATGACATGCATCTCAAAATATCTTCTTTTATGTTCCACAGAAGAAAGTCATACATGGAACAACTGGGTTTGTGTCATGATGACAGAGTTTGATTTTTTTTTTTAAGGTGAACTATCCTATCCCTTTAAGCACCATTTGTTAAGAAAAATAATTTATTTATTTTGTATCATATTCATGGAAAGTGCATGTTTTTCCCTGTTACTCGTCACCATAACTCTACAGCCGCGGGTTATGGAGGATTGAGTAGAAAGGCTGAAGCACATTAATAACAACTCCAGTGACTAATGAGAGCTCAGCTGGAATAGGAGATATTTTTGGGTATGTGTCAGGAACTCTGTTATGACGTACTATAGGGTGTACTGACTCCACAGCCTAATATGCTATAATTACAGTTTTTATCTGGAACGTGCAGCTCATTTGTTAAAAGCAGAACTGCATTAAAGCCCAAAAGTTCTTCTTAAAGCTTCTCTAACTCAATTATACACTGTATAGGTAATTAATGTTTTTGCTAAGAGGAATGGGGCTTCTGTAGATAAGATGTTACTGTATGGACCTTAAATAATTTATTCTTAGTGATATCTTCTATTTTAAGTTGAAGCAGCAGATGTTATAATTATTTTTTAATTACAGAAGCGCTCTATCAAAACAGCAATTGCTTCATCTTTGCTCCTGGAAGGCATGAGAATGGGATTGAAGGGAGGGAGCAAAAATCGAATTAATGAAGGTACTCCTGTTAAGCAAAAACCGTTGAGAGAGATTCTTTGTTTTGTTGCAAACAGATTTTCACCCTTCAGTATCCACAAAAAACGTTTTTTGTATGTTTTTTTTTTTTTTTTTTTGCAAAAAAACTGCTTTTGTTTTCAAGAGAACAGGTTTTGTTTTTATCTGGAAGTTGATGGTTAATTTAACCCCTTAACTGTCACTTGCCCGTATACGGGCAACCTAAATTTACTTCACTATATTACTATTAAATCCTAATCTAGTCATGACAAACTATATATCGCTGGAAAGGTCTAAGACTCCTAAATAGATATTTTAGCGCTGTTTTTTTCTTTTCTTACAATTTATGAATGGACAGTAATATATGAATTTATGACAAGAGTGCGCCTCAAAAAATCTCATCAAGAAACTCATTACAGGAGTTTCTGACCTTTGTCACAAAAAGTCGACGCACACACTTTTAATAATCAAAACTTTGGTTTTTAGTGCTAAAAGTTCATTATAAAACATAATTAGTATTTGTCAATAAAAAAGATAAAATTATATTTTAAAAAGTAAGGTAAGAAGTCCTCTAAAAAAGTGCAATATATATAAATATAAATA
Organism: Cyprinella venusta; assembly: GCA_038021265.1. Taxonomy (NCBI): domain Eukaryota; kingdom Metazoa; phylum Chordata; class Actinopteri; order Cypriniformes; family Leuciscidae; genus Cyprinella; species Cyprinella venusta. Next base: position 21,940,211 of record CM075874.1, on the reverse strand, counting down.
TATTTTTGTTATTATTATTATATCACATATTTTAGTAATTATCACAAATTAGGTATCATTGGAAATCTTACAAACTCAGAATTCATCCTGTGAAAACCGTTTTGAAATTGGATGTTGCGTTACCATAGAAATGGTATTTTTTATTAGGCCCCTCCCCTTTTGCTCAACATTTTTCATAATTTATTATCAAAACCTTTTCTAATCTTGACAAAACACATTGTCAGAAAGGTCTGAGTCTCAAGGTTCCATATTTAGTGACAGAAGTGATATTTGGATAGAAATTTATTAATTTGTTATGGCAGAATGCATACAATTAAATTCAATGGAATTCAATGGCACCCGGTGGCTATTTTTGGTATAACGCCTAAACAAAATCTCATGCGAACTTCAATTTTTGTGATATCAACTTTAAATTTGGAACACAACTTAGTTAGATATATAGCTTTCATTTTATAGTAAAAAATATTTTGTAAAATATTTATTTTATATTAAAAAATATATATTAATAAAGTATATTTGATTTACTGTAAATTACAACTTCCATAACTTTTTCATACTTAAATTTTTTGAAGCGCTTTCACTTGAGTAATAATCTGCTGATTGTTTTCTTTGAAACAAGACCAAATTTAGGTCTATATTCCAAAGCATTCTTGAATTACAACCATTTAAGTTTGTATAGTGCATTTTAGACAGGTAAAGGGTTAAGTCAGCTCTTCTTTAGTTCAATTCAGCAAGCCGATGGCAACGGTGGCTGGAAAATCACTCTAAGAAGTGAACTTAGATAAACTTATGGCACACCAAAACCTCTTCAAACTAAAGTAACTAATTAAGTGGATTCAGATTAAAAACAGCTGCATTTAAAGTGCACGTCAGCCAGTCTCCCTCCCAGATCATCTGCCTCTTCTCTTTGAATAATTTACATTCATCCATGTGGGAAAATAATCTCACAGCAAAGAGATCCTGGCACTGATTAGCCTTTGGCATTCCAATCCTAAGAACTTGAACAAAAAAGATGCTACGGCTTTGGAGAAGTTTTCTAGGCAGTTTGTCCTCAGATAAATCTAGATGGAGGGATTGTGGAAGTATAATCCGAGTACCATCACTAGCCCTCCTAACATTCTCCTTATCGGGGCTCAGGCTGCGCACCCACAGAGGCTTTATTCCCTTACAGAACAAGAGAGGAAAGAGTGTGACCAACATCACTGGAGGCGGCGCAGGTTCCAGCCGAGCAGAACTTTCCAATTACCTGATACACAGGCATATAAGCAGCAAGTTAGCTCTGTTTAAGCCGGCAAGTTCCTCAGAGATAAGGAACGATTCTAATCTCTGTTATTGTGTTCTTAACCTTCACTTTTCATGTTTTACTAGGAGTAATCCTCCACTGAGAGATGCAGATAACAGTGATAATGATGTATGAGCTAAATGCAACTTTAATGTCTTGTACTGACTGCAAAACAAAGGCTCAGATCTTCTGTTTCAAACTAAACGTCTGTCCTGTGTGGCTGAGGGTGCAGAAGTGCTAATTAGATTCATAGACTGAAGGGGACCTCTGAGACCATATTTATCATCTATAATTTGATAGGAAAATTTGATAAAACTCATGCAAATCTCATATTTACATGAAAAGTGGTCAGGCCAAGTCTGCAAAAGAAAAGTGTTGTGAATCTGCACGAGGCTTTGCACCATTTTAAAACCTTTTTATCCAGGTTGCTGTCAAAGGATGCACTATACGGTTCCTTTGCACTATAATTCTCACTTTCTCTCTCAAGGTCTGTCTTTTCAAGGTTATGAGCAATTTCTGCATTGGCCCTCTTGTTCTGTGAAATCTGATACGGCCATATCTGTCCCTGACTGATCTCAGGCGTCGGTATTGTACATCAAAACAAGACAAGCACTCTCTGACATTGTCCATGAGTCATCCCTCGCACAACCTCTGCTCGTTTCTCCTATTCTCTTTTCTGTCTAACATATCTATTCATCTTTTGTGATCTATGTCAAGGAATAGTGTAAAACTCCATTTTCATTTGAAGACACTTGTTTGAGTACTGGCACGTGTAAGTGTGCAGACATTCCTTGCAATATTTCATTTATTTGCACATTTGTTTCATGGTGTAAACAACATTTTATTTAAGCATTTTATATATAAAAAAAGAAGCCAAACCCGAAATGGCGAAACACTAAGCTTTCTCTTAACCACAAATTATTGGTCAGGAAGTTAAATGCAAATTGACGTCTCAGAAAAACAATGAAGTTTTTGGCAGAATATGGAAAATTGGAAAGACAACCAAGTGGCTTGAGAGTCCATCAATCCAGCAGGCTCATGTTTTGGCTTGGCCACTGGTCCAGATTTGAACCCTGTGAATTTTATTATACATTTATAAGAATGTAATAATACATTTATTTATACATATGATACATTATTATCATACATTTTTTACATTGTTATTTTGTTACATTGTTCTTTTTGAAAAAAGTAGCAATTCTTTAAAAAAAGTATCGATTCTTTTTGAAAAAGTAGCGATTCATTCATCCATCACAAGTTCATTAAAATGACCAGGATGGATATGTACAGTAGGCTTAGATGAATCCATCTAAAGGAGCATAATATATGTGCAAATATGTGAATATATATTCATTGTATTAATGTTTCTTTAAAATCATTTCAAATGTTTTCAAAATCCTTTCATAAAACATTTTTAACTCCAGGTTAGATATTTCATATCTCCAACGCTAGATATTTCAATTTCGTATTTAATGGAAAATCTAGGGCTCAAAATGTAAAACAAAAACACACACTGAAATTAATGATTTTAATTTATGATTCTACTCTATTTCCTTGTCACTAATCAAATAATCCAAATATTTCACTCATACATGCTCTGGCCATTATGATCACAAATGCAGTACAATAGGCAGGATGGATATGTGGCCTTTTAATCGAAAGACCTAAATTGTTCAATGCGATGGTGACAGCCCCTTCTGATAAGAATCTATAAAAGTCTTTAGTCGCTTGTTCAGCCAGACTAACCAGTTTTGTTCATATTTGTTGTGGACACAAGAATAATATTCTTCATTTCACTGTCAGCTCTTCTGCTGTGATGAGAACAAAGGTAAAACCCTTTTTCCTTTCACCTCACTTATTCATTTTTTCACAGATAGCTAATGGCTTCTAAAAGCTTGTTGAAAAGCGCTGTAAATGTATGGGGTGGTAATCTTGTCATTTTAAAAGCCTAATCCATTAGCTTGATCTTGGTGCCACAAAAACACATTAATACAAAGTTGAAGACAGAAGTCATTTTATTAACCTTCTTGTATCATTTAAATGGTGCGGTAACTAATTCAAACCAAAAGTGACATTATTTCTAAATATTTTAAGGAGGGTAATGAATAAGAAAGTGCAGCAATGGCTACACCTGAAGCAAGTGACTTTGGTAAGTTCCCTGATTCGCATATTTAAATTATTGCTGCTTTTCTGATTTCATATTTAAGAAACTTTCACGTCTAAGTACAATCGATCTTTATCCATAGACAGCAGGGAACGAGAAATCATGTTTTTGATATTAGGAAGGTATTGTCTCTTATTGGCAGGAGTCCAGTTTCTCTTTGATTTGAGGATTGTGCTATTGGGAAACAGATCAGCAGGGAAAACCTCTTTGGCAAACCTAATAACAGGTCACGCAGAGCCTCATCTAAGGAGAACGGCCCAGTGTGTGAAGATGCATGGAGATTTTGCCGGAAGGCAGGTCATTGTGGTTGATACGCCAGGCTGGTGGAAGAACTACCCTGTGAAAGAAACCCCTGAATTTCAGAAACAAGAGATTATGCTTAGCGTGGCTCATTGTCCTCCTGGGCCCCATGCGGTCCTGCTGGTCATACGCGTCGACGCTTTATTCAAAGAAAAACACAGGAGGTCGGCGCAGGAACACCTGGAGCTTCTGAGCGAGAGAGTCTGGAATCACACTATTGTGTTCACGTATAGACACCAGCTACAGGAACAAGCTCTAGGAAAGCACATTGGAAGTGAAGGGGAGTCTCTTCTGCTCTGGCTAGTGGAGAAATGTGGACACAGATATCATGTTCTTAACATTGAGAGAGCTACTGGCACGCAGCTTACAGGGCTTCTTGAGAAAATAGACGCGATGGTCATGGGAAACGGCAAATGTCATTTTGAAATGGACAGGTTGCATGAGGTAGAAGGAATGATGATGAAGAGATACATGAGAGCAAACCAGAGGAGGAAGATGGTACAAGAACAATGGGGAACTCCGCTTGCACGGCAGGGTAAGGACCAGGGGCTAGATTCCTGAAAAGGAAGTTAAAGCGTTTGGTGTTAACATTCAGGGTTAGTTCACCCAAAAATGAAATTTCTGTCATTGATTACTTGCCCTCATGTCGATCCAAACCCGTAAGACCTATTAGTTCATCTTCGGAAAACAAATTGAGATATATTTTTGATGAAATCCGAGAGCTGTTTGATCCCTCCATAGACAGCAACGTTCAAACTTTTAACGTTACAACTTTCAAGGCACAGAAATGTAGTAAAGACATTGTTAAAATAGTCCATGTGACTACAGTGGTTCAAATGTAATGTTTACATTATATGTAAATCTAATACTAGTAAATAACGACAGAAATTCTCAAATTTTTCTTAAGAACATTCTTAAAAAAATTTTGGCAATAGAAAATATTCTTAACTTTTCTTTTTAAGTTAGAAAATAAGCAGTTAAACAGAAACTTATTCTTAAAGGGATACTCCACTTTTTTTGGCTTATTCTACCACTCCCCCAGAGTTAAACAGTTGGGTTTTACCGTTTTCGAATCCATTCAGCCGGATATCTAGAAGAATGTCAGTAAACAGACAGTTTCTGGTCTCATTGACTTCCATAGTAGGAAAAAAAATATACTATGGAAGTCAATGAGACCAGAAACTGTCTGGTAACTGATATTCTTCTAAATATTCGAAAATCGGCTAAATTGATTCGAAAACGGTAAAACCTAACTGTTCAACTCTGGGGGAGTGGTAAAATGAGCCTATTTCCAAAAAAGTGGAGTATCCCTTTAAAAATGTTTCATGAATCCAAACCATTTTTAAAGGGACAATTCTCTCCTTCAAAAATTACAATTCTGTAATTATTTACTCATACTCATGTTGAGCCAAATCTGTGTGCTTTTTCTCCCACCATGCAACACAAAAGGATCAATTTTAAATCCTTAATCCTTAAATTTTAGTATCCTGGTTGTTTTTCCCCCATGTAATGAAAGTGAATGAGACCTGGGCCTTTCAAACTAAAAAATGACAAAAACACATCCTCTTGAAAATGTTCAATGTGATCTGTGTGTCAAATGATTCAAATTACAGTACTCAAACTTTGTGTGTAGTTTTCAAATTCTGCATATATTATGCGATACAAAAAAAGAAATAACAATATCTTTTTGTTCTCACTTCTATTAATGCAACTTGTCTAATGATACCAATGTTAATTTGAGAGCTGCAGTGAATGGTAAAATTCTCATTTTGTCCTCCTTTTGTGCTTGGAATGACTTCAGGGTGAGTAAATGATAACAGAATTGTAATTTTTGGGTGGACTATCCCATTTAATCTCAGTTTACACAGAACATGTTGATATTTGTGGTTCATTTATCTTGTTTTTTAACCAGGTCACAAGCAAATCCACATTTCTAAGATGAGGATGATAGTGTTAGGTTTCCGAAGAGCTGGGAAGAGTTCAGCTGGGAACACCATTTTGAGTATGGCATCGTTCATCTCTAAGAGAACCACCACTTGTGTGAGAAGACAAGGCAATGTGAACGGAAGAAATGTGACTGTAGTGGACACCCCAGGATGGTGGAAGTCTCTCCCTGTGATTGATACTCCTGAACTGGATAAAGATGAACTTTTATTCAGTGTGTCTCTATGTCCGCCAGGACCACACGTGATTCTGCTGACCCTACGCGTAGACGTGTCATTCACACCGGAAGTGAAGGAATCAGTGGCGGAGCACATGGAGCTTCTTGAAGAGAGAGTGTGGGCTCATACCATAGTTCTGTTCACCCATGGAGATTGTCTGGGGGACTTGACTGTAGAGGAGTTCATTGAGAGCGAAGGGGAGGCTCTACAATGGCTAATTGAGAAATGTGGGAACAGATATCATGTCCTCAACAATGAGAACTGGGATGACGGCAGTCAGGTCACAAACCTGCTGGAGAAGATAGAAAAGATGGTGGCACAAAATAGGGGCCATTATTATGAAATTGACCCCAAAACTCTAAAGGAAGTGAAGCAGAAATGGAAAGCAGCAGAAAAGAAAGCAAAAGCACGAGCAAAGAAACAAAGACAGATGAGGAAGATGAGGACTGCAATGAAGGGTAAGATACTCATTTTGCACTTTTGAATGCATGCTTTTAAAGTCAACATTAAGTTCTCAAACCATTTTACTTCCGTAATGTGACATTTCAGAGTAAAACACAATATCCAATGAGACAAAATAGCTCATACATCATCAACAAATATAGCCTACGTCAGACTTCGTACTTCCGCTCTATTTAATTTCGCTTCTGTACTCAGTCTGAGACAGCGACATGTCTCTTTGTTTTCCTCCGGCCTGAAAACAGCCGGCCCAATCGACAGAGGGCGGGCTGAGAACCGTGACGTAGACGCTAAGCGCCCAGTTTAAGATGCAAATATTTTCCTGTTTCTCTCTACTGTCAAATATTAGTTAAGAGGCCCCGATTGTGCCGTGGATGCGTAGAATTAATTCACGTAATCTAAATCAAAAGTCGTTCACAGCCATGTGCACTCCGGTATTTTGCTCGATGGTTTCGTTTTCGCATCTTGTGTGTTTTAGGTTTAGTCAGAGTCTGTCTATGGAGAGTCTTTGCACTCTCTATTAGCCCTGTTGTATATCATCTTAGGCGAGAGCAGAATGAATGGTAGTCTATGGAGCTAGATGGCTAAATGTATCCCTTTCCGCTGTTTGTCGGTGAATCAACGTAGATTTTATTGTTGATTCCGCAAGTTCAATGTAGATTATAGACCAAAAGTCGAATGAATGAGTAGGCCTACTTATGTCCTTTCAATTTCTTATGTCGTTGTTGGCCGGAACACGCTAGCATTCTGATATTATGTGACGTCATCACATTTTTGAATGAATTTTTAGAACAGATAAGTGAACTTTAAAATGCAATATTTGGGACGGGAGATTTTTTTTTTAAAAGAAACAAGAAACTTTGCGGTCCCTCTCAAAACTTTAATGCAAAACGCAAATATCTTTGCGAGGGAATGCAAAAGAAAGCTAAATTTTTTTGTGAGGGAAAATTGCATTTACAGTAATCATTAAATTATGATTGTTTACAAATAAAAAATAATTTTTTTAAATTCAAATCAATTTTGAATTTTGAATAAAATCAAAATTTGTTCGCAGTTAGACTTTTTTCATTTTATAAAAGGAATACTTTCGATTAGGGGATAATTTTGAGCATTTGATTTTACTAAATGCTTCTAATCAAGGTAAGTCAAAGTTCAAATTTTATAGAACAGTACATTTAAAAGCAACAGAAATATGACCTAGAGTGCTGCACAATACAAACAAACAAACAAAAAAAGATAAGGGAGAAAAGTCAAATGAAAGGGGGAAAAATGTGTATTGCATAAACACAAGTAATTGTTGATGTTTCCACTGCATTTGCAAAACTACACACACATTTAGGTACATCTAGCACGTGCATCTTTCTGCACAACTGACAGCAAAATACATCTGAAAAAGGAAAAAGACAAAAGGAAGGATTCAGAGGAAGATAAGAGCTACTCAGGTTGAAAGTATTTCAGTACATAACATATTGTGGTGGTGGTGGAGGAGGAGGTTTACAGAGTTCAAATTGCAAATTGAGTTTATTCTTTTGTGGCTTTTTTATGGTCTCAGTTTATCTTTGAAAAACCATGTTTAATTGTGATGAGAATGTTTTTGGCGTCACCGTGTCTGCTGTTCAGTGTGCATCAGAGAAGCGCTGCGTCATTCCAAATGCATTATTTATTCTGCAGAGCTTTTAAAGTTCAGTCTGTATATAGTATATAGTACTTTTAAGTTATAAGTAATGTATGTAGTTTTGTTTATATTAGCACAGAGCCGAATCTCGGTGTTCACAAAACACTTGACATTACAATCATATTCCTCAAGAAAATATTTGTTAGCAAAACAAAATTCAGGAAATTCCTTGAATTATTATTTTTTACTTTATTATTTTTTTAATCTTGTATCGGACAGACAAAGTGGCAGGGAATTATAAGGAAACAAGAGGAGGAATTGGATTGGTAAATGTTGTAGGCCGAGTTTAAACCCATATCACTCACAATCACATGAGCACCACTGCTCACTGTCTCCTATGAATGGTCAAACATCAAAACATCAACCAAAAGCAAATTTGATTGCTTTTATTGAAGATCAATTCATAATCAGTTGATTTCCATATCTTTTTCTAGATATTGGAAAGAATTTCTCAGAATTGTGTCTTGTGCTTCTGGGTTATGGAGAATCTGGGAAGAGTTCAACGGGGAACACTATCCTCGGCCAGCAGGTGTTTGGATCAAGAAGAACAGCCCGGTGTGTTCAGAGACATGGAGAGGTTGGAGGACAGCAGGTCAACATCATAGACACCCCTGGCTGGTGGAAACATCTGCCCATAGAACAGACTCCTGAACTGAATAAAGATGAAATCACACAGAGTGTATCTCTATCCCCTTCTGGTCCGGTAGCTTTGATTTTGGTTGTTCGCATCGACTGTTCCTTTAAAGAGCGGGAGCGGAAGGCGATGGAGGACCATTTGAGGCTTTTGGGCTCCACATTTTGGGATCACAGTATAGTTCTGTTCACATTTGGAGACCTGCTTGGAGACAGAGCCATTGAGCAGCACATTGAATATGAAGGGACAGCCCTGCAGTGGCTGGTTGACAGATGTGGAAACAGGTATCATGTTTTTAATAATAAGGCCAGGGGTGAGAGCCACCAGGTCAGAGAGCTGCTGGAAAAGATACAGGAGATGATTGCAGCAAACAAGGGGTATGATGACATGGACATGCAGGTGCTGGTGGAGGAGGAGGAGGAGGAAGACAGAGCAAACACCAGACTGAAGATGCAGGGACAAGGAGAGGAAGATGAATTTGATGACAGTGAAGAAAATGAAGTCTTCTTTGAGTCGAGAGCTTGGAGATGGACAACAGCAATATAAGGTGTGAATTTGAGAGGGGAAAGTTGTGGAAATCATTTGCATAATCAATGGTTTTGTTTTTCAGTATATCAAAACATCCTTAAATCAAGTTATTATTAGGTGTTCAGGCACAAAGTGCTGAAAACGTATTGTAATTGTACTTATTATTGTTATTATTTTCAGAGTATACTTGATTTTTTTCAATTTTCAAATATTTTCAGGTTTCTTGCATTTATATTTCACAAAGACTTGTGCAAAAGTAATATTTTGCAATGTATTTTTTTTTTTACAATGAAATAGTATATGCTGACATTTCTATCTAAAAATTTTCAAGCGTGCAATATATAACTGAAATATGTTGAAGGCACAAGGTTCTATTTAAAAAAAAATAGAAATGTGAAAATGTATTCATCAGGAAATAATGCACGGACCCCTTGGTGTCAAGAATATTACAATTTGATACATTTGCACAACACATTGCTTTGAGCAATGTGGCACACATTCAGGGGGAATATGCAAACGAGATGCCTCAACGCAATATATTTTTTAAAAAAAACAAACAAACAAATAAATAAATGACAAACAACATCCAAGGGGAAGCCCAGCAAGAGAAAGCAATGCTAATGCAAGTTACTGTTTCTAACAATGACGCTTTAATCACTGTAAGGCTTTTGTTTCTGCAGATGAAGTGAATGTCATCAGATGAGGCAGATTTCAGACAACAACACTTCTTACAGCCAAAGGCTTTGATACTGCAGTTCATCATTCACCACTGGAAGGATGTTTGTTTTTAACTCATATTCATCCATACAGATACAGTCAGGGTGAGTTGTTTTCATCTTTTGTCATCTAAACTCCCTGAAGTAGCTATTTTCGCTCTAAGGTATATTTTTTCCTCAAGGACTGTGAACTCTCTGGACTATTCATCCACAGACAACTCAGTCCATCTTCATTGGTATTTCTGGACCTAAAAATAAGTTTTGTGTTGTTGTATTATTATTGAATTGGACAAATTTTATGGCATCTTTTTTATTATTATTTTATTTCACCTTTTTTATTCCAAAGAGAAAATGACAGCACAGATGTTTGACATGATATAAACAAATAATGTCAGAATTTTCCTTTTTAGGTAAACAATTCTGTTAATCACAGCAAAGATCATAAGAGCATTTTCTGTACTGTAACTGTATTCAGGCTGGCCTTGGAAAGACCTAATTTACTTTTAATCAAAATGTATCTAATGGAACAAAAGGTTATAGAAATAGTCTCATGCTAAAGGATGAACAGAGAGGTAACAGTAATGATGACAAGGAAAACTTTGAAAAATGGAGAAACTGAAAAGGGCAAAGCTGAAAAATGTCATGGAAGAGGATGAAAATGAAAGGGGAACAAAGCGAGGTTACAGAATGAGACTGAATGAAGCCTCGATAGATGACGGAGTTGGTCTTACGCTGACTTGGCCTTCAAAATGTACCCATTCTCTCCCTCACACTAACACACACACACAGTGTTTCAAGAAATTACACATGAATAATTCATGTTTTCATCTTTACTCAGGCCAACTAAGACTGTATAATTAATTGAGGCTTCTTTTACAGGGGACTGGAATTTAGGAGGGATTGTTTAAAATGGGAAAGCCATGAGAGGGTAGGGCATGTTTAATACCATAATCATGTGCGGCGGCACTAAGTGGTCATGAAATCAATGTCCTAGGTGGAGAAAATGCTTCCTGTATCTTTTTAAAATTATTAAGTCAAAGGATGTTCTTCTAATCAAACATAGAGTACTTTAGAGTATAGTTCTTCCATCACTTGATAATATTTGGCTCCTTGTTTGATCGATGTGTGGCTGGTAGATTATGCATTTTCAAAATTTTCAGCTTTCATGTACTCTCTTTTACTAAAATTGCATTCTATTCTGCCAATTTATTTACTCAGTATTCACTTTGTTTCATGTCAGTGTATTGAAAAAAAAATGTATGCTTAAAATAATCTGGCATCTGCTCTGAATGTGAATGAAAGACATTTTGTCTGTTGAAATCTGTTTTATTTGCTATGGAATTCAAGACATATACGAGTATAAAGGGCACTGACTGCTGCCTTCAGTAAAGAAACTTAAATATTTCTAGCAGTTTATGATGCCATAAATTATATATAAATCCACATGAATGTTCTTTCAAATAAAAAAAAATTACAATCTGCAATCATTCTCTGAAATAAAGCGTTCGACAGAAAGAAAAAACATGTCTGGCCTCATGTGCATTATATTTTTCATGCAGTTATTCAGAACATGGTGTATTTGTATTGGAGACACAATTGTCTGAATGAAACGTGTCAGCATTATAAATGTGGCTAATTTATTGCTCGTATGACCTCTTTCAAAATGGCCTGTTAAAATGAGTTGCCATGGCCTTCTTTTTAAAAACTCAGATACGATATTCATCCCTTTCGGATAGATATTGGATTGATTGTTCGGGGGATATGATATGACAGTTTTAGAAGACATGCGAGTTTATGATAAAAGGAGGTTGTTCTGTCATTCATCTTTTGAAAATAGAGCCATATGTTTCTGCGAAATGAGGGAAGAACTGAGTGATGTATAACTTATGTTATATAATGACAGTTTTAAATGTTCAGTACAGTTTGACCTTGCAGTTAAAAAAAAATTGCTATACGAGTCATTTCACTCGAAAAAGGGAGTACTATTCCCGTTCTATAGCTTCATTTGCATTAAATCTCTTCATAAGGGTAATTCCTGTAGTAAATAAGTGCATTAGGCAGTAACTTTTAATGTCATTGTAGCAGAGATCAAAGTTTGCCATTGTCATTGAAGGAGCAGCTTAAGAATTAAATCATTTATAAAGATATAAAGCACAGCTGTGTGCTTGACAAACCTTTTGTTTTACATCTTTTGAAACCTTTTTGAAATATTAATGCTGCTAAAAATAATGCACCTGTTTTCCAGTGACATTTACACCGTCAGTGCAGTGGTGCTCATGAATGGCCTACCTGTGCGCTTCCTCCTGGAACGGGTCTCAGTGTAATCCTGTAGTCAGCACTGTTCATTTTCTAGAACATTCTCAAAACAGAGATTCAGGAAAATGCTCAGCGTCGTGTTGGGCTGTTCGAACAGAAAACACTAATCCTGTAAAGACTTTCCTCTCAAAGCTGCTCTTAAAAGGAAGCACCTGGTGGGAGAAATAGGGAAGAGAAGAGCTGAGAGACAGTAAGAAATATGAGATCTTTAGCATTAGTCATGACGCTGGTATTAAGGACTTTGGTGGGGTTTGAACCGAGAGTTTCCTTAAAAATGGCTGCACAAAGGGCTGAATAGATTCAAGAAACTAGTGAAATAAATGGGGTAAAAATGTGATGTACATAAATTTACATCTGTACATGGAAACTAGGAGAAAGGGGAGGGATAATTAATGTAACTCATCATTTATCAATTTCAGACATTTTCAATAACAATCAACTCTAAATGTTGTTGAGTGTGATATTACTTGTATTGCTACAACAAAACAGTTCAACAAACAAGATAATATTAAGCAACGTATATTTATTTGACAACGTACATATTATGTTACACAATAGTTTACATGTATTTTACAACGTACATAAATTTAATAAATGCTCCACTTGTCTCAAATAAATAGGCAGAGTGAATTATTCAATGACACTCAAACACAATGGCTACGTAATAATGCGGTACAAATGAGTAGTACTACATTAACACTACAGCTACTTTTAACTAATATGGAAACAAGCTTAACTAATCAGTAAGTAATATACAATTTAGGACTAAGATAGTTCCTTGTTAGGTAATCAAAAATTACTTAATAAGAATTAACCAGCTACAATATGTATTTTTTTTTTTTACCACTAGGGGTCTCTAACCTCTTACAATGACTAGGCGTAGGTTGACTACACAGAAGTGGAATAATGGAACTTGTAGTCATGCTAATTGTTGTGTCAATTTATGGTTACGTTGATTTAGTTGTACTGAGCACTCCAAGCCTAGTTTCACCCAGGACACTTGGAGCACTCCCAAACTGCAGGGGGCATCCATGCAACAAAAGTTGGTGGAACCAACTTTTGGGGAAGTAGCTTTTGGGACTATATTTGCCTGCGCACCCACAGAGAGAGCATGGCATTGAAATGTTTGTAGAGAGTTTAGTTTGTTCTCTCATTTATTCCTGGAAAAGGATACTATGATTACAGCTCCTGATCATTCAAAGACGCAACTGGTAGGACAATTTATGATTGACTGTGTTTGAATATGTTGAGTTTTAAATGTTCAGGTTCTGCTTGGTTTGTAATGTGCAATTTAAAGGTTATGAGGATTTTGTTATGTGAATGTTGAACTTGACAGAAGTAACATGTGCATGAGTTTAATTATGGGATTGGTATTTTCTTGTTAAAATCCTAGGTTAAACTTAATGATCGTGTTTAGTTTGGTTTGAAGATTCAATAGCATTCATTTATTATTTCTGTGAGAGAGTGGTATTGTGATTTATGTGTGACTGATTCATGATGTAGGCTATCTGTAACTAATTCACGTTTGGTTTGTGTATGTGAAAGGTTTTCAACCTAAATCTACTGTTCCATCACTGACCTGTCAAATCACCTTCAAGAAACTATACAATATTATTCCATCACTGGTCTATCAAACCATCTCAAAGAAAATAAAGAATTAAGAAGTGAACAGATTGAGTTCTCCTTTGCGTTCTTCAGTGAGAAAAGCAGTTTTCAAGTTTGGGCTGAGCTGTAATCAATTAAAAAACACACAGAACTTGACACTGATGGATCTAATAATGTTTATGGATGAGTGATGTTTTTAACATGACTGTGGTATGAAGCAGAGAAGCAGGTAGTGATTACTAATGAGAGACAGATATCAGCGCCACATGCGAGTCCCGCGGTTATAAGGAACTACCTGCAAGTGCTGAATTACTTGCTCAGGTCAGTTTAGATGTATGAAACTTGTGAGGTAACGCAGCGCTGTTTCACTTGGTCTACACTATCACACTAAGCTGCATTTGAGTGTATTTAAAGTTATAATGTTATTCTATGTTAGTTTGTCTGTATGAAACTACTAGCAGTAAGCTAGATCAACATTAGAATATCATATTCTAAAATTTCATCATGTTGAGCTATATAACATTGATTCACAAGTTCATATAATTATTATGGTAAAAGTTATGCATACTTGATGTGCTGTACGGGTGGAGGGTTCTGAGCTCAAAATTTCTGCCTGAACCCAGAGTACTCCCCCCGTTGGTAAGAGTAGATGGAATTAAAAGTGAGGAGATGTGGTAGAGGTGGGATGCTGATAAACTGTCAAGGAACAAATGAGTGTTCTGCTGTTATTTATCTTGTCCTGAGTTGATTACTGATTGATCTCCACCTGTGCTGATTGGGTTAATTATCTGCATCTGCTCCTCCCGAACCTTGTTGATAAAACATCATTTAATTTTATGTACTTTTGCTCACCTGTCTATTAACTTTTCCGAATCAGCTTTTTTGTTTCGCTTGGTGTGTGTTTACGTATATAATTCCATAATGCACATCCTTCATAATCCTACCATGTCTAGAAAGTTGACTTGTGTACATATATAGAATATGTACATTAGAGTTTTATCATATCCTGTTTTATTTATCACATTAACAGCAGTCTTCTAGTTGAATACGACTTGAATTATAAGCTATATTTAATTGACACACACGAGTAATGTCTGCTTACATGTAAAAATGGACCAATTTCTTGCAAAATGCTACATGTCAAATTACAATGCAATGTACCATAAACAATTTAAAATAAAGGCACATACACAGCCAAGGCCATTTTAATTCCGTGTTTAAGACAGTGTGGCAGTGTTATAACTGTAATGTTTTCTGCTTATTGGAGATTTGTTTTTACAGACAGGGAATGGTGTAGCCATCTGTCTCTCTATTTATAAAGCCATGCACCACAATACTCAATGTATTTTCCATTTGTTTGGATGTTACAGCCTTTAAATTACATCAGGAACGAGCTGAATATTCAGCCAGGCAAAGTGTCCAAACTCAACAGACACACACACACACACACGCTTCAATAAAAATATAAAGGAATATGCACCGAAGGATATTTTTGCAGTAAATTTTATATTCTGCTTTGACAGTTGATGACACTGGCCCTCCACATGAATGTAGAATGTGTCATATTTGTTTTATGCTCTCATTCCAAGCGAATGCATATTTGACGGAAATCGAAATCCAATGGTAAGTTGAAATTGACAGATACAATAAACATATCTCACCTTTCACATTTTGTGACAGCATGAAATTGTATGTCTGTATCTCTCCAAGACCGAATACAAAAATAAGACTTTAAAATATAATTTTCTCTAGTAAACTCGATATTCTTTATGTAATGGGTTTTTTGCATTTTCAACCAATAGGTGCATTATAGGACAATGACCAATCCCTATGGGAATAAAGTCACCAGCAAACACACCACAGTGCGTAGAACCTGAAATTGAATAATTTTTGCAGCCGCTGAAACATAGACTAATAAAATATATGGTGTGACCGCACATATTCAGCTTCAGGCCCCACACAGCTCCCTTTTTATCTCCACAGAGACCCAGACAACCTCCAATTAATCCAAATATTAGTGTTTAATTAGAACTGGGGGAAGAATGAATATTTTAAGGATTAAAGGATTACCACGCGGGTGTCATCACAACAACCGGATAACTAAATCGACAAAGTGTATTAGGCAGGCAGTAGTGCTATCTCAAGGCGGAAACTGCATCAAAGAGTTAATTACCAAGCTAATCATGGCAGCTCCCAAAAGGATTAGAAAACCTAATCGTAAATCTTCCTAAAAAATTAAAATCCAATACCTGCTAAATGAAAAATAGAGTGAAAACTCTTTTCTTTTTTTGTTTAATTTTTTAACTTGTAATGTTAATATACAGGAGTATACTAATAGACTGTGTTTCGGAATGCTTACGTATTTCCAGTGTTTTTCTGTCTCAAACAAACTTTTTTTTTCTGTCTGGCTGTCTCATTAACAGATCTTCACATGTCTTCTCTACACCTCTAATCGATGAAACATTGATTGGTCACTCATCAGCTCACAGTAAATATCTATTAACGCCAGCAGGGCTTAAGAAACAAGGAAATTAGTTGGTTGGCCCTGTAAGAGAGTCAGTAACAAATTTGGTAGTGTGTTTTCATTTTTCAACATGGTTGGTAGTTACTAGAGGGGGGATTTCTTTATAGAAGTATTTGACTCTATCCAATATTTCGGAACTTTTATTCACGTTTTAGAAAGGATCCAAAATCTATATATATACCGGATGGGAGTGGTGGGAACCATGGGCACATATCCAAGCCAGGGTATCAGGATCACGTGAGAGTTAGCCGGCCCGAGCTCCAGGCACGCTTCGTCTATGGAGAATGCATGCAGGTCCCCTACCCTCTTGATGGAGGCCAGTGCAACCAGCAGGGCTGTCTTCAAAGATAGGAAATTAGTCTCCACTGATTGCAGAGGCTCAAAGGGAGCACTCTACAGGGCAGCCAGAACCACTGAGAGGTCCCAAGAGGGAACAAGAGGAGGGCGAGGAGGATTCAGTCTCGGAAACTCAGAAACCTGACAATCAGGTCGTGCTTACTTCCCTACGGACTTACCTTCCACTGTATCATGGTAAGCGACAATGTATACTCTGAGGGTGGAGGGAGACAGTCTTCACTCCAACCCATATTGAAGGAAGGAAACCATGACACTGATCGAACACCTCTGGGGGTCTTCTCGGCAAGAAGAGCACCAGTTGACGAAGAGGTTCCACTTCAACCTGTTGGCGTGTCTCGTGGACCGTGCTCTAGCGGAAGTGATGGTATAGCCACCACTGCAAGTGGTAGGGTACTCAAACCTGCCTCGTCCCGTCCAGGAACCACACATGGAGGTTCCAAAGATCGGGATGAGGGTGCATTAGGGTGCCCCGTCCCTGAGAAAGGAGGTCCTTCCTCAGAGTAATTGGCCAGGGAGATGCTGTCACATAGAGTACAAGTTTGGAGAACCAGTTCCAGGTGGGCCAGTGTGGTGCGACCGGAATGACCTGCTCCTCATCCTGCCTGACCTTGCGCAGGGTCTGCGCTCGCTTGTAAGCTGCGCGGACATGGCAACAGAGTTGATTTCCATACCGAGAAAAGAGATTCTCTGCACGGGGCAGGTTTGCTCTTCTCCCAGTTGACCCAAAGGCCCAGACGAGCTAGGTGCCGGAGCACTATAGGTATACAAACTTTTCATTTAGACCCTAAAGAATCTAATTAACTTGTATGAAAATGGCATTATATGACACTATTACTCCATTCATGGCATGGGCCAGTCCCTCAGTCACCTCTTAGATATCAAATACATTAGAGAAGACCTGAAAGGAACATTTCAGAAATCACACTGGTAACTTTTATAGCCAAGTAAAATCCTTTAGAGAAGTCATTAAACTTGTTTGATATTTAAAAGGAAAAATATATTGATTGATACCTTGACAATAATCACTCATTAGATATACATTGAAACAGCATTAGATTCCAGGGTCCGCCCCCTTCACTTCATACCTTTCATTTCAGATTTCCTTCTTAAAATTGCCAGTAGGATTGTGGAAAATATTTTTCCATTGTCATTTTATGGGAAATTTTTCCATATCAAAAGGAATTAAGCATTTATCTACTTAAGTGGATGCATTTCATTAAATATTTTGCTAAATTCCTACTTGACAAAATAGTCTGAAATGAAAAAGTTGTATTTTCTGTGCATTGTATTTTATTGAGTCCCCTTCAGTAGCCTTGTGAAAAAAATTGATGAAAATATTTTTACTGATGAAAATGGAAAGTCTTGGAAATACTGTATGTTCTTGTTTTAATGCCAGTGCCTTTGAGTCTTAATGCTAGTGCTCTATTAGATTGTATTGTAGCGTCAAACATTAGAATCTACGGTCGTTTTGTTGCTTTTTCTCTTTCAATTAGCCTAGTGTGTTAATTTTAATGTTCTTGGTTATCGCCATTGTTTGAACTGGACTCTGATTGGTTTCTTGAGGGTTGGTAGATTTCAATGTCCTCAATGCCCTCAGGCCAAATGAATGCTCTTAGGAATCGTTCTCATTTCAGTTTGCCATTATTTTTACACATCAGATGAAATTAGTAGTTATAAAAGCCTCTAAGTAATACTAATAACTGTGATTATAATATGTGATAGGGTAATGAATCTGTTTCACAGTTGAACTTTTCAAATATCTGTTTTACTCAGTATCTGTCACCATCTCCTTCTCCAGTGCAGTGCTGTTCATAAAAGATTTACTTAGCTTTGCTCTTTTAAACACACACATTAAAAGTCAATTTAATGGTATCCCTCAAGGACTATCATTGGAATGAAGAGGTTGAATAAAGAGAAGCCTAATTAAATCCTTGTTTAAATTGGTGTTTGTGCAGCTCTCTGCAGTAACCGTCTGGTTATTTGCTCTAAGGTATTGGCAATGCCTCTGAAAACAAGTAAAACGTTACATACAATAATGCAATACTTACTACACCCTGAAAAACTTTCATCCCAATACACCACAAAAAGAGACCATAAGAACATTAAACCCAAACATGCTGTGTTATAAAGAATGGTCACTGTGAAAACAAATTAATAGGTGCTTTTTAATAAGCATATTTTTACTATAAGTGGCTCCTAAGAAATTTCAAAGAAAGCATAAGGCTTGAATCATGCATATATATGTGACAAACATTTATAATCAGCCCATTCATCTGTACAAGACAACTCCATACGCTCTCTGACTATACAAAAACAGGCTAATAGAGTTGTCATTCTTATAGTTTGACACATAATTAGTCTGGGGATTTGGCATTCTGGACTCTACAAGGGCATGAACAAGGACATATTTGTCATTTTCTTCTGCACCTGTGTGCAGCAATGTTCGGGGGCTGTGTTTCTCATCTTTGTTGCTGAAAGGATTGCTGTCACAAAGATTGCAGTTGAATTTGTTCTATAAAGAGGAGCCTCAGAGGTATTTTGAACTGAAAAATGTGCAAAATGTTGTACATTAACTGCTGAAAAAAAAACATACTGGGCACAAGCTGCAAGCATATGTTGTGTTTTGGATGCTAGTGCGCTTGGTGTCCCTAGCAGGCTTCTTATCTAGCTTATCCAGCAAAGGATTGTGTTGCTGGTGAACATCAGCTTAAGGAAGCTTCTATCACTCTGATGTGTAAATTGACTTCCTTACAGCTTGATCAATGCAAAAACAGTTCATTAATACTGGTCACTGTCTTGACTAGTCTATAGGCTAGTGACTTTTGTAAAAATAAATAAATAAATAAATAAATTACAATATTTGTTGAGTGCACTCGGACGTCTCTGTTCTTTTCTGTAAAAGTCAAATAAGCGCCTGCCTTCCAAAAACTCCTCCCCCGCCAAACTCATTTCTCTGGGGCTGCTGAGTGGTAGCAGCCCCTAACATGCAAACATGAGCAAAATCATTAACTGTTGAAGATTTTGATAACTTCTTCATTTTTTCCATTGGTTGGTACTTGAGTGGTACTTTGAGGCTGAGGCCTGCTGCCTGCTCAAGGGTTCCGACTTGAGACCTGGCAATTGTCATCCAAGGCCTTTCCCAGGCTGGAGTAGGTACCAGCTAGGTTTCTCACTTTGAAAACTCTGTTCCTCCTCACTATTTCTTCTCTAAAAAGAATAGAAGATCTTCAGGCTTTATCGGTTGCACCCTTGTGCTTGGAATTTGCACCTGGCATGGTTAAAGCGTTCCTTCATCCTAGACCGGGTTATGTTCCCAAGGTCCGCACTATTGTGGCCCGATCTATGGCGCAGCAGGCCTTCTCTCCTTCCCCTTTTCATGATTCGGACCAGGAGAACAACAATTTGCTATGCCCAGTTAGCACTGATTTTACATGTGCTTCAAGACATCATCATGCAAGACATCATCACGCATCCCTTACCTCTTCAGGAGGCAATTTGTTGAACTATTTCAATTACTTTTGTTTGATTTGTTCATTGCAAACAGCTGAAAGTCTATACATTTTCCCAATAAACCTGATTTGCAATGGGGGTTGAATAATTTTGATTACAGCTGTATTCAAGCAAAACGTCTTCACAAAAAAGAAAAACCGTTGGGTGGAACTTGAGGTTTTCCATCACAAATTGATTGGATGTTTGTGGTTTGCTATTGCTGTGATCTTGTCAATGACATTTTGTCCTGCCCTCACGCCTGTAAACATGTGCTAGATTAAATATTATAAAGGCACATTAATTAAAAAGTAATAATAATGATGTGCATGGAATTTTTTAAAATAATCTTATAATAAACACTGCAATATTCAATTTAAAAAATAAGAATGGTCCATTTTGAGTTCATGGTTACTAAGCTGTCATGGGCGTTTTTGTATCTGTTCGTAAACTTCTTTATGTTCAAAATGAGTGATCTGAGAGTGTGTCCTTAAAAAATGAATACTATTGCCTCCTCAAGGCTGTGTCTTCCATCTGGAATCTTGGAAGAAAGACATATGTGTGTCAGGGGCAGAAAGAGGAGATAAAGCATTTAATTAGAGGGAAATACATTTGCAAATTAATTAATTCTGCCAGACTAAAATGATGAAGTGGAATATTTCAGCTGCATATGTTTTGCAGTCTTGAAGAGAACACTTTAGCGCACTGTTACTGTGAAAGAAAATACAAAAAAAGTTTGCTGGATTGTCATGACAGAAAAATCAAATTCATTCAAAAGCCAGAATCATTACTTACTGTAATTAAAACAATAAACAAAAAATTACGATTCCTCTGTCTCATAAATTAACGACAACACGAATCACCTGTGAAAACAAACATGGGTCTGTCGATGCACATTTATGAGGGTTTCATCAGGAGATTGAAAAAAAAAATCAAAGATAGGCCTATTATACTTTTCAAAGCGTGTTTGACGTTATTCATCGGCATTGTCTGAATGCCGACGTTTAATGCCTTAAACGCTTTCAAAGTCTTTTAGACTATAAGCAAAGCATCAGAGAGAGCATGGTTGTTGTTCACTTTGACATTCAGAGAACCAATGGAAAGTTAAATGAGTTTTGTGGCTCTGAGTGAAGCTTAAATGAACTTGATTGATCTCAATAAATAACGCTATTGAACGGGCCATTCGGCCTGGTCTTTGCAAATGTCGCTGGGTAGCAGAGTGGAAAAAGAGAAGTATTTTTTTTTTAACCTGACAACTGCCATGATGTATTGTAGTATGGAGTAAGTGAGATGTGATGGTGGCAAAGTAAGTATTGACCAGAAAAGAAACTGACATTCAAAAGCATGTGTACGTGTGAAGCTAGACACCAAGCTTAATGTGATTTTCCGTTCAATTCAACTGGCTGCAAAATGGTATTTAAATCACATGTGTGCATAGAAATGGCTGACAGGGAGATGATTGCATGGATAAGTTAGGACAAAAAATGCATTCAGACAGTGTACCACAAATAAACTACAGTTATTAGACACAAATACCTGCGGCACAATGAAACTAATAGCCGCTCATGCAAGCAATGTCATATCTGCCAGCTATTATCATGTCAAAATGACACTTTAGCAGCTTCAAAAAGGCTAATGTAATAAACCATGTCATTTGAAGTCACAGCTGTGTGTGTAAGTGAACTGAACTGTCCTACACTGTTTCACATTGCACTCAAATGCAACTTTGGAAGGAAATTTTAATGAATTAAATTTTCATTTCAGTTCCATTAACATATTTGGGCTTTTAATGAATAAATAGGCAAAAAAAGAGCAAAGTGCAATTCCATTGCCAAATGATGTGCTAATTTCTATAAAAAAATTTAAACCAATTCTTCAATACTAAGCAAACTTGAAATAATATTTAATTCATTAATACACTGTAAAAATATTAAATAATAAAAACATTAAATTATTTTACAAAAAAACAATTTTACTTGCCATTTCTTTAATAGACAAGGTTGCGGAAAATGAGGCTGTGCGCAGTGTTGGGTTAGTTACTCTAATTCATTACTACTAATTACATCTTCAACAGTGTAATTAGATTACTGTACTAATTACATTACTAATTAAGTTTTCAATCCCATATCAACCTCAACCAGTTGAACAATACAAGGACAGACATGAAATTATATTTTAGGTGGATTGCATCAATATTGCTTTTTCCATGTTGTGTGAAAATTCATCAAGTTTTAATTCTGTCTTGAATTTCTCAAAATTTTCATGCACTGCACTACATCAGAAGTCTCGGTGGTCACCGAGTACAGATGCTGAAGCAACCACTCGTACAGTACATTCTGTCAGAGTATTTCAGTATGAAGAAGAATGTAATTTGCTTCTGTTATTTTTTTATAAATGGTGCCGTTTTTTGTGTCCTCACATTTTGCCGTGAGATGATCCTGATACCTCAGTGAAAAAAACGTTGGCATCAAGGAAACCCTTTGTTGCATGGTGATAGGGTGCTGATGCGTTCACTGGCTCTATCAGCTCAGTGTTTGGATCTGGATCGTGGTTGCCTAATGAGATGTGGGGAGCTATTTTCCCGCTCACAGTCTGTGGAGCTCCACATGTCTAAATTCAATATCCGCCATAGAACATTGGCTCTTGCCTCCCTAAAGGCTGACATGGGTCAGCCAAATCTCTGTGAAATTACAACATATTTTAGTCTTTTGTATATAAGGAAAAAGAAATGCAGAATGAAAGAGGGAGATGAAGAATGAGTGAATGGAAGAAATGAAATGGTTTTGGCACTGAAAAGCAGCATGAAGTGCGTCAAATGGCAGACAATCAGGCTCACACAGCAGTTGAAGTTTCAAAGGCATTGTGCGTCTGTCTATGTGTGTGTATGTGTGTCAATAACCTGATGACAGATACATTGTCCATCACCAAATTTCTTGTTCATTCACCCTCATAAAAAATGGTACCAAAGCAGTTCCCTTTAAAAAGGTTCTAATATGTACCAGGTACTAATCATTTTTGTCCCGATATGACCCTTTGAAGTACTAATATGCACTCTTTAGGTACAAAGGTGTCCATTTTGTAATGGTACCACCCTAGTGACAGCTTTTGTACTTAAAAATTGGCTTATTTTTGTCATGGAAACTCTGTGGAAACTCATGGAAACTCATACACAATGTTAATGGGTATGACAATGTTAATATATTGGTCTTGGTGGAATAGATCTGCTACGCTTCTGCCGTTGGTTATTGCTGCTGCAGAGCAAGTACAGGACTTGATACTGGCAATACATACATGACACGCTGCTGTGAGCAAGTAAGACATGCTGAGTGTACATGAATTACCGTTGCAGATTTACAGTAGGTGGAGCTGGGGAAGGTGGAGGGTTTCTGAAAGCATGCTGTATGGTTAAATGCTAACTAACTTGTAGGTTGAGCAGTGAGCTTTATTGGCTACTCATACAGCAGGAACCAATCAGCTGTGCCCTATTGTGAATAATGTGATTGCAAGTATTTTGAGTTATGGACCCATTAGCCTAGAGTTTCATAACAGAACGTCGTGTTTTAAACATCAAGTTCAAAACTGTCTAAATAATGCTATCCACCAAACTAAAACCACAATTATTAAAATGATTACTAAAATGATTACTGTTCAAATTATGCTTAAATCCATTAAATATGTGTAATATTAAGTTTAATGCCACTGACAAAATAGGGTTTATTGCCAGGAATAACCTGTGACAGCTTTATACAATTTTCCCCTGGCAACAGTAGGAATGTTCTTTTTTTATACTGAGAAATATGCACTGTAATGAGAACTAGCCCCTACATGTTTTCTATGACCTGCTGTATTTTTATGTACATTTGTTTAAAGATGTCAGAATGAGTAATTTAAAAGTCCCAGTTGAGTTTTAGATCCTTCAAGAGTTCTTCCTCTTCCTGCCTATAACCATCTTAAGGAGTTTTCCCTCATCTGGCCTACTAGTGGGGATTAATGCAGTATTGTTTTTAAAGTTGCTTTGTAATGATTTTCAATGTGAAAACAGCTATACAATAAAAAACAAAAATACAAAAACAAAACAAAAACAAATAATAAAAATAATAATTTAAGTCAATTTGACGTGGTTCATTTATTTGCTTTTATGCTACGTTCAGTTTGACTTGGGTATATCAGAGCTCGAGTTGAAGCTGCTTCATCGAGCCCCTCTCCAGTGGAGAGCAAGCCAAATACGTTTAACCTAATAGAGAGCCTAAGTCCCGCCTCTTCGCTTCCGGCTCATGGGACCTTATTTCGGAAAAAATATGAATGGAAGTCAATGGGGAGAGACAACTTATCTTTTTATTCCGTCTGAACTGTGTCCTCAATTACACATATGATGTTTGTCAATTTAAAAGATGATTCTCAAAGTCAAAAACGTCGCAGTTTGTCATACAACAGAAGAGTAACGTTTAGTTTTATGTGAAAATCGCTGTTGAGGCAAAAATTCAATAAACAGACATCACTGCGTAAGAGACACTTCAGAGTCAAATTAATAAAGAAAGAGAAGTTTATTCTTGCAAGAATAGGCCCAGTCGCTAACACAGATTGGTACACTGTGAAGAGAGTGACGCCCAGAACACAGGCTGGGGTGAGATCTAAATAGTTCTCCCTCAAGCCCCGTTCACACCGCCAGCGACATGCAGCGACAAAGCGACAAGATCCCATTCATTTCAATGGAGCGCTGGCGACATCCGGCGACACGAGCGACAGTGACCGTTGGCGACAGAATGTGGGCGTGTCAAGCGACAAGAGACAAGCGACAAAAGTTGAGAATTTTCAACTTTATGCAAATGAGAAGCGATTTTCGCGAGCGACAACCAATAGGAAAGAAGACTTTCAGTGGAGCTCACGTCACCGTCTCGAGTGCAGGGCAGGCAAGACAGAAAGAAAGAGTTTGAGGACGATTTCACTGTTTTATATGATTTGACTGTAACCACATAACATGGATAATAAAATGATGCATGGAAAAGAAACTGTCGACAGTCTCAGTGAGTTTAATTCATACATTTAACGTTATAGTTCGAGTGTTGTAATTTTATGATGCACGTTTAGCACTGCTGCAGTTCATTTTACAATTTTCCCTGCATTACGTTGACTATTAGGGACAAGAAAATTGATTATTTGTCAAATTCGAATGACGTTTTTATAATTTGTGACAGTATGAGTGAGTTTAATTTGTTCATTCGATCGATCGTTGATCTAGTAAATGATTTAATCCACTAAACACAGCTATGGAGATATAAAAACACTCTCCCAACAGCATATGGTTTCTTTTTAGCCTTAAAAGTCATTTATTCCCAGTCAAATTAAAATTATATATCACTTGTGATGGTCTTTTGTATAGATATGGCCAGACGCGCAGTCTACCAATAACATAAGAGCGACAGCACTACGAACGCCCACAAGCGACATCACAGCACAGAGCCTAGCGACACACAGCGACAAAATCGCTGGCGGTGTGAACGGGGCTTCAAGGTTATTTTACTGCAGGCCAAGCCTTCTCTGTAAATTTCCACACACCATAGGATTCATCATGTTAGATTTACCTCCCCGTCTAAGATAACCTCTGACCCAGCCGGTTAGAAAACATTCCTCCATAGTACACATAGGAGGCAAAACATAAGATCTAATAACCATATGCAATATATGTAAGATTAAAATTAAATTCCACAACATCGCTCTGTGAACTACATCTCCCGGGAAGCGAAACGAGATCCGCTGCTCGTGTGTGTGCAGTCTGGTACAAAACACTCAGGTAGGACGGCGTAACGTTACGATTATAACGTAAGGCTGTAGAAACAATGACAGACAGCCTCAGTAAAGTTAGCTTTATTCATTGAGAGAAAATGTGCGCCTTTGGGGTTTGTAGTCTTTGTAATTACGTATTTTCACAGTCTTATACCTCAATGCTTTTACATCAAACTGCGACTTTCTTTACTTTAAAATGATTCTTTTAAATAGGCAAACATCATATGTGTAATTCAGGGCACAGTTAAGACGGAATAAAAAAATAAGTTGTCACTCGCCATTGACTACCATTCAATATTTTTCCGAAGTTAGGTCCCATGGTGGCCGACCGGAAGGGGCGGGACTTAGGCTCTCTATATCTTAAAGATATTATGGGCAAAAGAACTCATTAAATGACTGTCTATCTGACATTACCAATGTGATACACACAAATTATGTACTCAGTTGAGTTTTTTTCTGTCTGTTGAACATTTAAATTGTCAAAGCGATTGCATTATTGTCTTACGTATTGTGTTTATATACAAATATAAAGTTATATTTATGAAGGACTTTTATTTTGACATTCTGTCTGGAGAGTCGCGACAGGAACCGTGAATTGCGCGCGCTCCCTCATATCTGCTGAGAAGCTGTTGAAGAGCAGTCGCGACTCTCTTGTGTCTTTTCAAACCTGTTTTACGGGAAACAGTAATCTGTCAGACAGTTGGGTCTCCTGATCCAGGACCTGCAACACCAACTTCTGGACTGGACAATCTTTTGAGTCAATGTGTTAAATTGAAAGTTTGAATTTACATTGAAGCCTCAGTAATCTAATTCTCCATCGTTGCATTTGAAGCATCATATCTCGCTTGGAAATGCTTAGTGATGATGCATCCAGTCCAGACAGGCTACATGTCTTCACTGACCACAGGACCAATTTTGTCTCCTCTCCGGGGAAGCTCAGTTGATCACCAAGGACTCCAATGAAAGGTGTTAAGTAGAGTAGAGCTTTTAGTGCTGTATGAATTATATTGCCAATTCAGTTTAAAACCAGGCCAGTGCAGAAAGGGCAATATGCCAAGGTTCAACCTCAAAGCTTCACCATTGCTTGTAAAACTGAATTTTTTTTTTTTTTTAGGTTTTAAAACCTGGACTACAGGCTTCAAAAGTCTCCTCCAGTATGGAAGCTGACCAGCGACAGCGACCAGGTAAACTGTGCAAATTATTTCAGAAATAATCTTTTATTTCCCTCTGCTATAGGCAAGGGGTGAAGCAATCAATTGGTGTGGCACAGAAAACAGAAAACAAACACACACACACACACACACACACACACACATACTCACACACTCACACGAATAAGCAGTAAATTATGGAGAGGATAATAAGAATGCAGGGGAAAGATGGTGCTCATGCTGAGGGCCCCAATGCTGTGGTTTTGAGAATGACTTAATCAGTCATCTGCAGACAGCAGGAAACTCTGTGACAATGTGATTTATATCTCCTTCCTTTCTTTCTTCACTCCTTCGCCTGTCCCCCTTCTCCTCCATCACTTTGCCCCCTCTCTCCCTCAATTGCACACCCCTTGTTCTGCGTCTCCTCTCCTCACCTCTACCTATCTGCTCATTTCTTTAGTGGGAATAAAAGCACAAGAGAGAATGAAGAGGAGATGTGAGAAGATAAGAGCAAATGAGCAAAGAGAAAACTGAAAATTGCCTTAAAAAGAACTAATAGCTTTTTTAATACAAACTTAGCTCATTAAAAAAATTAATCTAGAGGAAGTTTAAATAATCATTTAAAAATGTTTCAGGATAAGTAATATTCTGCTAAACCAGGTAGTAAAACTGAAACGGTGTTCCAGATATCATTTTATTTAAACTATGAGGAGCTGATCGCACAGTGGATAAGACACATGCCTTTGGTGTTTGAATCCATTGTGAGACACCAATGTGTCCCTGAGCAAGACACTTAACCCCTAGTTGGTCCAGAGGTGTGTGACCTCTGACATATATAACAATTGTAAGTCGCTTTGGATAAAAGCATCAGCTAAATGACTAAACGGAATGACAACAATAATAAATCAATTATTATTATTGAGCGACTTGTTGATTGCTTTAGATAGCCTTTTCACTTTTGTTTTATATTATGGTGCAAAGTATTTTTTTACTGTTCCATTTTTCTTTTATTTATTTTTATATTTTGGTTGAGGATAAGGGCATGTCGTGCAATCTATCCAGATAGACATCTCCCCAATTTGTCTGTTTCTGGTGACAGTTGAATTTGCACAAAAATATTGTTGATTGGTAAAATATTACTTAAAAACATTTTAATGGAATTAACTTGGGTAAAGTAAAGGTTTAAAATAATAATAGTTATATTAATAATGATGATGATGATAAAAGCCTGTGCACTGGAGTAAAAGATGAAAAACAGCATGAAAAATGAAGAGACATCTCTCTCTTTGTTTACCCTCAAACAGGAAGGAAAATTATGTTAGGATGTTTTTCGAGATCAAATCTGCTTAAAAGTGTTATTTAGCCACAGTCAGTCAAGTAGATCATGTGTGTCATTATTGTGTAACAAACTTGCTTCCATTCCATAAAAAGCATAAACTGTTCTAGAGCTGCAAAGGATTAAACATACCCTGCTAACAAAAAAAGTTGTTAGTACGTTTTGCTAACATTCCCATTAGGTTAGGAAAACGTTATTTCGTAATTTTTTTTTAGTCGTTGGAAATGTCCAGTTTTTTTTTTAATGTATTCAGAATGTTTTTTCTTGATTAATGTGAACGTTAAAGGAACATTCCATTCACTAATTTCGGAATTTTTTTTTTTTTTTTTTTGGACGTTCACTCGAGGGACTTGCAGAGAATGTTCTTGAAAGCTCTCTTTAAAATATACTTTAATATAAAACCTAAAAATAACCTGCAGGGAATGTTCTGAGAAGGTTTTCTTTGGGTTATAAAATAAAACCTAAAAAATGAAGGGAAAGATCTTGCAAGTTCTCTTTTGTACTCATCAAAATCAAATTGTACTCAATAGCCTTTGTGCCCTATCATATGGCCTTGGTGCCCCTAAAAAAAAGAAAAGGTGGAGGCAAAATGGCCTTGCCCCTAAAATTACATAATTCCCACTCTCCTATATATATATATATATATATATATATATATATATATATATATACTTATACAAGAACAGACAAGTAATGAGGCAGAACACAGGGTTTTTAATACACAGTATACTGCCCTTGCAATGAGTTGCTTCTTCAAAGCTCGACAGTTAGCTAACAGTGTAAAGTTCTCCAAAAAGGACACAAGGCATAACTTTTCTTAGGTTCCACGAAGAAACTTTACTTTATACTGTAAAACTGTAACAAAGATCTAAAAACAAACAGAAATGAGATCAAACCAATACAATTATCTAAAGTGTACAATTTATAGCAACATAGATGCTAAGTCATAGCTTATAGTCATGCTAACTAGCAATTTAGTCATTTGACATGAGAAAACTCCAATAAACAAAATATATGCCAATTACAATTACTTTTAGCATTTTTTAGTAACATGTATAGTACTTACGGACAAATAGTATCCAAGGCAACAATGTAAAAGGAAAAAATGCAGTGGGAGAAAACAGCACTGGCACTCTGCTCTGCAGCACACTCAACTAACTGTTGATGGAAATTTACCTCAGAAAGTGAAACTTAAACTAAAGCCACTGCCGCTGGTTAGCCAAAGGGGGCACTGTTGCACACACAATTATGTTTGAAGAACCAAACCCTTAATTTACTTCAGAGAGGTCAGAACACTCCCCGCCTGACACAAAAAGGTTGTGTCACAAAAACAAGATTTAGCACAAAAGCGATACAGAGAACATCTTTTACTGTCCCTCAGATAAAAGAACAACCATGTCAGAGATTGGTCTCAGAAACACTTTTACAGTTCCTTCTTTTACTGTTTTTACTTCTGCCTTTCGAACCTTGTTGTCACTGCTGAGGAATGTTTTGATGACACGTCCCACTGGCCAGTTATTCCTGTGAGCTTGTTTTTCTTTGAGCAAAACAACATCTCCAGGTTTGATGTTGGGCTTGTCATCTGTCCATTTCTGTCGACTCTGAAGAGTGGCAAGGTACTCCTTCCTCCATCTGTTCCAGAAGGTGTCAGCAAGACACTGAACTTGTCTCCATTGTTTTGTAGGAAGCTCTGCTGGGTCAAAGTTGCCAGATGGGGCCTCTAGAGCACTGGTCTTCTGAGTCAAGATCATTGCAGGCGTGAAAACAGTCGGCATGTCTGGGTCGGTAGACACTGGCAGTAATGGTCTTGCATTTATTATTGCCATCACTTCAGCCATCAAGGTACTCAGTACTTCATGTGTTAGCCGAGTATGTACAGACTGAAGAAGCATGGCATCCAGGATCTGCCTTGCTATCCCGATGAGTCTTTCCCATGATCCCCCCATGTGTGAGGAATGTGGGGGATTAAACTGCCACGCACAATTTCTCTCCTGAAGGTAGCTGTTTAATGCTGCATCATTGTGGTCAATTTTCAATTCTTTACAGGCACCAACAAAATTAGTGCCTCTGTCAGAACGAAGAAGCTTGGCGGGTCCACGTACTGAGAAAAATCTTCTCAATGCATTTATGAAACTGGATGTGGACATGGATTCCACAAGCTCAATGTGTACAGCTCTTGTCATCATACATGTGAAAAGTACCACCCACCTTTTATTGGCTGCACTGCCTCCCCTTGTGCGACATGTCATAACCGTCCAGGGACCAAAGACATCAAGTCCAACATTGGTAAAGGGTGGCATTGGTGAGAGCTTTTCAGCTGGTAAGTCTGCCATCTTTTGAATCTGTAGCGTTCCTCTGAGTTTACGACAAATGACACATTTGAAGATAACAGAAGACACCAGGCATTTGCTCCCGACGATCCATAGTCCTGCAGCTCTGATTGCTCCCTCTGTGATGTGACGTCCCTGGTGCGCCACCTTCTCATGGTAGTATCTTACTAAGAGAGTAGCAATGTAATGAGTACGGGGGATGATAAGTGGGTGCTTTTCTTCTTTTGTCATGTTGGCAGGTGTGAGACGACCTCTGACCCTAAGTAATCCATCTTCATCAATGATGGGGTTGAGCTTTTTGATTGGACTCTGCTTTGGTAATGTCTGCTTCGTTTCCAGACATTTGAATTCTTCCCTGAATATTTCAAACTGCACAGTGAGAATAATTACAACTTTCGCACGAAAGATCTCACTTACGGTGCTTGCCTCAGTTTTACACTTCCATCCTTGAAAATTTCTCTGATCTGAAGTTGTCTTAAATGATCTTGCGCTATGGCGCGGCACAGTCTCATCCAATGAGAGAATCTTTCAAAGCGATGTGACACAGACAACTGTGTTTCTGAAGTTGTTGTGATCAAAGTCGTTACATCAGGTCGTATCTCCGCATCCACGTCAGGTTCCACTAGAGAAAAGATGTTGGTCTGTGCTGGCTCTGGGTTGGATTGTGTTAAGAATGGTGGTTCCGAAAGCCAAGCTGTGTGTTGAAGGTGAGAAGCATGGACAGGTCTGGTGGCATGGTCTGCAGGATTGTTCTCTGTAGAAATGTAATGCCACTGCTCAGGATGAGATGACTTACGGATACGAATCACTCTGTTTGCAACATATGTGTAAAATCTCCTAGTGCTGTTGTGAATGTATCCAAGGACGATTTTACTGTCTGTGAAGAATTTCACAGCATCCATGTTGATGTCTATCTCATCTCTGACTAGCTCATAAAGCTCCACAGCTAGAACAGCTGCACACAACTCTAGTCGTGGGACGGTATGTGCTGGTCGTGGGGCTAGTTTGGATTTGCCCATAATGAATCCTACGTACTCCTGACCCTCACTGTCGATACACTTTAAATAGGCAACAGCTCCAATTGCTATTATGGAGGCATCTGAAAAGATGTATAGCTCTTTTCTTTGGGCAGAGGACTGTGGGAATGGAACGTAGCACCTTGGTATCTGGAGACCTTGGAGATCTTTCAATGATTCTTTCCACCTACTCCATTCTTCCTGCTTTTCAGAAGGAAGTGGTTCATCCCAGTTATTCTGCTCAGCTGAGAGTTCACGAAGGAGAGCTTTTCCCTGCATGGTTATAGGAGCCACAAATCCTAAAGGGTCGTACAAACTGTTGATTGTGGCCAAAACTCCTCTCTTAGGCTGCATTTACACTGCAGGTCTTGATGCCCAAATCCGATTTTCTGACTATATCCGATTTTTTTGACGACGTGCTTACATCATCTTTTAAAAGTGACCCACATCCGATTTTTGCATTTACACTATACTGTTGAAACAACCAAATGCAGACGTTCTGACCCGGGAATTAAGCAAAACAGCACGAAATTTAACGGATGCAGATGCGAATAAAATTATATAGTGTTTTCTTTCCGCAATATTTCAATAAGTCATCAAAACATTGGTCTCGTACGGCGGAGAAAAAAAGTGGAGAGGCTCGCCACGAGCACTTAAAACGATGCCTCATATCTTGTGAAATGTCTTCAAAAACGAATTTATTTCTGTAACAACCCTGCATTTTTGCCTGCACTCTTCACCCCAAATACTCAAAAGACATGAAACCTCCGCATTGCTCCACTGTGTGTATCCTTTCTTCCATCGCGCCTACAATCGCGCACTTTTTCATGACGTACGTCTCGCATTACCATTGAATATCCGATTTGTCTGCTTACATGGCACACGCAAATGCACGTATCCGATTCATATCCGATTTATTACCACATATGAATGAGGCCTGTATCCGATCTGAGAAAATCGGAATCCATACGTTTTTTTCCTGCTTACACGTTCACCGGTCATATCCGATCTGTGCCACATGAGAGGAAAAAATCGGATTTGGGTCACTTGAACCATGCAGTGTAAACGAGGCCTTAGTGTATGGTCTTTCCTGTTCAGACACTTTGAATGTGAAACTGTCTGTTTCCAGGTTCCACAAGACCCCCAAGCTGCGGTGTAAGGGGAGATCATCTGACGTGAGATCCAAATCCTTCAGATCCTTGGCCCTCTCATCAGCTGGAAAAGCTTCCATAACCTTGTGACTGTTGGATACTATCTTGTGCAATTTCAGGTTGGAGTCAGCTAGCATCTTCTGTGATCTTGTTAGGATGTCAATAGCTTCTTCAGGGGTTGGTGCAGATGCAAGTCCGTCATCAACATTAAAATGTCTTACAACAAACTGCTTGGCATCAGCGCCATGTTCTTTCTCACCCTCTGCTGCAGCGCGCCTCATGCAATAAATAGCCACGGCTGGTGAGGGGCTATTTCCAAATACATGTACCCTCATTCTGAAGTCCCTCACCTTCTTGCTGAGGTCGTTGTCTTCATACCAAAGGAACCTGAGGTAGTCCCTGTGGTCTTCATGTACAACAAAACAATAAAACATTTGCTGTATATCTGCAGTAAATGCAATGAGTTCTTTTCTGAAACGTAGAAGTACCCCCAAGAGGCTGTTATTCAAATCAGGACCACTCAGCAGCACTTTGTTTAGGGACACTCATTCATATTCATCACTCGAATCGAATACCACTCTTAGCTGGTCAGGTTTCTGAGGGTGATATACGCCAAATGACTAAGTACCAGTGTTCTTCATGTTTCTTCAGTGGAGGAGCAGGCTCTGAATGCTCGTTTTCCAACATTTTCTGCATGAAGTCAATGTACTGCTTCTTCATGTCAGGTTTTCTGTCCAGTGTTTTCCTGAGAGAATAAAGACGCGTCATTGCTTGCTCTCTGTTACTTGGAAGGCACTGTCTGGTGGGGCGGAATGGTAATGGCGCCACCCAGCTGTTTGCTTCATTTTGATAGACTTCTCTGTCCATCAAGTCAAGAAATACCCAATCATCCACTGAAAGAGCTGATTTTTCATCCTCTCTGGTTCTTTCAAAAACAGCAGATCCCAACATGTCTATACTACCACTATGGTACTCTTCCTGCGGACAAGAAGCTGGAGAACAGCCGAGATGTGATGACTGACTGAGAGTCTCCTTCACTAAGATTTTGTTTGGGCATTGGCTAAGAAAAGATGTGCGGCCGTTACTGAGCACATGTGTTTTCAGGACATTAACACTTGATGGCTTGTGAGTTGTTCCTAGGCAGATGTCACCCACGATGACCCATCCCAGGTCTAGCCTTTGTGCATAAGGAGCACTGTGGGGTCCGTTAATTTGCTCTTTGACCTTGTGCACCCGCAGGATATCTCTTCCCAAGAGTATGAGGATGGGAGCATCTGGATCCACAGGAGGAATCCTCTCAGCAACTCGCTGTAGATGTGGATGACAACGTGCCACCTCAGGAGATGGGATCTCTGTGCGGTTATCAGGAATCATGTCACATTCAATTAAACTTGGTAGTGGTAGTTGTATTTTGCCATCCATTGATTCGATCATCAAGTTTACAGCTCTTCTGCCCATAGCTTTCGTTACCCCTGAGCAAGTTTTCAGCGTGTATGGGTCTGATGTGGTTGTAATGTTAAAAAGATGAAAGAATTCTGATTTAGCGAGTGACTTATTACTCTGTTCGTCTAACACCGCATACATTTTCTTTGCTTCCTCTCTTCTTCCAGCAGGATACACTATCACTGGACTGATTTTGGAGCAGGAATGTTGACCATCTAAGTTGCCGCATATCTCTGTGCATTTTGATGTCACTGGTGTCAAAGCATTTCCATTCACCTCCCCGCCATCATCTTTGTCGACTTCTTGGCTCCCCGTTGTAGTGGGTGGAGGACCAGGATGTAGCGCTGAGATGTGTTTCTCACTGTTACACTCTAGACATTTAAGTGTCACTCTGCAGTCTTTTGCCATATGCTGCACTGACCCACAACATCTGAAACAAATACGGTTCTCTTTCAGAAATGATTTTCTTTCATCAATACAGTATGTTTCGCTCTGAAGCTCCTGCATTTTTTTAGCGGGTGGGGCTTTCTATGTATGGGACATAACTTATCAGGACTTTCCATGATCTTCTCACCAGGGCTACACTGGATAGTCATAGAATCTTGTGGAACATCTGTTTTGTGCACAGTTACAGAAGCTCTGTTGCCACTTCTTGTGTATCTCTCTGTTTTCAAGATCTGGGTGTTGGAGGATGTAAAGGCAAAACTGGGGTCGTTTTTCACTCGTGCCTGTTGTCTTACAAAGCTGGAGAAGAAATGAAAAGGTGGAAATGCAACTCCATTGTCCTCCTTATATTTGGATCCTGTGGCAACCCATTTCTCTTGCAAGCTGTAAAGTAACTTTTCCACGATGGGATTTACTCCACGAGCTGTGTCCAAATATGACAAGCCAGGTAGATATCCTCCTTCTTTTGCGCACTCTATCTCCTGAAGAATGTCACCTAACTCCCTTAGCCGGACATTATCTCTGTTGGTGAGTTTAGGGAAATCTTCAACCTTTTTCAGCAGAGCATGTTCTACTGCTTCTGATGACCCATAACATTCCTCTAGTCTTTGCCACACTAAGTTGAGTGCTGCTGTTGGGTTGAACACATGCACAGAGCGAATCCTCTTTGCCTGCTCAGCAGACTCCTTACCAAGCCATTTAACAATCAAATCCAGTTCTTCCCTCGATGAAAGGTTGAGATCTTGGATGACACTTTGGAATGATGCCTTCCATGCCCAGTAATTCTCAGGGTGGTCGTCGAATTTCAGGAGACCTGAACTCAACATTTCCCTGCGAATAAGGTATTTTGTTACGTGTTGCACACCTTGAGTCTCGGATAAAGGCTTCCCTTGAGGATAAAATGACTCTCTCGCAGGTTCCAGTTTGTAAAGTTTGTCAACTTTCTCTTTTTGTTGTGGTTGTTTGACATGAGCTTTTCTGCCATCAACATCTCTGTTTTTTTTCATAATGACGAGTATCTTCGTCCTTCATGGCCGTGTCACACTGCGCACGCGCCACCTTGTGGTAGGTTAGTGGATCAACCTTCGCTGGAAATTCCTCAGAATGTGCTCCTGAATGTTGCCTGACATATTCAGAGGTGCGTTGAGCTGAACTGATAGGTAACTCTAATAACTCTGGACTAATTTCACTCTTGATAGACTTATCATCTTCTTCATATGCAGCTGCTTCAGCTGTTGCACCAGCAACAGCCTTCTGACTTTTTAATATATGGAGACTCGCTTCTAAGTCAGCTTTTTTGCTTTATAATTCTGGCTTCTTCTTCTGCAAAGGAAAGTTCAGCACGGGCAGCCTCTGCTTTAGCCCGAGCTTTTAAGGCTGATGAACTAGCTGTGGAAGCTCCACTTGACTGTCTTGAAGCACGTGACTGTAATGACTTTGCACCTTGAGTATTTCCTTGCTGTTTTTCCACACTCCCATTTTGTGAAGATGGCTGGTACTGTTTGCCTGACCGTAGACTCATCGATGCTGCACATAGCCTTGTTCAATTGTGCCCGCCGTGCTCTTGTCCTTTTACTATACTGCCCTTGCAATGAGTTGCTTCTTCAAAGCTCGACAGTTAGCTAACAGTGTAAAGTTCTCCAAAAAGGACACAAGGCATAACTTTTCTTAGGTTCCACGAAGAAACTTTACTTTATACTGTAAAACTGTAACAAAGATCAAAAAACAAACAGAAATGAGATCAAACCAATACAATTATCTAAAGTGTACAATTTATAGCAACATAGATGCTAAGTCATAGCTTATAGCCATGCTAACTAGCAATTTAGTCATTTGACATGAGAAAACTCCAATATACAAAATATATGCCAAATACAATTACTTTTAGCATTTTTTAGTAACATGTATAGTACTTACGGACAAATAGTATCCAAGGCAACAATGTAAAAGGAAAAAATGCAGTGGGAGAAAAACAGCACTGGCACTCTGCTCTGCAGCACACTCAACTAACTGTTGATGGAAATTTACCTCAGAAAGTGAAACTTAAACTAAAGCTACTGCCGCTGGTTAGCCAAAGGAGGCACTGTTGCACACACAATTATGTTTAAAGAACCAAACCCTTAATTTACTTCAGAGAGGTCAGAACACACAGAGAACAAATTAGGGACACAAGGCACAGCTGGGACAAATTAAATAAATACAGGTGAAAGAACTGAACACTAACGAGGAGCGGGAAAACTGGGAACAGAACTAAAAAAATACACAATGACTGGGGGAAACTCAGGAAAACTCCAGGATACAGGACAGACATAACTATAACATTATGCCCCTCCTCGAAAAGGCGTGTCCCCACGCCGTATAAACATCAAATAGGGGCGGGAGGGTGGCCACCCTGGAGACTGAAGAGGGCGTGACTTTACCGTAACAGGGAGCCTCCAGGGCTGAGCAGGTTGTGCAGGTGGCCGGGGTGGAGACGCCCCTTTGATAGACCAGGGTGTAGATGCCCTGGCAATGGCAGAGACGCCCCTTCCGGTGGCAATGGCAATGCCATTTGGGTGGCCATGGTGGAGACGCCCCTTCGGGTGGCCATGGCGGAGACCTATGTCCCCCCCAACAAATTTTCTTTAGGAGAGTGACAGGCTCAGGAACATGCTCAGGGACCGATACAGGCTTGGAGCTGGATGGGACCAGCGGAGAAGGCTTGGAACTGGACGGGACCAGCGAAAAACGGTCGGGACTGGACGGAACCAGTGGAGAAGGCTCAGGACTGGATGGGACCAGCGGAGAGGACTCTGCAGGGCTGACTTGAAGCTCAGGCTCGTCAGGGCTGAAGTGAAGCTCAGGCTCGTCGGGGCTGAAGTGAAGCTCAGGCTGAACAGGGATGACACGAAGAACCATTAGCTCAGTGTCAAAGTCTGTAAGCCAGTCTTAATCAAACACCAATAAAATTCCCGCTGGTACGGCGGAATTGATGTCATGTGCAGGCTCAGGCAGGACTGACATGGAGTGCTGGCTCGGCAGGCATGACGTGAAGCGCTGGTTCGGCAGATGTGACGTGAAGCTCTAGGTCGGCAGGCGGGACGTGAAGCTCTGGCTCGGCAGGCGTAACATGAAGCGCAGGCTCGGCAGGCGTGGTGGAGATGGCTGGAGATTAGTTGTGATGTTCTCTACCTCACCTATGGTGAACCACTCAACCACAGCACATTATCCAGATACTGGGGAAATGATCCTGGCAATGCTACCGCTGGAGTTTGATGAGAAAGGGTATCATCTAACCCAAACCAAAAGACGGTCTTTTGGACCTCTTCTGCCCTGCTTACCCCTTCGGAGAGCTCCAGGAATTCAGCAACATACTCCTCGGTGTGCCGTCCGTTCTGGAAACAGATCAGCTTTGAATTGTTCGAGTTGGAAGGAGTGAGGAAAATACCCATCTTGTTACTTTCGTGTGGGTCCGTCTGCAGTCACCCTCTTTCTCTTTTTTTTTTAGGTCCGTTCTTCTGTTGCGGGTCGTGGTGGTAAGAAGCACGAGGAAACAAGGAATACCAGGAAACAGGAATTTAATTAACAAAATGTCAGGATACACAAAAACCACGCTATACATATAGACCTTATGCACCAGAGAAACGTGGGCACCGTCATCTTTAGAAAATTGTCTTTGAACTTCCGGTTCTGTATATTTCTATGGCATCGCTGTTAGCTGGTGAAGTGGATGTACTTATTGTAGAGTTAACAAAAGTTATCATGAGCATTGTAATGTTTATCATAAGCATTCTAAAGCAGATGTCTTAACAAATGTCGAACGGGAATTTTTTTTACGAGCAGTTCATTCATACCTATGCAAGATCGCTGTGGAAATAGAGACTGGAAGTCAAAAGACAACGAGCGCAACGCTGAAAAGGGGCGGGGCTACGTGTCACAGGTCAGGGGGGCCAAGCCAGACTGCACCCACCCCTCAAACCCAGGACCACCTTGAGGAGCGTACCAGAGACCAGACAGACAAGCAGAAATTTCGAAAAGTAGCAATCTTTATTAAATAATGCTGAATGCCCCTTTCCTTGCCTTTTAACTGCTTCATCAGGCCACGTCTCACAATCACAAGCCCTCACACCAAACACACCGCACCTGGTACTGCTTAGCTCATCAGCTGCCGCTGTCATGGCAACTGACAACAAGCAAAACAGCACGGTGTGTCGGTGAAATTGTCCCGGGGGGAAACACACTCCCAGCGGAATTTGGTTCCGCTGGGTTTGTCACCTTGTGACACTACGTAAGGTCTATAGACCATTTCACGAGGTGTAAACAACACTGGTCCAGAAGCACTTCCTGTTTCAGTTTGTAAATGATTTCTTAATTTCAAATGTAAATATCTTAAAGATGTTTGTTTAACTTTTTGATTCAGTTGTATATGTTCTGTAGGTTGTACTTTATCCCAACGTTTATATAGTGTTAAAAAACTAAAACAGGAAGTGCTTCTGGACCAGTGTTGTTTACATTTCGCGAAATGGTCTATACGAGAATGGACTAGGAGTGAGGGAGAACACAGGATTGAAATACAGATTAGAGCAACAAGGCACAGCTGTGGCTAATTAACTAAACACAGGTGAATGAACTGAACACTAACGAGGACCGGGAAAACTGGGAAGAGAACCAAATACACAATGACGGGGGAAACTCAGGAAAACATTTACATGAAAAGACAGAACTATAACATAAATTAAGACAAGGCACATTTTGTATGACAGATATACAATAAGTGATCTCTGACATTTTGTTCAGTGTATGTTGACCCAGGAACGCGTCTAGTCTATGCTGGAAAAATCATTCTACCTGAAATTATATATATATATATATATATATATATATATATAATATTCATGTAACCATTTTGTTGTGGTAAATGTGAAAAATTGGCCAAACATGATTAGATTAAATGTGGGTGGGTTTTTCTCATTCCAGTCTGTAATTGAATTGATTGAAGTAAAAAAAAAAATAATAATAATAACAACAAGCTATATTTTCAGCGTGGAGAGGAAAAGCACAAGGAAAAGCACATTGTTGGGAGGGAGGGTTTGAATGAAGGAGAAAAAGAAAGTAGGACTGGTGAAAAATGAAAAGCACCTCCTGACATGTGATTTATGTAGCAGTGAAAGGCCTATCCTTGTGATTAGGCACTTTCAGCAGTAAATTGGTTCTGAGGTTTAATGATGCAGAACTGAAAGTTAGGTACGTGGCACTTTGTCAGAAAGAGCATAAAATAGAGGAAAGCTTTAGAACGAAGGCATTTTTCCCCTTTTTCCCTTTGCCTGTTTCTTATAGCTCTCGCTCACTCTGAAAGATTGTAAAATTTGCATGATTTTGTTTGTCAGAACAACATTGCATTAAGAAAACAATTTGTGATGCCACAAATGGATCTGAACCCAATGACATTACAGGGGAAATGACACATAAACAAAAGGAGCTAATTTGACATGGGAGGGCTCAGCAGGGGGGACGAGTGCATAACCTTCCGCAACATTGTGTGTGTGTGTGTGTGTGTGTTAGAGAGTTAAGAAACAAACGAGAGCAACGGAACCAACCAGAAACATGCATGGGAATTAATGAGAGGGAGAGAAGGGGTTAAAAGGCCAATGTAGTGATTGTGGAATTGCTCTGGCTTCCTAATTGAATTCTGTGGATACAGCAGCACAGTCCTGTCAAGTAATAATGTAAAGCTAAGCAATTACCTTTGCAACAGCAGCACACAAAGGACCTCACAAACAGAGTCCTGCAGGTCTTAGAGGTACAAAGCCAGCACTAGTCGTCGACACACATCAGAGCGTTATGGATATTGATTAGGCTTTCATTTCTCAAAAACGCTTGAGGTGGAAAACTTTGATCACTTTTCTTTTGCTTTTAACTAAATACTGTCAAACATGTTATTCTCAGAATTGATTCCCTGTTTTCATTTGTCCGTGGAAATGTAGATTTTCAAAGCTTTACAAGAGTTTTACCCACTGATCTGCCTGCAGGCTCTTATAGGAAAAACATCAGCTTTTTGTGGGGAAAATATGTGTACATTCCAACAAATTATGCTTGCCTTGAACCACCTGATTTGAGGGTTGTTAATGTCTGAAGTACAGAATTCTTCCTATTTATGCAAAATGCCTCTAAATAAAAGGGTTTAAAAAAATACACATTTGAATTTGAAGAAAGCAAGGCATTTGTTTTGTATGTGAGTCTTTAAGAGCCAGGACTTTGGGCTATGTTTGTTCTGAAGCAGGTGTCCATGAAAGCAGGAGAACACAAACCTCAGCAGACTGCGGGCGTTGTTTGTTCAGGCTCTGTGCCTAATGTTCCATAACCATGAAGCAGCCCCCCCCCCCCCCCCCCCACACACACACACAACACACACTCTCCCCTCAGCAAAAATACCCACTTAAGGCATTCATTCACAGCTCTGATCACCAGGACTTCACTGATGCTCCGAGAGCCAGGCCAGGGCATGATTTACACACACCATCAACCCAAATAAAAACTCTGATTACAACATTCTCTCTCACACACACACACTTCCTCATTCAGTTTCTCTTTCATTTTGATTAGCTCCCCGGGGTCTCCATCAGACTTTAATCAGAGACGGATGCATGCACAGCACACATATACAGGCCAACACCTGCATACAGCCCTTTTCTCATATAACTCAGTCAATGCCTCTGATTAGTCGTTCAAACCAAAACCACCAACCAGAAGCTTCTTTAGTCAGAGGTCAGATAGGATGACAATGTGATTAAATGCTGTGGGATAAGTAAATGCTGGAGATCATTTCTATGGCCTGATAGCTCTAAGTAAGTTTTTGTACAGAGTTTTGCAAACTCAGTGGTGTGAAAGTTTGTAACCAAACTTGATTTGTTGAGAGGCTATTGGCAAATGCCTTTGAGTAAGAGAGCTAAAGAAATGTATTGCTTTTGTTCTTACAGCGTTTTGAGTTTCAGGCTTAGAAACGCACCACCTTTCAACATCTGATGAACCGGGTGGTTTCAGGCCTTGAAGGGTGTGCAATGTATTTAGACAATCTTGTAGTGTTCAGCGATAGTTATAGCTCTAAAACATTTGAGTGCAGTTCAGGACTGACAGTAAACCTGGCAAAATCTGGCTTTTCTCAGGCTACAATAACTTACCTTGGTTAAGTGGTGGGGAATGGTGAGGTTCACCCAATAAATGCCGTAAATGCAGTCCATTCATGATCATCCTGCACCTACTACGAAAATATAGCTTATTAAATATGTGCTTTTTAAAGGAGAACTCTGGGGCAAAATCAACCTTTGGTCTAATAAAACATTGGTACCGTCAACCGTTCTCTGAGATTTGTTTTCATGATAATCGAATGTAAAGAGTTTTATCTCTAAAAACTGTTTCGTGTATAATGCTATTAAATGGGGGCATATAATATGTCAAAAGAAATCGCTAGTTAATACCACTAACAAGGCTCAAAATAGCCCCACACTAACACAGTAACACAATGAGGGTCCCTAAATACAAAACGAAGCATTGAGAACTTTGTAAGTGTACAGACCGTTTAATAAGAAGATACTTTATAAAGACAGTCCACTTCGTGTACAAAGTTGTCAATGCTTCGTTTTGCATGTAGGGACCCTCATTATGTTACTGTGTTACTGTGGGGCTATTTTGAGCCTTGTTCGTGGTATTAACTAGCGATTTCTTTTTACTTATTAAATGCGCCCATTACTTGCGTTATATGCTAAACAGTTCTTAGAGATAAAAGTCTTTACATTCGATTACCATGTAAACAAATATCAGAGAATGGTCGACTAGGTGGTTCATTTTGCGCCGGAGTTCTCTTTTTAAGGTTAGTGAGTTGCTATGTTTCTTTTTGTAGTAACTTCTCCTCTGTGGTTGCACCACTTACTGATATTTGAAAAATTAGTTCGTCAAATTATGTGCTGGCAAAGTCTCTGCTGTGCTGTCCTTGCAGCTTTAAAAGGTCCTTCTCTTTACTAGTCTACAAAAATACATCACCCCTGCAGCACTCTATTGCACAGATCTACACACCTTCAAATTTGAACATGAACTTTAAAACTTACTAGTATTAAAATCACAACTAGCCAAAAGAATGAATTTTCTAACTTTCGGTAATTCATTTTCGATATTCCGCATTTCGCTCCCATCACAGATGACCCTCAATCTTATTTCTCAGTCTTTCCATTGTAAGAACAGATGAGTGGTATCTTTAAGTGAAAGTCTGTCAGAGCTTCACCGCCAGAACCGCTAATTCAATTTGATCAGTGAGAACATCACCCCACACCTTTCGTCTTACT
Source organism: Cyprinella venusta (assembly GCA_038021265.1). Classification (NCBI taxonomy): domain Eukaryota; kingdom Metazoa; phylum Chordata; class Actinopteri; order Cypriniformes; family Leuciscidae; genus Cyprinella; species Cyprinella venusta. Next base: position 21,897,033 of record CM075874.1, on the reverse strand, counting down.
ATGATCATCTGTCAGCAGGAATACTGATCATCTCCCTTTGTCGCACGGAAGAGTACTCATTTCATTTGAGGCATGAAGATAGTCAGCCATTTTTTCTAGACTTTCTCTTTTTATTCCTGGAAGTTATGTAGTGTGTCATAGTTTCAGGTTGTCTGAGACTTGAGAGCAGATCTGTGAGACGCAGGTTCAGAAGCCTGTTCTCTCATGAGAGGATCTCACAGGTATGAATATGTATCAGCAAGATAGAAGGCGTGCAGTTTCTTTAGTTGGCCTAAGAAAGCCTCGCTTGCAGCAGCACTAACACAGCTCTGGCTCCAAGATCTCAGAGCAGAGAAAAGAAAAAAAAAACTTCAAAAGCATATCTACAGTGATACAGCTTGTACCAGACAATCCTAGCGAGGAAGTTTCTGGTGAGCACTTCATTTTCACTTATATTTATGCTCGTTTTTCCTACTTTTCCTTAGCCCCTATATCACACAGAGTAAGTCTTGCCCATTGCCTGGGTCTCTTTAATCATCAACGCTAGCATTGAATAACTAAATTGAACATCCCTAATACTGCCTGTTGTAGCCAGCTGGCTCGAACCCCAGGCTTTGGTCATGTACTAACTACAGAGCAACTTTTTTCATGATGTAGTGCTCTTGCATGTTGAGAGATGGTGCGTTTTTATGCATGGCGCCTAGAGATAAGGGCAGTGGTGGAGGAAGTACTGAATCTCAGTACTTAAGTAAAAGTACAAATAACCAGATACATATTTACTTTAGTAAAAGTAGAAGTAACACAATGACAACCATACTTAAGTAAAAAGTAAAAAGTACCTTATTTTAAATGTACTTTAAGTATTAAAAGTAAAAGTACTTGCATAACAATTTATTCTCTTAATGTCTATTTTCTAATGATTAATAAAACATTTAATTCTAACTCATTCAACCTAATACTCCTATAATGATGTTCAAAAATCATGGGAAAAAAATGTTGCCACCATTTCTGAAACAAGCTTGCAATTAGGCAATATTCACATCATGCTTATCCTTACTATATGTTAATAACTATGTTTGGCAGTAAACGAGATTAATTTATGGTGTAATTCTGAACCTCTTGGCTTGCCATAATCCTAACCAAACGTATATTACACACGGTGCGTTTCCTATGCACGTAAAAACAAATTTTCGCGTATTAGTTGCACCATAAACAGACTGCGTGCGAGACACATTTTGTGTGACCAGGTTGATATACTGTATCTATGGCAACCAAACATCACTGATGAGACAAACGTGCAACGAACAGACGGCCAGTTTTGGCAGGGGAAAAACTGATCAGAAAATGTAACGGAAATGTAACAGAAGTTGTAGAAATGTAGCGGAGTAGAAAGTATAATAATTGCTGCAAAATGTAACGAAGTAAAAGTAAAAAGTAGGCAATATTTATTCTACTTAAGTAAAGTAAAGATACGTGAAAAATGTACTTAAGTAAAGTAACGAAGTATTTGTACTTCGTTACATTCCACCACTGGATAAGGGTCTTACTGCTTGAGTTTCCCCAAAATCTCACTATGTCAGAGAAAGGAGAGGGGAAACATATCCCAGAGATGAATAACTTGTGTTGGAACAGCTAAATCTGATGTATCAACCTCAAATATTTAGTGTTTTTTCATTCTTTCTAATTTTTTACACTTTTAGATGCACTGTAAAAAAGTTGCTGCCTTAAATTTTTAAGTACAATCGACTGAGTCATTTCAACAGAAAGGGTTTGTTCACCCGAAAATGAAAATTCTAACAGTAATTACTCACCCTCATGTTGTTCCAACCCTGTAAGACTTTCGTTCATCTTTGGAAAACAAATTAAGATATTTCTGATTAAATCTGAGAGCTGGATCACCCTTCCATAGGCTTCAAAGTGATTGAAACTTGTTGGCCCAGAAAAGTTAAAGACATTGTTAAAATAGTCGGCTCAATCTTAAGTTTATCAAGCGCTAAAACTTTTTGTGCGCAAAAAACAAACAAAAATAACGACTTTATACAACTGTTCGGGATAATCTATGTAGTGTAACTGCGCAGCACTTTTAGGTTGTATGTCACACGCATCACACAAATGACCAAAGTCGGCCAATAGAGAGCCTACATTTGAGATATGTTCGTAAAGTCTTCTTGATTTGTGGACTTGCTCACATTAGCCATTAGTCAAGTGTTTATAATAACATTGAGAGGCAACAGCACTTGACCACTGAATTTACAGAAATCATTTCTTTTTTAAGGCGTGTTTTCTCAATATTGCATATATAGTTAACTGCTGATAAACACATTTTAATTATTATTTGAATGATCACTCAGTATTATATATTTTGAAGGCTGTTGTGTTAGTAAAATAGTAAAATGCACAAATTTATGTATTTGTGTTTTTTAAATTTATGTATTTCATTTTATCCAGTTATTTCCAAACTTTTTTAGTTAGCTTAATCTCTTTTGATTCAGTCAATAATTTACTTTAACAACACTTTCACTTATTCACAGTTCTCTAATGTCGATTATCATACTTAAATTCACTGTCGTTTTTTTTTCGGGGGGCGAAATTTTGAGTTACTCCAATCTTCTCAAAACGTTGGATTCTGATAGAGGGCCATGAGACTTAGACCTGGGTGCAACAATGGAGTCTCAAGACCCTTTCCTGAGCTGAGATATTGAGATCCCACGTAGCATTAACGCCATTATAGACCATTTCACAAGATGTAAACAACAGTGGTCCAGAAGCACTTCCTGTTTCAGTTTTTTAACACTACATAAAAGCTGGGATAAAACTCAAACAACAGAACATTTAAAACTGAATCAAAAAGTTAAACAAACATCTGTAAGATATATTCTTTACATGTGAAATAAAGAAAACAGTTACAAACTAAAACAGGAAGTGTTTCTGGACCAGTGTTGTTTACATCTTGTGAAATGGTCTATAAAAATAGTGGGTGCTACGTGGGATCTCAATATCTCAGCTCAGGAGGGGTCTAGAGACTAAATTTTTGCACGCAGGTCTAAGTCTCATGGCCCTCTATCAGAATCCAGAGTTTTGAGAAGATTGGAGAAACTCAAAATCCCCCCCCCCCCCCCCCCGAAAAAAAACGTAAGGGGTTACACTGTCGTTTTTTTCGGGGGGTGAAATTTTGAGTTTCTCCAATCTTCTCAAAACTCTGGATTCTGATAGAGGGGCATGAGACTTAGACCTGCGTGCAAAAATGGAGTCTCTAGACCTTTCCTGAGCTGAGATATTGTGATCCCACGTAGCACCCACTATTTTTATAATGGCATAAATGCTACGTTGGATCTCAATATCTCAGGGGTCTAGAGACTCAATTTTTGCACGCTGGTCTAAGTCTCATGGCCCTCTATCAGAATCCAGAGTTTTGAGAAGATTGGAGACACTCAAAATTTCGCCCCCCGAAAAAAAAAAGACAGTGTAACCCCTTACATTTTTTTTCGGGGGGTGAAATTTTGAGTTTCTCAAATCTTCTCAAAACTCTGGATTCTGATAGAGGGCCATGAGACTTAGACCTGCGTGCAAAAATGGAGTCTCTAGACCCTTCCTGAGCTGAGATATTGAGATCCCATGTAGCAATTATGCCATTATAAAAATAGTGGGTGCTACGTGGGATCTCAATATCTCAGCACAGGAAGGGTCTAGAGACTCCATTTTTGCACACAGGTCTAAGTCTCATGGCCCTCTATCAGAATCCAGAGCTTTGAGAAGATTGGAGAAACTCAAAATTTCAGCCACCCCCCCCCCCCCCAAAAAAAAAAAAAAACCGACAGTGTAACCTCTTACGTTTTTTTTCGGGGGGTGAAATTTTGAGTTTCTCCAATCTTCTCACAACTCTGGATTCTGATAGAGGGCCATGAGACTTAGACCTGCGTGCAAAAATGGAGTCTCTAGACCCTTCCTGAGCTGAGATATTGAGATCCCACGTAGCATTTATCCCATTATAAAAATAGTGGGTGCTACGTGGGATCTCAAGATCTCGGCTCAGGAAGGGTCTAGAGACTCCATTTTTGCACACAGGTCTAAATCTCATGGCCCTCTACCAGAATCCAGAGTTTTGAGAAGATTGGAGAAACTCAAAATTTCACCCCCCGAAAAAAAAACATAAGGGGTTTCACTGTCGTTTTTTTTCGGGGGGCGAAATTTTGAGTTTCTCCAATCTTCTCAAAACTCTGGATTCTGATAGAGGGCCATGAGACTTAGACCTGAGTGCAAAAATGGAGGCTCTAGACCCTTCCAGAGCTGAGATATCGAAACTCAAAATTTTGACCAGAAAAAAAAAAAACGACAGTGTTACCCCTTATGTTTTTTTTTGGCCGCAAAATTAAGTTTCCCCAATCTTCTCAAAACTCTGGATTCTGATAGAGGGCCATAAGACTTTGACCTGAGTGCAAAAATGGAGGCTGTAGACCCTTCCAGAGCTGAGATATCGAAACTCAAAATTTTGACCAGAAAAAAAAAATGACAGTGTTACCCCTTATGTTTTTTTTCGGGGGGTGAAAAATTAAGTTTCTCCAATCTTCTCAAAACTCTGGATTCTGATAGAGGGCCATGAGACATGGACCTGGGTGCAAAAATTGAGGCTCCAAACCCTTCCAGAGCTGAGATATTGAAACTCAAAATTTTGACCAGAAAAAAAATGACAGTGTTACCCCTTATGTTTTTTTTCAGGGGGTGAAAAATTAAGTTTCTCCAATCTTCTCAAAACTCCGGATTCTGATAGAGGGCCACGAGACATGGACCTGGGTGCAAAAATTGAGGCTCCAAACCCTTCCAGAGCTGAGATATTGAAACTCAAACTTTTGACCAGAAAAAAAAAAAATGACAGTGTTACCCCTTATGTTTTTTTTCGGGGGGTGAAAAATTAAGTTTCTCCAATCTTCTCAAAACTCTGGATTCTGATAGAGGGCCACGAGACATGGACCTGGGTGCAAAAATTGAGGCTCCAAACCCTTCCAGAGCTGAGATATTGAAACTCAAAATTTTGACCAGAAAAAAAAAATGACAGTGTTACCCCTTATGTTTTTTTTTCGGGGGGTGAAAAATTAAGTTTCTCCAATCTTCTCAAAACTCTGGATTCTGATAGAGGGCCACGAGACATGGACCTGGGTGCAAAAATTGAGGCTCTAGACCCTTCCAGTGCTGAGATATTGAAACTCAAAATTTTGACCAGAAAAAAAAATGACAGTGTTACCCCTTATGTTTTTTTTCGGGGGGTGAAAAATTAAGTTTCTCCAATCTTCTCAAAACTCTGGATTCTGATAGAGGGCCACGAGACATGGACCTGGGTGCAAAAATTGAGGCTCCAAACCCTTCCAGAGCTGAGATATTGAAACTAAAAATTTTGACCAGAAAAAAAAATGACAGTGTTACCCCTTATGTTTTTTTTCAGGGGGTGAAAAATTAAGTTTCTCCAATCTTCTCAAAACTCTGGATTCTGATAGAGGGCCACAAGACATGGACCTGGGTGCAAAATTTGAGACTCCAAACCCTCCCAGAGCTGAGATATTGAAACTCAAAATTTTGACCAGAAAAAAAAATGACAGTGTTACCCCTTATGTTTTTTTTCGGGGGGTGAAAAATTAAGTTTCTCCAATCTTCCCAAAACTCTGGATTCTGATAGAGGGCCACGAGACATGGACCTGGGTGCAAAAATTGAGGCTCCGAACCCTTCCAGAGCTGAGATATTGAAACTCAAAATTTTGACCAGAAAAAAAAAATGACAGTGTTACCCCTTATGTTTTTTTTTCGGGGGGTGAAAAATTAAGTTTCTCCAATCTTCTCAAAACTCTGGATTCTGATAGAGGGCCACGAGACATGGACCTGGGTGCAAAAATTGAGGATCTAGACCCTTCCAGTGCTGAGATATTGAAACTCAAAATTTTGACCGGAAAAAAAAATGACAGTGTTACCCCTTATGTTTTTTTTTTCAGGTCCAAATTTTGACCTTCGATATCTCGGCTCTGGAAGGGTCTAGAGCCTCCATTTTTGCGCGCTGGTCGAAGTCTCGTGGCCCTCTGTCAGAATCCAGAGTTTCAAGAAAATCGGAGGGGGTCAAAATTTCGGCCAAAAAAAAAATGACAGTGTTACCCCTTATGTTTTTTTTTCAGGTCCAAATTTTGACCTTCGATATCTCGGCTCTGGAAGGGTCTAGAGCCTCCATTTTTGCGCGCTGGTCGAAGTCTCGTGGCCCTCTGTCAGAATCCAGAGTTTCAAGAAAATCGGAGGGGGTAAAAATTTCGGCCAAAAAAAAAAAAATGACAGTGTTACCCCTTATGTTTTTTTTCAGGTCCAAATTTTGACCTTCGATATCTCGGCTCTGGAAGGGTCTAGAGCCTCCATTTTTGCGCGCTGGTCGAAGTCTCGTGGCCCTCTGTCAGAATCCAGAGTTTCAAGAAAATCGGAGGGGGTCAAAATTTCGGCCAAAAAAAAAAAATGACAGTGTTACCCCTTATGTTTTTTTTTCAGGTCCAAATTTTGACCTTCGATATCTCGGCTCTGGAAGGGTCTAGAGCCTCCATTTTTGCGCGCTGGTCGAAGTCTCGTGGCCCTCTGTCAGAATCCAGAGTTTCAAGAAGATCGGAGGGGGTCAAAATTTCGGCCAAAAAAAAAAAATGACAGTGTTACCCCTTATGTTTTTTTTTCAGGTCCAAATTTTGACCTTCGATATCTCGGCTCTGGAAGGGTCTAGAGCCTCCATTTTTGCGCGCTGGTCGAAGTCTCATGGCCCTCTGTCAGAATCCAGAGTTTCAAGAAAATCGGAGGGGGTCAAAATTTCGGCCAAAAAAAAAAAATGACAGTGTTACCCCTTATGTTTTTTTTTCAGGTCCAAATTTTCACCTTCGATATCTCGGCTCTGGAAGGGTCTAGGGCCTCCATTTTTGCGCGCTGGTCGAAGTCTCGTGGCCCTCTGTCAGAATCCAGAGTTTCAAGAAGATCGGAGGGGGTCAAAAGTTCGGCCAAAAAAAAAATGACAGTGTTACCCCTTATGTTTTTTTTTCAGGTCCAAATTTTGACCTTCGATATCTCGGCTCTGGAAGGGTCTAGAGCCTCCATTTTTGTGCGCTGGTCGAAGTCTCGTGGCCCTCTGTCAGAATCCAGAGTTTCAAGAAGATCGGAGGGGGTCAAAATTTCGGCCAAAAAAAAAAATGACAGTGTTACCCCTTATGTTTTTTTCAGGTCCAAATTTTGACCTTCGATATCTCGGCTCTGGAAGGGTCTAGAGCCTCCATTTTTGCGCGCTGGTCGAAGTCTCGTGGCCCTCTGTCAGAATCCAGAGTTTCAAGAAAATCAGAGGGGGTCAAAATTTCGGCCAAAAAAAAAAAATGACAGTGTTACCCCTTATGTTTTTTTTTCAGGTCCAAATTTTGACCTTCGATATCTCGGCTCTGGAAGGGTCTAGAGCCTCCATTTTTGCGCGCTGGTCGAAGTCTCGTGGCCCTCTGTCAGAATCCAGAGTTTCAAGAAAATCGGAGGGGGTCAAAATTTCGGCCAAAAAAAAAAATGACAGTGTTACCCCTTATGTTTTTTTTTCAGGTCCAAATTTTGACCTTCGATATCTCGGCTCTGGAAAAGTCTAGAGCCTCCATTTTTGCGCGCTGGTCGAAGTCTCGTGGCCCTCTGTCAGAATCCAGAGTTTCAAGAAAATCGGAGGGGGTCAAAATTTCGGCCAAAAAAAAATAAAATGACAGTGTTACCCCTTATGTTTTTTTTTCGGGGGGTGAAAAATTAAGTTTCTCCAATCTTCTCAAAACTCTGGATTCTGATAGAGGGCCACGAGACATGGACCTGGGTGCAAAAATTGAGGCTCTAGACCCTTCCAGTGCTGAGATATTGAAACTCAAAATTTTGACCAGAAAAAAAAATGACAGTGTTACCCCTTATGTTTTTTTTCGGGGGGTGAAAAATTAAGTTTCTCCAATCTTCTCAAAACTCTGGATTCTGATAGAGGGCCACGAGACATGGACCTGGGTGCAAAAATTGAGGCTCCAAACCCTTCCAGAGCTGAGATATTGAAACTAAAAATTTTGACCAGAAAAAAAAATGACAGTGTTACCCCTTATGTTTTTTTTCAGGGGGTGAAAAATTAAGTTTCTCCAATCTTCTCAAAACTCTGGATTCTGATAGAGGGCCACAAGACATGGACCTGGGTGCAAAATTTGAGACTCCAAACCCTCCCAGAGCTGAGATATTGAAACTCAAAATTTTGACCAGAAAAAAAATGACAGTGTTACCCCTTATGTTTTTTTTCGGGGGGTGAAAAATTAAGTTTCTCCAATCTTCATAAAACTCTGGATTCTGATAGAGGGCCACGAGACATGGACCTGGGTGCAAAAATTGAGGCTCCGAACCCTTCCAGAGCTGAGATATTGAAACTCAAAATTTTGACCAGAAAAAAAAAATGACAGTGTTACCCCTTATGTTTTTTTTTCGGGGGGTGAAAAATTAAGTTTCTCCAATCTTCTCAAAACTCTGGATTCTGATAGAGGGCCACGAGACATGGACCTGGGTGCAAAAATTGAGGATCTAGACCCTTCCAGTGCTGAGATATTGAAACTCAAAATTTTGACCAGAAAAAAAAATGACAGTGTTACCCCTTATGTTTTTTTTTTCAGGTCCAAATTTTGACCTTCGATATCTCGGCTCTGGAAGGGTCTAGAGCCTCCATTTTTGCGCGCTGGTCGAAGTCTCGTGGCCCTCTGTCAGAATCCAGAGTTTCAAGAAAATCGGAGGGGGTCAAAATTTCGGCCAAAAAAAAAATGACAGTGTTACCCCTTATGTTTTTTTTTCAGGTCCAAATTTTGACCTTCGATATCTCGGCTCTGGAAGGGTCTAGAGCCTCCATTTTTGCGCGCTGGTCGAAGTCTCGTGGCCCTCTGTCAGAATCCAGAGTTTCAAGAAGATCGGAGGGGGTCAAAATTTCGGCCAAAAAAAAAAAATGACAGTGTTACCCCTTATGTTTTTTTTTCAGGTCCAAATTTTGACCTTCGATATCTCGGCTCTGGAAGGGTCTAGAGCCTCCATTTTTGCGCGCTGGTCGAAGTCTCGTGGCCCTCTGTCAGAATCCAGAGTTTCAAGAAAATCGGAGGGGGTAAAAATTTCGGCCAAAAAAAAAAAAATGACAGTGTTACCCCTTATGTTTTTTTTTCAGGTCCAAATTTTGACCTTCGATATCTCGGCTCTGGAAGGGTCTAGAGCCTCCATTTTTGTGCGCTGGTCGAAGTCTCGTGGCCCTCTGTCAGAATCCAGAGTTTCAAGAAAATCGGAGGGGGTCAAAATTTCGGCCAAAAAAAAAAAATGACAGTGTTACCCCTTATGTTTTTTTTTCAGGTCCAAATTTTGACCTTCGATATCTCGGCTCTGGAAGGGTCTAGAGCCTCCATTTTTGCGCGCTGGTCGAAGTCTCGTGGCCCTCTGTCAGAATCCAGAGTTTCAAGAAGATCGGAGGGGGTCAAAATTTCGGCCAAAAAAAAAAAAATGACAGTGTTACCCCTTATGTTTTTTTTTCAGGTCCAAATTTTGACCTTCGATATCTCGGCTCTGGAAGGGTCTAGAGCCTCCATTTTTGCGCGCTGGTCGAAGTCTCATGGCCCTCTGTCAGAATCCAGAGTTTCAAGAAAATCGGAGGGGGTCAAAATTTCGGCCAAAAAAAAAAATGACAGTGTTACCCCTTATGTTTTTTTTTCAGGTCCAAATTTTCACCTTCGATATCTCGGCTCTGGAAGGGTCTAGGGCCTCCATTTTTGCGCGCTGGTCGAAGTCTCGTGGCCCTCTGTCAGAATCCAGAGTTTCAAGAAGATCGGAGGGGGTCAAAAGTTCGGCCAAAAAAAAAATGACAGTGTTACCCCTTATGTTTTTTTTTCAGGTCCAAATTTTGACCTTCGATATCTCGGCTCTGGAAGGGTCTAGAGCCTCCATTTTTGTGCGCTGGTCGAAGTCTCGTGGCCCTCTGTCAGAATCCAGAGTTTCAAGAAGATCGGAGGGGGTCAAAATTTCGGCCAAAAAAAAAAATGACAGTGTTACCCCTTATGTTTTTTTCAGGTCCAAATTTTGACCTTCGATATCTCGGCTCTGGAAGGGTCTAGAGCCTCCATTTTTGCGCGCTGGTCGAAGTCTCGTGGCCCTCTGTCAGAATCCAGAGTTTCAAGAAAATCAGAGGGGGTCAAAATTTCGGCCAAAAAAAAAAAATGACAGTGTTACCCCTTATGTTTTTTTTTTCAGGTCCAAATTTTGACCTTCGATATCTCGGCTCTGGAAGGGTCTAGAGCCTCCATTTTTGCGCGCTGGTCGAAGTCTCGTGGCCCTCTGTCAGAATCCAGAGTTTCAAGAAAATCGGAGGGGGTCAAAATTTCGGCCAAAAAAAAAAAATGACAGTGTTACCCCTTATGTTTTTTTTTCAGGTCCAAATTTTGACCTTCGATATCTCGGCTCTGGAAAAGTCTAGAGCCTCCATTTTTGCGCGCTGGTCGAAGTCTCGTGGCCCTCTGTCAGAATCCAGAGTTTCAAGAAAATCGGAGGGGGTCAAAATTTCGGCCAAAAAAAAATAAAATGACAGTGTTACCCCTTATGTTTTTTTTTTCAGGTCCAAATTTTGACCTTCGATATCTCGGCTCTGGAAGGGTCTAGAGCCTCCATTTTTGCGCGCTGGTCGAAGTCTCGTTGCCCTCTGTCAGAATCCAGAGTTTCAAGAAGATCGGAGGGGGTCAAAATTTCGGCCAAAAAAGAAAAATGACAGTGTTACCCCTTATGTTTTTTTTTCAGGTCCAAATTTTGACCTTCGATATCTCGGCTCTGGAAGGGTCTAGAGCCTCCATTTTTGCACGCTGGTCGAAGTCTCGTGGCCCTCTGTCAGAATCCAGAGTTTCAAGAAGATCGGAGGGGGTCAAAATTTCGGCCAAAAAAAAAAAAATGACAGTGTTACCCCTTATGTTTTTTTTCAGGTCCAAATTTTGACCTTCGATATCTCGGCTCTGGAAGGGTCTAGAGCCTCCATTTTTGCGCGCTGGTCGAAGTCTCGTGGCCCTCTGTCAGAATCCAGAGTTTCAAGAAAATCGGAGGGGGTCAAAATTTCGGCCAAAAAAAAAAAATGACAGTGTTACCCCTTATGTTTTTTTTTTCAGGTCCAAATTTTGACCTTCGATATCTCGGCTCTGGAAGGGTCTAGAGCCTCCATTTTTGCGCGCTGGTCGAAGTCTCGTGGCCCTCTGTCAGAATCCAGAGTTTCAAGAAAATCGGAGGGGGTCAAAATTTCGGCCAAAAAAAAAAATGACAGTGTTACCCCTTATGTTTTTTTTTTCAGGTCCAAATTTTGACCTTCGATATCTCGGCTCTGGAAGGGTCTAGAGCCTCCATTTTTGCGCGCTGGTCGAAGTCTTGTGGCCCTCTGTCAGAATCCAGAGTTTCAAGAAGATCGGAGGGGGTCAAAATTTCGGCCAAAAAAAAAAAAAATGACAGTGTTACCCCTTATGTTTTTTTTTCAGGTCCAAATTTTGACCTTCGATATCTCGGCTCTGGAAGGGTCTAGAGCCTCCATTTTTGCGCGCTGGTCGAAGTCTCGTGGCCCTCTGTCAGAATCCAGAGTTTCAAGAAAATCGGAGGGGGTCAAAATTTCGGCCAAAAAAAAAAAATGATAGTGTTACCCCTTATGTTTTTTTTTCAGGTCCAAATTTTGACCTTCGATATCTCGGCTCTGGAAGGGTCTAGAGCCTCCATTTTTGCGCGCTGGTCGAAGTCTCGTGGCCCTCTGTCAGAATCCAGAGTTTCAAGAAGATCGGAGGGGGTCAAAATTTCGGCCAAAAAAAAAAAATGACAGTGTTACCCCTTATGTTTTTTTTTCAGGTCCAAATTTTGACCTTCGATATCTCGGCTCTGGAAGGGTCTAGAGCCTCCATTTTTGCGCGCTGGTCGAAGTCTCGTGGCCCTCTGTCAGAATCCAGAGTTTCAAGAAAATCGGAGGGGGTCAAAATTTCGGCCAAAAAAAAAATGACAGTGTTACCCCTTATGTTTTTTTTTCAGGTCCAAATTTTGACCTTCGATATCTCGGCTCTGGAAGGGTCTAGAGCCTCCATTTTTGCGCGCTGGTCGAAGTCTCGTGGCCCTCTGTCAGAATCCAGAGTTTCAAGAAGATCGGAGGGGGTCAAAATTTCGGCCAAAAAAAAAAAAATGACAGTGTTACCCCTTATGTTTTTTTTCAGGTCCAAATTTTGACCTTCGATATCTCGGCTCTGGAAGGGTCTAGAGCCTCCATTTTTGCACGCTGGTCGAAGTCTCATGGCCCTCTGTCAGAATCCAGAGTTTCAAGAAAATCGGAGGGGGTCAAAATTTCGGCCAAAAAAAAAAATGACAGTGTTACCCCTTATGTTTTTTTTTCAGGTCCAAATTTTGACCTTCGATATCTCTGCTCTGGAAGGGTCTAGGGCCTCCATTTTTGCGCGCTGGTCGAAGTCTCGTGGCCCTCTGTCAGAATCCAGAGTTTCAAGAAGATCGGAGGGGGTCAAAATTTCGGCCAAAAAAAAAAAAATGACAGTGTTACCCCTTATGTTTTTTTTTCAGGTCCAAATTTTGACCTTCGATATCTCGGCTCTGGAAGGGTCTAGAGCCTCCATTTTTGCGCGCTGGTCGAAGTCTCGTGGCCCTCTGTCAGAATCCAGAGTTTCAAGAAGATCGGAGGGGGTCAAAATTTCGGCCAAAAAAAAAAAATGACAGTGTTACCCCTTATGTTTTTTTCAGGTCCAAATTTTGACCTTCGATATCTCGGCTCTGGAAGGGTCTAGAGCCTCCATTTTTGCGCGCTGGTCGAAGTCTCGTGGCCCTCTGTCAGAATCCAGAGTTTCAAGAAAATCAGAGGGGGTCAAAATTTCGGCCAAAAAAAAAAAATGACAGTGTTACCCCTTATATATTTTTTTTCAGGTCCAAATTTTGACCTTCGATATCTCGGCTCTGGAAGGGTCTAGAGCCTCCATTTTTGCGCGCTGGTCGAAGTCTCGTGGCCCTCTGTCAGAATCCAGAGTTTCAAGAAGATCGGAGGGGGTCAAAATTTCGGCCAAAAAAAAAAAAATGACAGTGTTACCCCTTATGTTTTTTTTTCAGGTCCAAATTTTGACCTTCGATATCTCGGCTCTGGAAGGGTCTAGAGCCTCCATTTTTTTCGCGCTGGTCGAAGTCTCGTGGCCCTCTGTCAGAATCCAGAGTTTCAAGAAAATCTGAGGGGGTCAAAATTTCGGCCAAAAAAAAAAAATGACAGTGTTACCCCTTATGTTTTTTTTTCAGGTCCAAATTTTGACCTTCGATAACTCGGCTCTGGAAGGGTCTAGAGCCTCCATTTTTGCGCGCTGGTTGAAGTCTCGTGGCCCTCTGTCAGAATCCAGAGTTTCAAGAAGATCGGAAGGGGTCAAAATTTCGGCCAAAAAAAAAAATGACAGTGTTACCCCTTATGTTTTTTTTTTCAGGTCCAAATTTTTACCTTCGATATCTCGGCTCTGGAAGGGTCTAGAGCCTCCATTTTTGCGCGCTGGTCGAAGTCTTGTGGCCCTCTGTCAGAATCCAGAGTTTCAAGAAAATCGGAGGGGGTCAAAATTTCGGCCAAAAAAAAATGACAGTGTTACCCCTTATGTTTTTTTTTTCAGGTCCAAATTTTGACCTTCGATATCTCGGCTCTGGAAGAGTCTAGAGCCTCCATTTTTGCGCGCTGGTCGAAGTCTCGTGGCCCTCTGTCAGAATCCAGAGTTTCAAGAAAATCGGAGGGGGTCAAAATTTCGGCCAAAAAAAAAAAATGGCAGTGTTACCCCTTATGTTTTTTTTTCAGGTCCAAATTTTGACCTTCGATATCTCGGCTCTGGAAGGGTCTAGAGCCTCCGTTTTTGCACGCTGGTCGAAGTCTCGTGGCCCTCTGTCAGAATCCAGAGTTTCAAGAAGATCGGAGGGGGTCAAAATTTCGGCCAAAAAAAAAAAAATGACAGTGTTACCCCTTATGTTTTTTTTCAGGTCCAAATTTTGACCTTCGATATCTCGGCTCTGGAAGGGTCTAGAGCCTCCATTTTTGCGCGCTGGTCGAAGTCTCGTGGCCCTCTGTCAGAATCCAGAGTTTCAAGAAAATCGGAGGGGGTCAAAATTTCGGCCAAAAAAAAAAAATGACAGTGTTACCCCTTATGTTTTTTTTTTCAGGTCCAAATTTTGACCTTCGATATCTCGGCTCTGGAAGGGTCTAGAGCCTCCATTTTTGCGCGCTGGTCGAAGTCTCGTGGCCCTCTGTCAGAATCCAGAGTTTCAAGAAAATGGGAGGGGGTCAAAATTTCGGCCAAAAAAAAAATGGCAGTGTTACCCCTTATGTTTTTTTTTTCAGGTCCAAATTTTGACCTTCGATATCTCGGCTCTGGAAGGGTCTAGAGCCTCCATTTTTGCGCGCTGGTCGAAGTCTCGTGGCCCTCTGTCAGAATCCAGAGTTTCAAGAAGATCGGAGGGGGTCAAAATTTCGGCCAAAAAAAAAAAAAATGACAGTGTTACCCCTTATGTTTTTTTTTCAGGTCCAAATTTTGACCTTCGATATCTCGGCTCTGGAAGGGTCTAGAGCCTCCATTTTTGCGCGCTGGTCGAAGTCTCGTGGCCCTCTGTCAGAATCCAGAGTTTCAAAAAATCGGAGGGGTCAAAATTTCGGCCAAAAAAAAAAAATGACAGTGTTACCCCTTATGTTTTTTTTTCAGGTCCAAATTTTGACCTTCGATATCTCGGCTCTGGAAGGGTCTAGAGCCTCCATTTTTGCGCGCTGGTCGAAGTCTCGTGGCCCTCTGTCAGAATCCAGAGTTTCAAGAAAAACGGAGGGGGTCAAAATTTCGGCCAAAAAAAAAATGACAGTGTTACCCCTTATGTTTTTTTTTTCAGGTCCAAATTTTGACCTTCGATATCTCGGCTCTGGAAGGGTCTAGAGCCTCCATTTTTGCGCGCTGGTCGAAGTCTCGTGGCCCTCTGTCAGAATCCAGTGTTTCAAGAAGATCGGAGGGGGTCAAAATTTCGGCCAAAAAAAAAAATGACAGTGTTACCCCTTATGTTTTTTTTTCAGGTCCAAATTTTGACCTTCGATATCTCGGCTCTGGAAGGGTCTAGAGCCTCCATTTTTGCGCGCTGGTCGAAGTCTCGTGGCCCTCTGTCAGAATCCAGAGTTTCAAGAAAATCGGAGGGGGTCAAAATTTCGGCCAAAAAAAAAAAAAAATGACAGTGTTACCCCTTATGTTTTTTTTTCAGGTCCAAATTTTGACCTTCGATATCTCGGCTCTGGAAAAGTCTAGAGCCTCCATTTTTGCGCGCTGGTCGAAGTCTTGTGGCCCTCTGTCAGAATCCAGAGTTTCAAGAAAATCGGAGGGGGTCAAAATTTCGGCCAAAAAAAATAAAATGACAGTGTTACCCCTTATGTTTTTTTTTTCAGGTCCAAATTTTGACCTTCGATATCTCGGCTCTGGAAGGGTCTAGAGCCTCCATTTTTGCGCGCTGGTCGAAGTCTCGTGGCCCTCTGTCAGAATCCAGAGTTTCAAGAAGATCGGAGGGGGTCAAAATTTTGGCCAAAAAAAAAAAAAATGACAGTGTTACCCCTTATGTTTTTTTTTTTCAGGTCCAAATTTTGACCTTCGATATCTCGGCTCTGGAAGGGTCTAGAGCCTCCATTTTTGTGCGCTGGTCGAAGTCTCGTGGCCCTCTGTCAGAATCCAGAGTTTCAAGAAGATCGGAGGGGGTCAAAATTTCGGCCAAAAAAAAAAAATGACAGTGTTACCCCTTATGTTTTTTTTTTCAGGTCCAAATTTTGACCTTCGATATCTCGGCTCTGGAAGGGCCTAGAGCCTCCATTTTTGCGCGCTGGTCGAAGTCTCGTGGCCCTCTGTCAGAATCCAGAGTTTCAAGAAGATCGGAGGGGGTCAAAATTTTGGCCAAAAAAAAAAAACATAAGGGGTAACACTGTCATTTTTTTTTTGGCCGAAATTTTGACCCCCTCCGATCTTCTTGAAACTCTGGATTCTGACAGAGGGCCACGAGACATCGACCAGCACGCAAAAATGGAGGCTCTAGACCCTTCCAGAGCCGAGATATCGAAGGTCAAACTTTCAGCCAAAAAAAAAAAATGACAGTGTTACCCCTTATGTTTTTTTTTCGGGCCGAAATTTTGACCTTCGATATCTCGGCTCTGGAAGGGTCTAGAGCCTCCATTTTTGCGCGCTGGTCGATGTCTCGTGGCCCTCTGTCAGAATCCAGAGTTTCAAGAAGATCGGAGGGGGTCAAAATTTCGGCCAAAAAAAAAATGACAGTGTTACCCCTTATGTTTTTTTTTTTTTTGGCCAAAATTTTGACCCCCTCCGATCTTCTTGAAACTCTGGATTCTGACAGAGGGCCACGAGACATCGACCAGCGCGCAAAAATGGAGGCTCTAGACCCTTCCAGAGCCGAGATATCGAAGGTCAAACTTTCAGCCAAAAAAAAAAATGACAGTGTTACCCCTTATGTTTTTTTTTCGGGCCGAAATTTTGACCTTCGATATCTCGGCTCTGGAAGGGTCTAGAGCCTCCATTTTTGCGCGCTGGTCGATGTCTCGTGGCCCTCTGTCAGAATCCAGAGTTTCAAGAAGATCGGAGGGGGTCAAAATTTCGGCCAAAAAAGAAAAATGACAGTGTTACCCCTTATGTTTTTTTTTCAGGTCCAAATTTTGACCTTCGATATCTCGGCTCTGGAAGGGTCTAGAGCCTCCATTTTTGCACGCTGGTCGAAGTCTCGTGGCCCTCTGTCAGAATCCAGAGTTTCAAGAAGATCGGAGGGGGTCAAAATTTCGGCCAAAAAAAAAAAAATGACAGTGTTACCCCTTATGTTTTTTTTTCAGGTCCAAATTTTGACCTTCGATATCTCGGCTCTGGAAGGGTCTAGAGCCTCCATTTTTGCGCGCTGGTCGAAGTCTCGTGGCCCTCTGTCAGAATCCAGAGTTTCAAGAAAATCGGAGGGGGTCAAAATTTCGGCCAAAAAAAAAAAATGATAGTGTTACCCCTTATGTTTTTTTTTCAGGTCCAAATTTTGACCTTCGATATCTCGGCTCTGGAAGGGTCTAGAGCCTCCATTTTTGCGCGCTGGTCGAAGTCTCGTGGCCCTCTGTCAGAATCCAGAGTTTCAAGAAGATCGGAGGGGGTCAAAATTTCGGCCAAAAAAAAAAAATGACAGTGTTACCCCTTATGTTTTTTTTTCAGGTCCAAATTTTGACCTTCGATATCTCGGCTCTGGAAGGGTCTAGAGCCTCCATTTTTGCGCGCTGGTCGAAGTCTCGTGGCCCTCTGTCAGAATCCAGAGTTTCAAGAAAATCGGAGGGGGTCAAAATTTCGGCCAAAAAAAAAATGACAGTGTTACCCCTTATGTTTTTTTTTTCAGGTCCAAATTTTGACCTTCGATATCTCGGCTCTGGAAGGGTCTAGAGCCTCCATTTTTGCGCGCTGGTCGAAGTCTCGTGGCCCTCTGTCAGAATCCAGAGTTTCAAGAAGATCGGAGGGGGTCAAAATTTCGGCCAAAAAAAAAAAAAATGACAGTGTTACCCCTTATGTTTTTTTTCAGGTCCAAATTTTGACCTTCGATATCTCGGCTCTGGAAGGGTCTAGAGCCTCCATTTTTGCGCGCTGGTCGAAGTCTCATGGCCCTCTGTCAGAATCCAGAGTTTCAAGAAAATCGGAGGGGGTCAAAATTTCGGCCAAAAAAAAAAAATGACAGTGTTACCCCTTATGTTTTTTTTTCAGGTCCAAATTTTGACCTTCGATATCTCTGCTCTGGAAGGGTCTAGGGCCTCCATTTTTGCGCGCTGGTCGAAGTCTCGTGGCCCTCTGTCAGAATCCAGAGTTTCAAGAAGATCGGAGGGGGTCAAAATTTCGGCCAAAAAAAAAAAATGACAGTGTTACCCCTTATGTTTTTTTTTCAGGTCCAAATTTTGACCTTCGATATCTCGGCTCTGGAAGGGTCTAGAGCCTCCATTTTTGCGCGCTGGTCGAAGTCTCGTGGCCCTCTGTCAGAATCCAGAGTTTCAAGAAGATCGGAGGGGGTCAAAATTTCGGCCAAAAAAAAAAAATGACAGTGTTACCCCTTATGTTTTTTTCAGGTCCAAATTTTGACCTTCGATATCTCGGCTCTGGAAGGGTCTAGAGCCTCCATTTTTGCGCGCTGGTCGAAGTCTCGTGGCCCTCTGTCAGAATCCAGAGTTTCAAGAAAATCAGAGGGGGTCAAAATTTCGGCCAAAAAAAAAAAATGACAGTGTTACCCCTTATGTTTTTTTTTTCAGGTCCAAATTTTGACCTTCGATATCTCGGCTCTGGAAGGGTCTAGAGCCTCCATTTTTGCGCGCTGGTCGAAGTCTCGTGGCCCTCTGTCAGAATCCAGAGTTTCAAGAAAATCGGAGGGGGTCAAAATTTCGGCCAAAAAAAAAAATGACAGTGTTACCCCTTATGTTTTTTTTTTCAGGTCCAAATTTTGACCTTCGATATCTCGGCTCTGGAAGGGTCTAGAGCCTCCATTTTTGCGCGCTGGTCGAAGTCTCGTGGCCCTCTGTCAGAATCCAGAGTTTCAAGAAGATCGGAGGGGGTCAAAATTTCGGCCAAAAAAAAAAAAATGACAGTGTTACCCCTTATGTTTTTTTTTCAGGTCCAAATTTTGACCTTCGATATCTCGGCTCTGGAAGGGTCTAGAGCCTCCATTTTTTTCGCGCTGGTCGAAGTCTCGTGGCCCTCTGTCAGAATCCAGAGTTTCAAGAAAATCTGAGGGGGTCAAAATTTCGGCCAAAAAAAAAAAATGACAGTGTTACCCCTTATGTTTTTTTTTCAGGTCCAAATTTTGACCTTCGATAACTCGGCTCTGGAAGGGTCTAGAGCCTCCATTTTTGCGCGCTGGTTGAAGTCTCGTGGCCCTCTGTCAGAATCCAGAGTTTCAAGAAGATCGGAAGGGGTCAAAATTTCGGCCAAAAAAAAAAAATGACAGTGTTACCCCTTATGTTTTTTTTTTCAGGTCCAAATTTTTACCTTCGATATCTCGGCTCTGGAAGGGTCTAGAGCCTCCATTTTTGCGCGCTGGTCGAAGTCTTGTGGCCCTCTGTCAGAATCCAGAGTTTCAAGAAAATCGGAGGGGGTCAAAATTTCGGCCAAAAAAAATTGACAGTGTTACCCCTTATGTTTTTTTTTTCAGGTCCAAATTTTGACCTTCGATATCTCGGCTCTGGAAGAGTCTAGAGCCTCCATTTTTGCGCGCTGGTCGAAGTCTCGTGGCCCTCTGTCAGAATCCAGAGTTTCAAGAAAATCGGAGGGGGTCAAAATTTCGGCCAAAAAAAAAAAATGGCAGTGTTACCCCTTATGTTTTTTTTTCAGGTCCAAATTTTGACCTTCGATATCTCGGCTCTGGAAGGGTCTAGAGCCTCCGTTTTTGCACGCTGGTCGAAGTCTCGTGGCCCTCTGTTAGAATCCAGAGTTTCAAGAAGATCGGAGGGGGTCAAAATTTCGGCCAAAAAAAAAAAATGACAGTGTTACCCCTTATGTTTTTTTTCAGGTCCAAATTTTGACCTTCGATATCTCGGCTCTGGAAGGGTCTAGAGCCTCCATTTTTGCGCGCTGGTCGAAGTCTCGTGGCCCTCTGTCAGAATCCAGAGTTTCAAGAAAATCGGAGGGGGTCAAAATTTCGGCCAAAAAAAAAAAATGACAGTGTTACCCCTTATGTTTTTTTTTTCAGGTCCAAATTTTGACCTTCGATATCTCGGCTCTGGAAGGGTCTAGAGCCTCCATTTTTGCGCGCTGGTCGAAGTCTCGTGGCCCTCTGTCAGAATCCAGAGTTTCAAGAAAATGGGAGGGGGTCAAAATTTCGGCCAAAAAAAAAATGGCAGTGTTACCCCTTATGTTTTTTTTTTCAGGTCCAAATTTTGACCTTCGATATCTCGGCTCTGGAAGGGTCTAGAGCCTCCATTTTTGCGCGCTGGTCGAAGTCTCGTGGCCCTCTGTCAGAATCCAGAGTTTCAAGAAGATCGGAGGGGGTCAAAATTTCGGCCAAAAAAAAAAAAAATGACAGTGTTACCCCTTATGTTTTTTTTTCAGGTCCAAATTTTGACCTTCGATATCTCGGCTCTGGAAGGGTCTAGAGCCTCCATTTTTGCGCGCTGGTCGAAGTCTCGTGGCCCTCTGTCAGAATCCAGAGTTTCAAGAAAAACGGAGGGGGTCAAAATTTCGGCCAAAAAAAAAAATGACAGTGTTACCCCTTATGTTTTTTTTTTCAGGTCCAAATTTTGACCTTCAATATCTCGGCTCTGGAAGGGTCTAGAGCCTCCATTTTTGCGCGCTGGTCGAAGTCTCGTGGCCCTCTGTCAGAATCCAGAGTTTCAAGAAAATCGGAGGGGGTCAAAATTTCGGCCAAAAAAAAAAAAAAATGACAGTGTTACCCCTTATGTTTTTTTTTCAGGTCCAAATTTTGACCTTCGATATCTCGGCTCTGGAAAAGTCTAGAGCCTCCATTTTTGCGCGCTGGTCGAAGTCTTGTGGCCCTCTGTCAGAATCCAGAGTTTCAAGAAAATCGGAGGGGGTCAAAATTTCGGCCAAAAAAAAAAAAAATGACAGTGTTACCCCTTATGTTTTTTTTTTCAGGTCCAAATTTTGACCTTCGATATCTCGGCTCTGGAAGGGTCTAGAGCCTCCATTTTTGTGCGCTGGTCGAAGTCTCGTGGCCCTCTGTCAGAATCCAGAGTTTCAAGAAGATCGGAGGGGGTCAAAATTTCGGCCAAAAAAAAAAAATAACAGTGTTACCCCTTATGTTTTTTTTTTCAGGTCCAAATTTTGACCTTCGATATCTCGGCTCTGGAAGGGCCTAGAGCCTCCATTTTTGCGCGCTGGTCGAAGTCTCGTGGCCCTCTGTCAGAATCCAGAGTTTCAAGAAGATCGGAGGGGGTCAAAATTTTGGCCAAAAAAAAAAAACATAAGGGGTAACACTGTCATTTTTTTTTTGGCCGAAATTTTGACCCCCTCCGATCTTCTTGAAACTCTGGATTCTGACAGAGGGCCACGAGACATCGACCAGCGCGCAAAAATGGAGACTCTAGACCCTTCCAGAGCCGAGATATCGAAGGTCAAACTTTCAGCCAAAAAAAAAAAATGACAGTGTTACCCCTTATGTTTTTTTTTCGGGCCGAAATTTTGACCTTCGATATCTCGGCTCTGGAAGGGTCTAGAGCCTCCATTTTTGCGCGCTGGTCGATGTCTCGTGGCCCTCTGTCAGAATCCAGAGTTTCAAGAAGATCGGAGGGGGTCAAAATTTCGGCCAAAAAAAAAATGACAGTGTTACCCCTTATGTTTTTTTTTTTTTTGGCCAAAATTTTGACCCCCTCCGATCTTCTTGAAACTCTGGATTCTGACAGAGGGCCACGAGACATCGACCAGCGCGCAAAAATGGAGGCTCTAGACCCTTCCAGAGCCGAGATATCGAAGGTCAAACTTTCAGCCAAAAAAAAAAATGACAGTGTTACCCCTTATGTTTTTTTTTCGGGCCGAAATTTTGACCTTCGATATCTCGGCTCTGGAAGGGTCTAGAGCCTCCATTTTTGCGCGCTGGTTGATGTCTCGTGGCCCTCTGTCAGAATCCAGAGTTTCAAGAAGATCGGAGGGGGTCAAAATTTCGGCCAAAAAAAAAAATGACAGTGTTACCCCTTATGTTTTTTTTTTTTGGCCAAAATTTTGACCCCCTCCGATCTTCTTGAAACTCTGGTTCTGACAGAGGGCCACGAGACATCGACCAGCGCGCAAAAATGGAGGCTCTAGACCCTTCCAGAGCCGAGATATCGAAGGTCAAAATTTCGGCCCGAAAAAAAAACATAAGGGGTAACACTGTCATTTTTTTTTTTGGCTGAAAGTTTGACCTTCGATATCTCGGCTCTGGAAGGGTCTAGAGCCTCCATTTTTGCGCGCTGGTCGATGTCTCGTGGCCCTCTGTCAGAATCCAGAGTTTCAAGAAGATCGGAGGGGGTCAAAATTTCGGCCAAAAAAAAAATGACAGTGTTACCCCTTATGTTTTTTTTTTTTGGCCAAAATTTTGACCCCCTCCGATCTTCTTGAAACTCTGGATTCTGACAGAGGGCCACGAGACATCGACCAGCGCGCAAAAATGGAGGCTCTAGACCCTTCCAGAGCCGAGATATCGAAGGTCAAAATTTCGGGCAGAAAAAAAAACATAAGGGGTAACACTGTCATTTTTTTTTTTGGCTGAAAGTTTGACCTTCGATATCTCGGCTCTGGAAGGGTCTAGAGCCTCCATTTTTGCGCGCTGGTCGATGTCTCGTGGCCCTCTGTCAGAATCCAGAGTTTCAAGAAGATCGGAGGGGATCAAAATTTCGGCCAAAAAAAAAAATGACAGTGTTACCCCTTATGTTTTTTTTTTTTGGCCAAAATTTTGACCCCCTCCGATCTTCTTGAAACTCTGGATTCTGACAGAGGGCCACGAGACATCGACCAGCGCGCAAAAATGGAGGCTCTAGACCCTTCCAGAGCCGAGATATCGAAAGTCAAACTTTCAGCCAAAAAAAAAATGACAGTGTTACCCCTTATGTTTTTTTTTCGGGCAGAAATTTTGACCTTCGATATCTCGGCTCTGGAAGGGTCTAGAGCCTCCATTTTTGCGCGCTGGTCGATGTCTCGTGGCCCTCTGTCAGAATCCAGAGTTTCAAGAAGATCGGAGGGGGTCAAAATTTTGGCCAAAAAAAAAAAACATAAGGGGTAACACTGTCATTTTTTTTTTTGGCCGAAATTTTGACCCCCTCCGATCTTCTTGAAACTCTGGATTCTGACAGAGGGCCACGAGACATCGACCAGCGCGCAAAAATGGAGGCTCTAGACCCTTCCAGAGCCGAGAT
The DNA here is from genome assembly GCA_038021265.1 of Cyprinella venusta. Taxonomy (NCBI): domain Eukaryota; kingdom Metazoa; phylum Chordata; class Actinopteri; order Cypriniformes; family Leuciscidae; genus Cyprinella; species Cyprinella venusta. The sequence continues at coordinate 21,874,133 of CM075874.1, read as the reverse complement.
ATCGAAGGTCAAACTTTCAGACAAAAAAAAAAAAATGACAGTGTTACCCCTTATGTTTTTTTTTCGGGCCGAAATTTTGACCTTCGATATCTCGGCTCTGGAAGGGTCTAGAGCCTCCATTTTTGCGCGCTGGTCGATGTCTCGTGGCCCTCTGTCAGAATCCAGAGTTTCAAGAAGATCGGAGGGGGTCAAAATTTTGGCCAAAAAAAAAAAACATAAGGGGTAACACTGTCATTTTTTTTTTGGCCGAAATTTTGACCCCCTCCGATCTTCTTGAAACTCTGGATTCTGACAGAGGGCCACGAGACATCGACCAGCGCGCAAAAATGGAGGCTCTAGACCCTTCCAGAGCCGAGATATCGAAGGTCAAAATTTCGGGCCGAAAAAAAAACATAAGGGGTAACACTGTCATTTTTTTTTTTGGCTGAAAGTTTGACCTTCGATATCTCGGCTCTGGAAGGGTCTAGAGCCTCCATTTTTGCGCGCTGGTCGATGTCTCGTGGCCCTCTGTCAGAATCCAGAGTTTCAAGAAGATCGGAGGGGGTCAAAATTTTGGCCAAAAAAAAAAAACATAAGGGGTAACACTGTCATTTTTTTTTTTGGCCGAAATTTTGACCCCCTCCGATCTTCTTGAAACTCTGGATTCTGACAGAGGGCCACGAGACATCGACCAGCGCGCAAAAATGGAGGCTCTAGACCCTTCCAGAGCCGAGATATCGAAGGTCAAACTTTCAGCCAAAAAAAAAATGACAATGTTACCCCTTATGTTTTTTTTTCGGGCCGAAATTTTGACCTTCGATATCTCGGCTCTGGAAGGGTCTAGAGCCTCCATTTTTGCGCGCTGGTCGATGTCTCGTGGCCCTCTGTCAGAATCCAGAGTTTCAAGAAGATCGGAGGGGGTCAAAATTTCGGCCAAAAAAGAAAAATGACAGTGTTACCCCTTATGTTTTTTTTTCAGGTCCAAATTTTGACCTTCGATATCTCGGCTCTGGAAGGGTCTAGAGCCTCCATTTTTGCACGCTGGTCGAAGTCTCGTGGCCCTCTGTCAGAATCCAGAGTTTCAAGAAGATCGGAGGGGGTCAAAATTTCGGCCAAAAAAAAAAAAATGACAGTGTTACCCCTTATGTTTTTTTTTCAGGTCCAAATTTTGACCTTCGATATCTCGGCTCTGGAAGGGTCTAGAGCCTCCATTTTTGCGCGCTGGTCGAAGTCTCGTGGCCCTCTGTCAGAATCCAGAGTTTCAAGAAAATCGGAGGGGGTCAAAATTTCGGCCAAAAAAAAAAAATGATAGTGTTACCCCTTATGTTTTTTTTTCAGGTCCAAATTTTGACCTTCGATATCTCGGCTCTGGAAGGGTCTAGAGCCTCCATTTTTGCGCGCTGGTCGAAGTCTCGTGGCCCTCTGTCAGAATCCAGAGTTTCAAGAAGATCGGAGGGGGTCAAAATTTCGGCCAAAAAAAAAAAATGACAGTGTTACCCCTTATGTTTTTTTTTCAGGTCCAAATTTTGACCTTCGATATCTCGGCTCTGGAAGGGTCTAGAGCCTCCATTTTTGCGCGCTGGTCGAAGTCTCGTGGCCCTCTGTCAGAATCCAGAGTTTCAAGAAAATCGGAGGGGGTCAAAATTTCGGCCAAAAAAAAAATGACAGTGTTACCCCTTATGTTTTTTTTTTCAGGTCCAAATTTTGACCTTCGATATCTCGGCTCTGGAAGGGTCTAGAGCCTCCATTTTTGCGCGCTGGTCGAAGTCTCGTGGCCCTCTGTCAGAATCCAGAGTTTCAAGAAGATCGGAGGGGGTCAAAATTTCGGCCAAAAAAAAAAAAAATGACAGTGTTACCCCTTATGTTTTTTTTCAGGTCCAAATTTTGACCTTCGATATCTCGGCTCTGGAAGGGTCTAGAGCCTCCATTTTTGCGCGCTGGTCGAAGTCTCATGGCCCTCTGTCAGAATCCAGAGTTTCAAGAAAATCGGAGGGGGTCAAAATTTCGGCCAAAAAAAAAAAATGACAGTGTTACCCCTTATGTTTTTTTTTCAGGTCCAAATTTTGACCTTCGATATCTCTGCTCTGGAAGGGTCTAGGGCCTCCATTTTTGCGCGCTGGTCGAAGTCTCGTGGCCCTCTGTCAGAATCCAGAGTTTCAAGAAGATCGGAGGGGGTCAAAATTTCGGCCAAAAAAAAAAATGACAGTGTTACCCCTTATGTTTTTTTTTCAGGTCCAAATTTTGACCTTCGATATCTCGGCTCTGGAAGGGTCTAGAGCCTCCATTTTTGCGCGCTGGTCGAAGTCTCGTGGCCCTCTGTCAGAATCCAGAGTTTCAAGAAGATCGGAGGGGGTCAAAATTTCGGCCAAAAAAAAAAAATGACAGTGTTACCCCTTATGTTTTTTTCAGGTCCAAATTTTGACCTTCGATATCTCGGCTCTGGAAGGGTCTAGAGCCTCCATTTTTGCGCGCTGGTCGAAGTCTCGTGGCCCTCTGTCAGAATCCAGAGTTTCAAGAAAATCAGAGGGGGTCAAAATTTCGGCCAAAAAAAAAAAATGACAGTGTTACCCCTTATGTTTTTTTTTTCAGGTCCAAATTTTGACCTTCGATATCTCGGCTCTGGAAGGGTCTAGAGCCTCCATTTTTGCGCGCTGGTCGAAGTCTCGTGGCCCTCTGTCAGAATCCAGAGTTTCAAGAAAATCGGAGGGGGTCAAAATTTCGGCCAAAAAAAAAAAATGACAGTGTTACCCCTTATGTTTTTTTTTTCAGGTCCAAATTTTGACCTTCGATATCTCGGCTCTGGAAGGGTCTAGAGCCTCCATTTTTGCGCGCTGGTCGAAGTCTCGTGGCCCTCTGTCAGAATCCAGAGTTTCAAGAAGATCGGAGGGGGTCAAAATTTCGGCCAAAAAAAAAAAAATGACAGTGTTACCCCTTATGTTTTTTTTTCAGGTCCAAATTTTGACCTTCGATATCTCGGCTCTGGAAGGGTCTAGAGCCTCCATTTTTTTCGCGCTGGTCGAAGTCTCGTGGCCCTCTGTCAGAATCCAGAGTTTCAAGAAAATCTGAGGGGGTCAAAATTTCGGCCAAAAAAAAAAAATGACAGTGTTACCCCTTATGTTTTTTTTTCAGGTCCAAATTTTGACCTTCGATAACTCGGCTCTGGAAGGGTCTAGAGCCTCCATTTTTGCGCGCTGGTTGAAGTCTCGTGGCCCTCTGTCAGAATCCAGAGTTTCAAGAAGATCGGAAGGGGTCAAAATTTCGGCCAAAAAAAAAAAATGACAGTGTTACCCCTTATGTTTTTTTTTTCAGGTCCAAATTTTTACCTTCGATATCTCGGCTCTGGAAGGGTCTAGAGCCTCCATTTTTGCGCGCTGGTCGAAGTCTTGTGGCCCTCTGTCAGAATCCAGAGTTTCAAGAAAATCGGAGGGGGTCAAAATTTCGGCCAAAAAAAATTGACAGTGTTACCCCTTATGTTTTTTTTTTCAGGTCCAAATTTTGACCTTTGATATCTCGGCTCTGGAAGAGTCTAGAGCCTCCATTTTTGCGCGCTGGTCGAAGTCTCGTGGCCCTCTGTCAGAATCCAGAGTTTCAAGAAAATCGGAGGGGGTCAAAATTTCGGCCAAAAAAAAAAAATGGCAGTGTTACCCCTTATGTTTTTTTTTCAGGTCCAAATTTTGACCTTCGATATCTCGGCTCTGGAAGGGTCTAGAGCCTCCGTTTTTGCACGCTGGTCGAAGTCTCGTGGCCCTCTGTCAGAATCCAGAGTTTCAAGAAGATCGGAGGGGGTCAAAATTTCGGCCAAAAAAAAAAAAATGACAGTGTTACCCCTTATGTTTTTTTTCAGGTCCAAATTTTGACCTTCGATATCTCGGCTCTGGAAGGGTCTAGAGCCTCCATTTTTGCGCGCTGGTCGAAGTCTCGTGGCCCTCTGTCAGAATCCAGAGTTTCAAGAAAATCGGAGGGGGTCAAAATTTCGGCCAAAAAAAAAAAATGACAGTGTTACCCCTTATGTTTTTTTTTTCAGGTCCAAATTTTGACCTTCGATATCTCGGCTCTGGAAGGGTCTAGAGCCTCCATTTTTGCGCGCTGGTCGAAGTCTCGTGGCCCTCTGTCAGAATCCAGAGTTTCAAGAAAATGGGAGGGGGTCAAAATTTCGGCCAAAAAAAAAATGGCAGTGTTACCCCTTATGTTTTTTTTTTCAGGTCCAAATTTTGACCTTCGATATCTCGGCTCTGGAAGGGTCTAGAGCCTCCATTTTTGCGCGCTGGTCGAAGTCTCGTGGCCCTCTGTCAGAATCCAGAGTTTCAAGCAGATCGGAGGGGGTCAAAATTTCGGCCAAAAAAAAAAAAAATGACAGTGTTACCCCTTATGTTTTTTTTTCAGGTCCAAATTTTGACCTTCGATATCTCGGCTCTGGAAGGGTCTAGAGCCTCCATTTTTGCGCGCTGGTCGAAGTCTCGTGGCCCTCTGTCAGAATCCAGAGTTTCAAGAAAAACGGAGGGGGTCAAAATTTCGGCCAAAAAAAAAAATGACAGTGTTACCCCTTATGTTTTTTTTTTCAGGTCCAAATTTTGACCTTCAATATCTCGGCTCTGGAAGGGTCTAGAGCCTCCATTTTTGCGCGCTGGTCGAAGTCTCGTGGCCCTCTGTCAGAATCCAGAGTTTCAAGAAAATCGGAGGGGGTCAAAATTTCGGCCAAAAAAAAAAAAAATGACAGTGTTACCCCTTATGTTTTTTTTTCAGGTCCAAATTTTGACCTTCGATATCTCGGCTCTGGAAAAGTCTAGAGCCTCCATTTTTGCGCGCTGGTCGAAGTCTTGTGGCCCTCTGTCAGAATCCAGAGTTTCAAGAAAATCGGAGGGGGTCAAAATTTCGGCCAAAAAAAAAAAAAATGACAGTGTTACCCCTTATGTTTTTTTTTTCAGGTCCAAATTTTGACCTTCGATATCTCGGCTCTGGAAGGGTCTAGAGCCTCCATTTTTGTGCGCTGGTCGAAGTCTCGTGGCCCTCTGTCAGAATCCAGAGTTTCAAGAAGATCGGAGGGGGTCAAAATTTCGGCCAAAAAAAAAAAATGACAGTGTTACCCCTTATGTTTTTTTTTTCAGGTCCAAATTTTGACCTTCGATATCTCGGCTCTGGAAGGGCCTAGAGCCTCCATTTTTGCGCGCTGGTCGAAGTCTCGTGGCCCTCTGTCAGAATCCAGAGTTTCAAGAAGATCGGAGGGGGTCAAAATTTTGGCCAAAAAAAAAAAACATAAGGGGTAACACTGTCATTTTTTTTTTGGCCGAAATTTTGACCCCCTCCGATCTTCTTGAAACTCTGGATTCTGACAGAGGGCCACGAGACATCGACCAGCGCGCAAAAATGGAGACTCTAGACCCTTCCAGAGCCGAGATATCGAAGGTCAAACTTTCAGCCAAAAAAAAAAAATGACAGTGTTACCCCTTATGTTTTTTTTTCGGGCCGAAATTTTGACCTTCGATATCTCGGCTCTGGAAGGGTCTAGAGCCTCCATTTTTGCGCGCTGGTCGATGTCTCGTGGCCCTCTGTCAGAATCCAGAGTTTCAAGAAGATCGGAGGGGGTCAAAATTTCGGCCAAAAAAAAAATGACAGTGTTACCCCTTATGTTTTTTTTTTTTTTTGGCCAAAATTTTGACCCCCTCCGATCTTCTTGAAACTCTGGATTCTGACAGAGGGCCACGAGACATCGACCAGCGCGCAAAAATGGAGGCTCTAGACCCTTCCAGAGCCGAGATATCGAAGGTCAAACTTTCAGCCAAAAAAAAAAATGACAGTGTTACCCCTTATGTTTTTTTTTCGGGCCGAAATTTTGACCTTCGATATCTCGGCTCTGGAAGGGTCTAGAGCCTCCATTTTTGCGCGCTGGTTGATGTCTCGTGGCCCTCTGTCAGAATCCAGAGTTTCAAGAAGATCGGAGGGGGTCAAAATTTCGGCCAAAAAAAAAAATGACAGTGTTACCCCTTATGTTTTTTTTTTTTGGCCAAAATTTTGACCCCCTCCGATCTTCTTGAAACTCTGGTTCTGACAGAGGGCCACGAGACATCGACCAGCGCGCAAAAATGGAGGCTCTAGACCCTTCCAGAGCCGAGATATCGAAGGTCAAAATTTCGGCCCGAAAAAAAAACATAAGGGGTAACACTGTCATTTTTTTTTTTGGCTGAAAGTTTGACCTTCGATATCTCGGCTCTGGAAGGGTCTAGAGCCTCCATTTTTGCGCGCTGGTCGATGTCTCGTGGCCCTCTGTCAGAATCCAGAGTTTCAAGAAGATCGGAGGGGGTCAAAATTTCGGCCAAAAAAAAAATGACAGTGTTACCCCTTATGTTTTTTTTTTTTGGCCAAAATTTTGACCCCCTCCGATCTTCTTGAAACTCTGGATTCTGACAGAGGGCCACGAGACATCGACCAGCGCGCAAAAATGGAGGCTCTAGACCCTTCCAGAGCCGAGATATCGAAGGTCAAAATTTCGGGCAGAAAAAAAAACATAAGGGGTAACACTGTCATTTTTTTTTTTGGCTGAAAGTTTGACCTTCGATATCTCGGCTCTGGAAGGGTCTAGAGCCTCCATTTTTGCGCGCTGGTCGATGTCTCGTGGCCCTCTGTCAGAATCCAGAGTTTCAAGAAGATCGGAGGGGATCAAAATTTCGGCCAAAAAAAAAAATGACAGTGTTACCCCTTATGTTTTTTTTTTTTGGCCAAAATTTTGACCCCCTCCGATCTTCTTGAAACTCTGGATTCTGACAGAGGGCCACGAGACATCGACCAGCGCGCAAAAATGGAGGCTCTAGACCCTTCCAGAGCCGAGATATCGAAAGTCAAACTTTCAGCCAAAAAAAAAATGACAGTGTTACCCCTTATGTTTTTTTTTCGGGCAGAAATTTTGACCTTCGATATCTCGGCTCTGGAAGGGTCTAGAGCCTCCATTTTTGCGCGCTGGTCGATGTCTCGTGGCCCTCTGTCAGAATCCAGAGTTTCAAGAAGATCGGAGGGGGTCAAAATTTTGGCCAAAAAAAAAAAAACATAAGGGGTAACACTGTCATTTTTTTTTTTGGCCGAAATTTTGACCCCCTCCGATCTTCTTGAAACTCTGGATTCTGACAGAGGGCCACGAGACATCGACCAGCGCGCAAAAATGGAGGCTCTAGACCCTTCCAGAGCCGAGATATCGAAGGTCAAACTTTCAGCCAAAAAAAAAAAAATGACAGTGTTACCCCTTATGTTTTTTTTTCGGGCCGAAATTTTGACCTTCGATATCTCGGCTCTGGAAGGGTCTAGAGCCTCCATTTTTGCGCGCTGGTCGATGTCTCGTGGCCCTCTGTCAGAATCCAGAGTTTCAAGAAGATCGGAGGGGGTCAAAATTTTGGCCAAAAAAAAAAAACATAAGGGGTAACACTGTCATTTTTTTTTTGGCCGAAATTTTGACCCCCTCCGATCTTCTTGAAACTCTGGATTCTGACAGAGGGCCACGAGACATCGACCAGCGCGCAAAAATGGAGGCTCTAGACCCTTCCAGAGCCGAGATATCGAAGGTCAAAATTTCGGGCCGAAAAAAAAACATAAGGGGTAACACTGTCATTTTTTTTTTTGGCTGAAAGTTTGACCTTCGATATCTCGGCTCTGGAAGGGTCTAGAGCCTCCATTTTTGCGCGCTGGTCGATGTCTCGTGGCCCTCTGTCAGAATCCAGAGTTTCAAGAAGATCGGAGGGGGTCAAAATTTTGGCCAAAAAAAAAAAACATAAGGGGTAACACTGTCATTTTTTTTTTTGGCCGAAATTTTGACCCCCTCCGATCTTCTTGAAACTCTGGATTCTGACAGAGGGCCACGAGACATCGACCAGCGCGCAAAAATGGAGGCTCTAGACCCTTCCAGAGCCGAGATATCGAAGGTCAAACTTTCAGCCAAAAAAAAAAATGACAGTGTTACCCCTTATGTTTTTTTTTCGGGCCGAAATTTTGACCTTCGATATCTCGGCTCTGGAAGGGTCTAGAGCCTCCATTTTTGCGCGCTGGTCGATGTCTCGTGGCCCTCTGTCAGAATCCAGAGTTTCAAGAAGATCGGAGGGGGTCAAAATTTCGGCCAAAAAAAAAAATGACAGTGTTACCCCTTATGTTTTTTTTTTTTGGCCGAAATTTTGACCCCCTCCGATCTTCTTGAAACTCTGGATTCTGACAGAGGGCCACGAGACATCGACCAGCGCGCAAAAAAGGAGGCTCTAGACCCTTCCAGAGCCGAGATATCGAAGGTCAAAATTTTGGCCCGAAAAAAAAACATAAGGGGTAACACTGTCATTTTTTTTTTTGGCTGAAAGTTTGACCTTCGATATCTCGGCTCTGGAAGGGTCTAGAGCCTCCATTTTTGCGCGCTGGTCGATGTCTCGTGGCTCTCTGTCAGAATCCAGAGTTTCAAGAAGATCGGAGGGGGTCAAAATTTTGGCCAAAAAAAAAAAACATAAGGGGTAACACTGTCATTTTTTTTTTTGGCCGAAATTTTGACCCCCTCCGATCTTCTTGAAACTCTGGATTCTGACAGAGGGCCACGAGACATCGACCAGCGCGCAAAAAAGGAGGCTCTAGACCCTTCCAGAGCCGAGATATTGAAGGTCAAAATTTCGGGCCGAAAAAAAAACATAAGGGGTAACACTGTCATTTTTTTTTTTTGGCTGAAAGTTTGACCTTCGATATCTCGGCTCTGGAAGGGTCTAGAGCCTCCATTTTTGCGCGCTGGTCGATGTCTCGTGGCCCTCTGTCAGAATCCAGAGTTTCAAGAAGATCGGAGGGGGTCAAAATTTCGGCCAAAAAAAAAAATGACAGTGTTACCCCTTATGTTTTTTTTTTTGGCCAAAATTTTGACCCCCTCCGATCTTCTTGAAACTCTGGATTCTGACAGAGGGCCACGAGACATCGACCAGCGCGCAAAAATGGAGGCTCTAGACCCTTCCAGAGCCGAGATATCGAAGGTCAAAATTTCGGGCCGAAAAAAAAACATAAGGGGTAACACTGTCATTTTTTTTTTTGGCTGAAAGTTTGACCTTCGATATCTCGGCTCTGGAAGGGTCTAGAGCCTCCTTTTTTGCGCGCTGGTCGATGTCTCGTGGCCCTCTGTCAGAATCCAGAGTTTCAAGAAGATCGGAGGGGGTCAAAATTTTGGCCAAAAAAAAAAAAACATAAGGGGTAACACTGTCATTTTTTTTTTGGCCGAAATTTTGACCCCCTCCGATCTTCTTGAAACTCTGGATTCTGACAGAGGGCCACGAGACATCGACCAGCGCGCAAAAATGGAGGCTCTAGACCCTTCCAGAGCCGAGATATCGAAGGTCAAAATTTCGGCCCGAAAAAAAAACATAAGGGGTAACACTGTCATTTTTTTTTTTGGCTGAAAGTTTGACCTTCGATATCTCGGCTCTGGAAGGGTCTAGAGCCTCCATTTTTGCGCGCTGGTCGATGTCTCGTGGCCCTCTGTCAGAATCCAGAGTTTCAAGAAGATCGGAGGGGGTCAAAATTTCGGCCAAAAAAAAAAATGACAGTGTTACCCCTTATGTTTTTTTTTTTTGGCCAAAATTTTGACCCCCTCCGATCTTCTTGAAACTCTGGATTCTGACAGAGGGCCACGAGACATCGACCAGCGCGCAAAAATGGAGGCTCTAGACCCTTCCAGAGCCGAGATATCGAAGGTCAAACTTTCAGCCAAAAAAAAATGACAGTGTTACCCCTTAAGTTTTTTTTTCGGGCAGAAATTTTGACCTTCGATATCTCGGCTCTGGAAGGGTCTAGAGCCTCCATTTTTGCGCGCTGGTCGATGTCTCGTGGCCCTCTGTCAGAATCCAGAGTTTCAAGAAGATCGGAGGGGGTCAAAATTTTGGCCAAAAAAAAAAAAACATAAGGGGTAACACTGTCATTTTTTTTTTTGGCCGAAATTTTGACCCCCTCCGATCTTCTTGAAACTCTGAATTCTGACAGAGGGCCACGAGACATCGACCAGCGCGCAAAAATGGAGGCTCTAGACCCTTCCAGAGCCGAGATATCGAAGGTCAAACTTTCAGCCAAAAAAAAAATGACAGTGTTACCCCTTATGTTTTTTTTTTCAGGCCGAAATTTTGACCTTCGATATCTCGGCTCTGGAAGGGTCTAGAGCCTCCATTTTTGCGCGCTGGTCGATGTCTCGTGGCCCTCTGTCAGAATCCAGAGTTTCAAGAAGATCGAAGGGGGTCAAAATTTTGGCCAAAAAAAAAAAACATAAGGGGTAACACTGTCATTTTTTTTTTTGGCCGAAATTTTGACCCCCTCCGATCTTCTTGAAACTCTGGATTCTGACAGAGGGCCACGAGACATCGACCAGCGCGCAAAAATGGAGGCTCTAGACCCTTCCAGAGCCGAGATATCGAAGGTCAAACTTTCAGCCAAAAAAAAAAAATGACAGTGTTACCCCTTATGTTTTTTTTTCGGGCCGAAATTTTGACCTTCGATATCTCGGCTCTGGAAGGGTCTAGAGCCTCCATTTTTGCGCGCTGGTCGATGTCTCGTGGCCCTCTGTCAGAATCCAGAGTTTCAAGAAGATCGGAGGGGGTCAAAATTTTGGCCAAAAAAAAAAACATAAGGGGTAACACTGTCATTTTTTTTTTTGGCCGAAATTTTGACCCCCTCCGATCTTCTTGAAACTCTGGATTCTGACAGAGGGCCACGAGACATCGACCAGCGCGCAAAAATGGAGGCTCTAGACCCTTCCAGAGCCGAGATATCGAAGGTCAAACTTTCAGCCAAAAAAAAAAATGACAGTGTTACCCCTTATGTTTTTTTTTCGGGCCGAAATTTTGACCTTCGATATCTCGGCTCTGGAAGGGTCTAGAGCCTCCATTTTTGCGCGCTGGTCGATGTCTCGTGGCCCTCTGTCAGAATCCAGAGTTTCAAGAAGATCGGAGGGGGTCAAAATTTTGGCCAAAAAAAAAAAACATAAGGGGTAACACTGTCATTTTTTTTTTGGCCGAAATTTTGACCCCTTCCGATCTTCTTGAAACTCTGGATTCTGACAGAGGGCCACGAGACATCGACCAGCGCGCAAAAATGGAGGCTCTAGACCCTTCCAGAGCCGAGATATCGAAGGTCAAAATTTCGGGCCGAAAAAAAAACATAAGGGGTAACACTGTCATTTTTTTTTTTGGCTGAAAGTTTGACCTTCGATATCTCGGCTCTGGAAGGGTCTAGAGCCTCCATTTTTGCGCGCTGGTCGATGTCTCGTGGCCCTCTGTCAGAATCCAGAGTTTCAAGAAGATCGGAGGGGGTCAAAATTTTGGCCAAAAAAAAAAAAACATAAGGGGTAACACTGTCATTTTTTTTTTTGGCCGAAATTTTGACCCCCTCCGATCTTCTTGAAACTCTGGATTCTGACAGAGGGCCACGAGACATCGACCAGCGCGCAAAAATGGAGGCTCTAGACCCTTCCAGAGCCGAGATATCGGTCAAACTTTCAGCCAAAAAAAAAAAATGACAGTGTTACCCCTTATGTTTTTTTTTCGGCCCGAAATTTTGACCTTCGATATCTCGGCTCTGGAAGGGTCTAGAGCCTCCATTTTTGCGCGCTGGTCGATGTCTCGTGGCCCTCTGTCAGAATCCAGAGTTTCAAGAAGATCGGAGGGGGTCAAAATTTCGGCCAAAAAAAAAAATGACAGTGTTACCCCTTATGTTTTTTTTTTTTTGGCCGAAATTTTGACCCCCTCCGATCTTCTTGAAACTCTGGATTCTGACAGAGGGCCACGAGACATCGACCAGCGCGCAAAAAAGGAGGCTCTAGACCCTTCCAGAGCCGAGATATCGAAGGTCAAAATTTTGGCCCGAAAAAAAAACATAAGGGGTAACACTGTCATTTTTTTTTTTGGCTGAAAGTTTGACCTTCGATATCTCGGCTCTGGAAGGGTCTAGAGCCTCCATTTTTGCGCGCTGGTCGATGTCTCGTGGCCCTCTGTCAGAATCCAGAGTTTCAAGAAGATCGGAGGGGGTCAAAATTTTGGCCAAAAAAAAAAACATAAGGGGTAACACTGTCATTTTTTTTTTTGGCCGAAATTTTGACCCCCTCCGATCTTCTTGAAACTCTGGATTCTGACAGAGGGCCACGAGACATCGACCAGCGCGCAAAAAAGGAGGCTCTAGACCCTTCCAGAGCCGAGATATCGAAGGTCAAAATTTCGGGCCGAAAAAAAAAACATAAGGGGTAACACTGTCATTTTTTTTTTTTGGCTGAAAGTTTGACCTTCGATATCTCGGCTCTGGAAGGGTCTAGAGCCTCCATTTTTGCGCGCTGGTCGATGTCTCGTGGCCCTCTGTCAGAATCCAGAGTTTCAAGAAGATCGGAGGGGGTCAAAATTTCGGCCAAAAAAAAAAATGACAGTGTTACCCCTTATGTTTTTTTTTTTGGCCAAAATTTTGACCCCCTCCGATCTTCTTGAAACTCTGGATTCTGACAGAGGGCCACGAGACATCGACCAGCGCGCAAAAATGGAGGCTCTAGACCCTTCCAGAGCCGAGATATCGAAGGTCAAAATTTCGGCCCGAAAAAAAAACATAAGGGGTAACACTGTCATTTTTTTTTTTGGCTGAAAGTTTGACCTTCGATATCTCGGCTCTGGAAGGGTCTAGAGCCTCCATTTTTGCGCGCTGGTCGATGTCTCGTGGCCCTCTGTCAGAATCCAGAGTTTCAAGAAGATCGGAGGGGGTCAAAATTTCGGCCAAAAAAAAAAATGACAGTGTTACCCCTTATGTTTTTTTTTTTTGGCCAAAATTTTGACCCCCTCCGATCTTCTTGAAACTCTGGATTCTGACAGAGGGCCACGAGACATCGACCAGCGCGCAAAAATGGAGGCTCTAGACCCTTCCAGAGCCGAGATATCGAAGGTCAAACTTTCAGCCAAAAAAAAAATGACAGTGTTACCCCTTATGTTTTTTTTTCGGGCAGAAATTTTGACCTTCGATATCTCGGCTCTGGAAGGGTCTAGAGCCTCCATTTTTGCGCGCTGGTCGATGTCTCGTGGCCCTCTGTCAGAATCCAGAGTTTCAAGAAGATCGGAGGGGGTCAAAATTTTGGCCAAAAAAAAAAAAACATAAGGGGTAACACTGTCATTTTTTTTTTTTGGCCGAAATTTTGACCCCCTCCGATCTTCTTGAAACTCTGGATTCTGACAGAGGGCCACGAGACATCGACCAGCGCGCAAAAATGGAGGCTCTAGACCCTTCCAGAGCCGAGATATCGAAGGTCAAACTTTCAGCCAAAAAAAAAAATGACAGTGTTACCCCTTATGTTTTTTTTTCGGGCCGAAATTTTGACCTTCGATATCTCGGCTCTGGAAGGGTCTAGAGCCTCCATTTTTGCGCGCTGGTCGATGTCTCGTGGCCCTCTGTCAGAATCCAGAGTTTCAAGAAGATCGGAGGGGGTCAAAATTTTGGCCAAAAAAAAAAAAACATAAGGGGTAACACTGTCATTTTTTTTTTTGGCCGAAATTTTGACCCCCTCCGATCTTCTTGAAACTCTGGATTCTGACAGAGGGCCACGAGACATCGACCAGCGCGCAAAAATGGAGGCTCTAGACCCTTCCAGAGCCGAGATATCGAAGGTCAAACTTTCAGCCAAAAAAAAAAAATGACAGTGTTACCCCTTATGTTTTTTTTTCGGGCCGAAATTTTGACCTTCGATATCTCGGCTCTGGAAGGGTCTAGAGCCTCCATTTTTGCGCGCTGGTCGATGTCTCGTGGCCCTCTGTCAGAATCCAGAGTTTCAAGAAGATCGGAGGGGGTCAAAATTTTGGCCAAAAAAAAAAAACATAAGGGGTAACACTGTCATTTTTTTTTTTGGCCGAAATTTTGACCCCCTCCGATCTTCTTGAAACTCTGGATTCTGACAGAGGGCCACGAGACATCGACCAGCGCGCAAAAATGGAGGCTCTAGACCCTTCCAGAGCCGAGATATCGAAGGTCAAACTTTCAGGCAAAAAAAAAATGACAGTGTTACCCCTTATGTTTTTTTTTCGGGCAGAAATTTTGACCTTCGATATCTCGGCTCTGGAAGGGTCTAGAGCCTCCATTTTTGCGCGCTGGTCGATGTCTCGTGGCCCTCTGTCAGAATCCAGAGTTTCAAGAAGATCGGAGGGGGTCAAAATTTTGGCCAAAAAAAAAAAAACATAAGGGGTAACACTGTCATTTTTTTTTTTGGCCGAAATTTTGACCCCCTCCGATCTTCTTGAAACTCTGGATTCTGACAGAGGGCCACGAGACATCGACCAGCGCGCAAAAATGGAGGCTCTAGACCCTTCCAGAGCCGAGATATCGAAGGTCAAAATTTCGGCCCGAAAAAAAAACATAAGGGGTAACACTGTCATTTTTTTTTTTGGCTGAAAGTTTGACCTTCGATATCTCGGCTCTGGAAGGGTCTAGAGCCTCCATTTTTGCGCGCTGGTCGATGTCTCGTGGCCCTCTGTCAGAATCCAGAGTTTCAAGAAGATCGGAGGGGGTCAAAATTTCGGCCAAAAAAAAAAATGACAGTGTTACCCCTTATGTTTTTTTTTTTTGGCCAAAATTTTGACCCCCTCCGATCTTCTTGAAACTCTGGATTCTGACAGAGGGCCACGAGACATCGACCAGCGCGCAAAAATGGAGGCTCTAGACCCTTCCAGAGCCGAGATATCGAAGGTCAAAATTTCGGCCCGAAAAAAAAACATAAGGGGTAACACTGTCATTTTTTTTTTTGGCTGAAAGTTTGACCTTCGATATCTCGGCTCTGGAAGGGTCTAGAGCCTCCATTTTTGCGCGCTGGTCGATGTCTCGTGGCCCTCTGTCAGAATCCAGAGTTTCAAGAAGATCGGAGGGGGTCAAAATTTTGGCCAAAAAAAAAAAAACATAAGGGGTAACACTGTCATTTTTTTTTTTTGGCCGAAATTTTGACCCCCTCCGATCTTCTTGAAACTCTGGATTCTGACAGAGGGCCACGAGACATCGACCAGCGCGCAAAAATGGAGGCTCTAGACCCTTCCAGAGCCGAGATATCGAAGGTCAAACTTTCAGCCAAAAAAAAAAATGACAGTGTTACCCCTTATGTTTTTTTTTCGGGCCGAAATTTTGACCTTCGATATCTCGGCTCTGGAAGGGTCTAGAGCCTCCATTTTTGCGCGCTGGTCGATGTCTCGTGGCCCTCTGTCAGAATCCAGAGTTTCAAGAAGATCGGAGGGGGTCAAAATTTTGGCCAAAAAAAAAAAAACATAAGGGGTAACACTGTCATTTTTTTTTTTGGCCGAAATTTTGACCCCCTCCGATCTTCTTGAAACTCTGGATTCTGACAGAGGGCCACGAGACATCGACCAGCGCGCAAAAATGGAGGCTCTAGACCCTTCCAGAGCCGAGATATCGAAGGTCAAACTTTCAGCCAAAAAAAAAAAATGACAGTGTTACCCCTTATGTTTTTTTTTCGGGCCGAAATTTTGACCTTCGATATCTCGGCTCTGGAAGGGTCTAGAGCCTCCATTTTTGCGCGCTGGTCGATGTCTCGTGGCCCTCTGTCAGAATCCAGAGTTTCAAGAAGATCGGAGGGGGTCAAAATTTTGGCCAAAAAAAAAAAACATAAGGGGTAACACTGTCATTTTTTTTTTTGGCCGAAATTTTGACCCCCTCCGATCTTCTTGAAACTCTGGATTCTGACAGAGGGCCACGAGACATCGACCAGCGCGCAAAAATGGAGGCTCTAGACCCTTCCAGAGCCGAGATATCGAAGGTCAAACTTTCAGGCAAAAAAAAAATGACAGTGTTACCCCTTATGTTTTTTTTTCGGGCAGAAATTTTGACCTTCGATATCTCGGCTCTGGAAGGGTCTAGAGCCTCCATTTTTGCGCGCTGGTCGATGTCTCGTGGCCCTCTGTCAGAATCCAGAGTTTCAAGAAGATCGGAGGGGGTCAAAATTTTGGCCAAAAAAAAAAAAACATAAGGGGTAACACTGTCATTTTTTTTTTTGGCCGAAATTTTGACCCCCTCCGATCTTCTTGAAACTCTGGATTCTGACAGAGGGCCACGAGACATCGACCAGCGCGCAAAAATGGAGGCTCTAGACCCTTCCAGAGCCGAGATATCGAAGGTCAAAATTTCGGCCCGAAAAAAAAACATAAGGGGTAACACTGTCATTTTTTTTTTTGGCTGAAAGTTTGACCTTCGATATCTCGGCTCTGGAAGGGTCTAGAGCCTCCATTTTTGCGCGCTGGTCGATGTCTCGTGGCCCTCTGTCAGAATCCAGAGTTTCAAGAAGATCGGAGGGGGTCAAAATTTCGGCCAAAAAAAAAAATGACAGTGTTACCCCTTATGTTTTTTTTTTTTGGCCAAAATTTTGACCCCCTCCGATCTTCTTGAAACTCTGGATTCTGACAGAGGGCCACGAGACATCGACCAGCGCGCAAAAATGGAGGCTCTAGACCCTTCCAGAGCCGAGATATCGAAGGTCAAAATTTCGGCCCGAAAAAAAAACATAAGGGGTAACACTGTCATTTTTTTTTTTGGCTGAAAGTTTGACCTTCGATATCTCGGCTCTGGAAGGGTCTAGAGCCTCCATTTTTGCGCGCTGGTCGATGTCTCGTGGCCCTCTGTCAGAATCCAGAGTTTCAAGAAGATCGGAGGGGGTCAAAATTTCGGCCAAAAAAAAAAATGACAGTGTTACCCCTTATGTTTTTTTTTTTTGGCCAAAATTTTGACCCCCTCCGATCTTCTTGAAACTCTGGATTCTGACAGAGGGCCACGAGACATCGACCAGCGCGCAAAAATGGAGGCTCTAGACCCTTCCAGAGCCGAGATATCGAAGGTCAAACTTTCAGCCAAAAAAAAAAAATGACAGTGTTACCCCTTATGTTTTTTTTTCGGGCCGAAATTTTGACCTTCGATATCTCGGCTCTGGAAGGGTCTAGAGCCTCCATTTTTGCGCGCTGGTCGATGTCTCGTGGCCCTCTGTCAGAATCCAGAGTTTCAAGAAGATCGGAGGGGGTCAAAATTTTGGCCAAAAAAAAAAAACATAAGGGGTAACACTGTCATTTTTTTTTTTGGCCGAAATTTTGACCCCCTCCGATCTTCTTGAAACTCTGGATTCTGACAGAGGGCCACGAGACATCGACCAGCGCGCAAAAATGGAGGCTCTAGACCCTTCCAGAGCCGAGATATCGAAGGTCAAACTTTCAGCCAAAAAAAAAAAATGACAGTGTTACCCCTTATGTTTTTTTTTCGGGCCGAAATTTTGACCTTCGATATCTCGGCTCTGGAAGGGTCTAGAGCCTCCATTTTTGCGCGCTGGTCGATGTCTCGTGGCCCTCTGTCAGAATCCAGAGTTTCAAGAAGATCGGAGGGGGTCAAAATTTTGGCCAAAAAAAAAAAAACATAAGGGGTAACACTGTCATTTTTTTTTTTGGCCGAAATTTTGACCCCCTCCGATCTTCTTGAAACTCTGGATTCTGACAGAGGGCCACGAGACATCGACCAGCGCGCAAAAATGGAGGCTCTAGACCCTTCCAGAGCCGAGATATCGAAGGTCAAACTTTCAGCCAAAAAAAAAAAATGACAGTGTTACCCCTTATGTTTTTTTTTCGGGCCGAAATTTTGACCTTCGATATCTCGGCTCTGGAAGGGTCTAGAGCCTCCATTTTTGCGCGCTGGTCGATGTCTCGTGGCCCTCTGTCAGAATCCAGAGTTTCAAGAAGATCGGAGGGGGTCAAAATTTTGGCCAAAAAAAAAAAAACATAAGGGGTAACACTGTCATTTTTTTTTTTGGCCGAAATTTTGACCCCCTCCGATCTTCTTGAAACTCTGGATTCTGACAGAGGGCCACGAGACATCGACCAGCGCGCAAAAATGGAGGCTCTAGACCCTTCCAGAGCCGAGATATCGAAGGTCAAACTTTCAGCCAAAAAAAAAAAATGACAGTGTTACCCCTTATGTTTTTTTTTCGGGCCGAAATTTTGACCTTCGATATCTCGGCTCTGGAAGGGTCTAGAGCCTCCATTTTTGCGCGCTGGTCGATGTCTCGTGGCCCTCTGTCAGAATCCAGAGTTTCAAGAAGATCGGAGGGGGTCAAAATTTTGGCCAAAAAAAAAAAACATAAGGGGTAACACTGTCATTTTTTTTTTTGGCCGAAATTTTGACCCCCTCCGATCTTCTTGAAACTCTGGATTCTGACAGAGGGCCACGAGACATCGACCAGCGAGCAAAAATGGAGGCTCTAGACCCTTCCAGAGCCGAGATATCGAAGGTCAAACTTTCAGCCAAAAAAAAAAAATGACAGTGTTACCCCTTATGTTTTTTTTTCGGGCCGAAATTTTGACCTTCGATATCTCGGCTCTGGAAGGGTCTAGAGCCTCCATTTTTGCGCGCTGGTCGATGTCTCGTGGCCCTCTGTCAGAATCCAGAGTTTCAAGAAGATCGGAGGGGGTCAAAATTTTGGCCAAAAAAAAAAAACATAAGGGGTAACACTGTCATTTTTTTTTTGGCCGAAATTTTGACCCCCTCCGATCTTCTTGAAACTCTGGATTCTGACAGAGGGCCACGAGACATCGACCAGCGCACAAAAATGGAGGCTCTAGACCCTTCCAGAGCCGAGATATCGAAGGTCAAAATTTCGGGCCGAAAAAAAAACATAAGGGGTAACACTGTCATTTTTTTTTTTTTGGCTGAAAGTTTGACCTTCGATATCTCGGCTCTGGAAGGGTCTAGAGCCTCCTTTTTTTGCGCGCTGGTCGATGCCTCGTGGCCCTCTGTCAGAATCCAGAGTTTCAAGAAGATCGGAGGGGGTCAAAATTTTGGCCAAAAAAAAAAAACATAAGGGGTAACACTGTCATTTTTTTTTTGGCCGAAATTTTGACCCCCTCCGATCTTCTTGAAACTCTGGATTCTGACAGAGGGCCACGAGACATCGACCAGCGCGCAAAAATGGAGGCTCTAGACCCTTCCAGAGCCGAGATATCGAAGGTCAAAATTTCGGCCCGAAAAAAAAACATAAGGGGTAACACTGTCATTTTTTTTTTTGGCTGAAAGTTTGACCTTCGATATCTCGGCTCTGGAAGGGTCTAGAGCCTCCATTTTTGCGCGCTGGTCGATGTCTCGTGGCCCTCTGTCAGAATCCAGAGTTTCAAGAAGATCGGAGGGGGTCAAAATTTCGTCCAAAAAAAAAAAATGACAGTGTTACCCCTTATGTTTTTTTTTTTTGGCCAAAATTTTGACCCCCTCCGATCTTCTTGAAACTCTGGATTCTGACAGAGGGCCACGAGACATCGACCAGCGCGCAAAAATGGAGGCTCTAGACCCTTCCAGAGCCGAGATATCGAAGGTCAAACTTTCAGCCAAAAAAAAAATGACAGTGTTACCCCTTATGTTTTTTTTTCGGGCAGAAATTTTGACCTTCGATATCTCGGCTCTGGAAGGGTCTAGAGCCTCCATTTTTGCGCGCTGGTCGATGTCTCGTGGCCCTCTGTCAGAATCCAGAGTTTCAAGAAGATCGGAGGGGGTCAAAATTTTGGCCAAAAAAAAAAAAACATAAGGGGTAACACTGTCATTTTTTTTTTTGGCCGAAATTTTGACCCCCTCCGATCTTCTTGAAACTCTGGATTCTGACAGAGGGCCACGAGACATCGACCAGCGCGCAAAAATGGAGGCTCTAGACCCTTCCAGAGCCGAGATATCGAAGGTCAAAATTTCGGCCCGAAAAAAAAACATAAGGGGTAACACTGTCATTTTTTTTTTTGGCTGAAAGTTTGACCTTCGATATCTCGGCTCTGGAAGGGTCTAGAGCCTCCATTTTTGCGCGCTGGTCGATGTCTCGTGGCCCTCTGTCAGAATCCAGAGTTTCAAGAAGATCGGAGGGGGTCAAAATTTCGGCCAAAAAAAAAAATGACAGTGTTACCCCTTATGTTTTTTTTTTTGGCCAAAATTTTGACCCCCTCCGATCTTCTTGAAACTCTGGATTCTGACAGAGGGCCACGAGACATCGACCAGCGCGCAAAAATGGAGGCTCTAGACCCTTCCAGAGCCGAGATATCGAAGGTCAAAATTTCGGCCCGAAAAAAAAACATAAGGGGTAACACTGTCATTTTTTTTTTTGGCTGAAAGTTTGACCTTCGATATCTCGGCTCTGGAAGGGTCTAGAGCCTCCATTTTTGCGCGCTGGTCGATGTCTCGTGGCCCTCTGTCAGAATCCAGAGTTTCAAGAAGATCGGAGGGGGTCAAAATTTCGTCCAAAAAAAAAAATGACAGTGTTACCCCTTATGTTTTTTTTTTTGGCCAAAATTTTGACCCCCTCCGATCTTCTTGAAACTCTGGATTCTGACAGAGGGCCACGAGACATCGACCAGCGCGCAAAAATGGAGGCTCTAGACCCTTCCAGAGCCGAGATATCGAAGGTCAAACTTTCAGCCAAAAAAAAAAAATGACAGTGTTACCCCTTATGTTTTTTTTTCGGGCCGAAATTTTGACCTTCGATATCTCGGCTCTGGAAGGGTCTAGAGCCTCCATTTTTGCGCGCTGGTCGATGTCTCGTGGCCCTCTGTCAGAATCCAGAGTTTCAAGAAGATCGGAGGGGGTCAAAATTTTGGCCAAAAAAAAAAACATAAGGGGTAACACTGTCATTTTTTTTTTTGGCCGAAATTTTGACCCCCTCCGATCTTCTTGAAACTCTGGATTCTGACAGAGGGCCACGAGACATCGACCAGCGCGCAAAAATGGAGGCTCTAGACCCTTCCAGAGCCGAGATATCGAAGGTCAAACTTTCAGCCAAAAAAAAAAATGACAGTGTTACCCCTTATGTTTTTTTTTCGGGCCGAAATTTTGACCTTCGATATCTCGGCTCTGGAAGGGTCTAGAGCCTCCATTTTTGCGCGCTGGTCGATGTCTCGTGGCCCTCTGTCAGAATCCAGAGTTTCAAGAAGATCGGAGGGGGTCAAAATTTTGGCCAAAAAAAAAAAACATAAGGGGTAACACTGTCATTTTTTTTTTTGGCCGAAATTTTGACCCCCTCCGATCTTCTTGAAACTCTGGATTCTGACAGAGGGCCACGAGACATCGACCAGCGCGCAAAAATGGAGGCTCTAGACCCTTCCAGAGCCAGGATATCGAAGGTCAAACTTTCAGCCAAAAAAAAAAAATGACAGTGTTACCCCTTATGTTTTTTTTTCGGGCCGAAATTTTGACCTTCGATATCTCGGCTCTGGAAGGGTCTAGAGCCTCCATTTTTGCGCGCTGGTCGATGTCTCGTGGCCCTCTGTCAGAATCCAGAGTTTCAAGAAGATCGGAGGGGGTCAAAATTTTGGCCAAAAAAAAAAAACATAAGGGGTAACACTGTCATTTTTTTTTTTGGCCGAAATTTTGACCCCCTCCGATCTTCTTGAAACTCTGGATTCTGACAGAGGGCCACGAGACATCGACCAGCGCGCAAAAATGGAGGCTCTAGACCCTTCCAGAGCCGAGATATCGAAGGTCAAACTTTCAGCCAAAAAAGAAAAAAGACAGTGTTACCCCTTATGTTTTTTTTTCGGGCCGAAATTTTGACCTTCGATATCTCGGCTCTGGAAGGGTCTAGAGCCTCCATTTTTGCGCGCTGGTCGATGTCTCGTGGCCCTCTGTCAGAATCCAGAGTTTCAAGAAGATCGGAGGGGGTCAAAATTTTGGCCAAAAAAAAAAAACATAAGGGGTAACACTGTCATTTTTTTTTTTGGCCGAAATTTTGACCCCCTCCGATCTTCTTGAAACTCTGGATTCTGACAGAGGGCCACGAGACATCGACCAGCGCGCAAAAATGGAGGCTCTAGACCCTTCCAGAGCCGAGATATCGAAGGTCAAACTTTCAGCCAAAAAAGAAAAAAGACAGTGTTACCCCTTATGTTTTTTTTTCGGGCCGAAATTTTGACCTTCGATATCTCGGCTCTGGAAGGGTCTAGAGCCTCCATTTTTGCGCGCTGGTCGATGTCTCGTGGCCCTCTGTCAGAATCCAGAGTTTCAAGAAGATCGGAGGGGGTCAAAATTTTGGCCAAAAAAAAAAAACATAAGGGGTAACACTGTCATTTTTTTTTTTGGCCGAAATTTTGACCCCCTCCGATCTTCTTGAAACTCTGGATTCTGACAGAGGGCCACGAGACATCGACCAGCGCGCAAAAATCGAGGCTCTAGACCCTTCCAGAGCCGAGATATCAAAGGTCAAACTTTCAGCCAAAAAAAAAAAATGACAGTGTTACCCCTTATGTTTTTTTTTCGGGCCGAAATTTTGACCTTCGATATCTCGGCTCTGGAAGGGTCTAGAGCCTCCATTTTTGCGCGCTGGTCGATGTCTCGTGGCCCTCTGTCAGAATCCAGAGTTTCAAGAAGATCGGAGGGGGTCAAAATTTTGGCCAAAAAAAAAAAACATAAGGGGTAACACTGTCATTTTTTTTTTTTGGCCGAAATTTTGACCCCCTCCGATCTTCTTGAAACTCTGGATTCTGACAGAGGGCCACGAGACATCGACCAGCGCGCAAAAATGGAGGCTCTAGACCCTTCCAGAGCCGAGATATCGAAGGTCAAACTTTCAGCCAAAAAAGAAAAAAGACAGTGTTACCCCTTATGTTTTTTTTTGGCCCGAAATTTTGACCTTCGATATCTCGGCTCTGGAAGGGTCTAGAGCCTCCATTTTTGCGCGCTGGTCGATGTCTCGTGGCCCTCTGTCAGAATCCAGAGTTTCAAGAAGATCGGAGGGGGTCAAAATTTCGGCCAAAAAAAAAAATGACAGTGTTACCCCTTATGTTTTTTTTTTTTTGGCCAAAATTTTGACCCCCTCCGATCTTCTTGAAACTCTGAATTCTGACAGAGGGCCACGAGACATCGACCAGCGCGCAAAAATGGAGGCTCTAGACCCTTCCAGAGCCGAGATATCAAAGGTCAAACTTTCAGCCAAAAAAAAAAAATGACAGTGTTACCCCTTATGTTTTTTTTTCGGGCCGAAATTTTGACCTTCGATATCTCGGCTCTGGAAGGGTCTAGAGCCTCCATTTTTGCGCGCTGGTCGATGTCTCGTGGCCCTCTGTCAGAATCCAGAGTTTCAAGAAGATCGGAGGGGGTCAAAATTTTGGCCAAAAAAAAAAAACATAAGGGGTAACACTGTCATTTTTTTTTTTGGCCGAAATTTTGACCCCCTCCGATCTTCTTGAAACTCTGGATTCTGACAGAGGGCCACGAGACATCGACCAGCGCGCAAAAATGGAGGCTCTAGACCCTTCCAGAGCCGAGATATCGAAGGTCAAACTTTCAGCCAAAAAAGAAAAAAGACAGTGTTACCCCTTATGTTTTTTTTGGCCCGAAATTTTGACCTTCGATATCTCGGCTCTGGAAGGGTCTAGAGCCTCCATTTTTGCGCGCTGGTCGATGTCTCGTGGCCCTCTGTCAGAATCCAGAGTTTCAAGAAGATCGGAGGGGGTCAAAATTTTGGCCAAAAAAAAAAAACATAAGGGGTAACACTGTCATTTTTTTTTTTGGCCGAAATTTTGACCCCCTCCGATCTTCTTGAAACTCTGGATTCTGACAGAGGGCCACGAGACATCGACCAGCGCGCAAAAATGGAGGCTCTAGACCCTTCCAGAGCCGAGATATCGAAGGTCAAACTTTCAGCCAAAAAAGAAAAAAGACAGTGTTACCCCTTATGTTTTTTTTTCGGGCCGAAATTTTGACCTTCGATATCTCGGCTCTGGAAGGGTCTAGAGCCTCCATTTTTGCGCGCTGGTCGATGTCTCGTGGCCCTCTGTCAGAATCCAGAGTTTCAAGAAGATCGGAGGGGGTCAAAATTTTGGCCAAAAAAAAAAAACATAAGGGGTAACACTGTCATTTTTTTTTTTGGCCGAAATTTTGACCCCCTCCGATCTTCTTGAAACTCTGGATTCTGACAGAGGGCCACGAGACATCGACCAGCGCGCAAAAATGGAGGCTCTAGACCCTTCCAGAGCCGAGATATCGAAGGTCAAACTTTCAGCCAAAAAAGAAAAAAGACAGTGTTACCCCTTATGTTTTTTTTTCGGGCCGAAATTTTGACCTTCGATATCTCGGCTCTGGAAGGGTCTAGAGCCTCCATTTTTGCGCGCTGGTCGATGTCTCGTGGCCCTCTGTCAGAATCCAGAGTTTCAAGAAGATCGGAGGGGGTCAAAATTTTGGCCAAAAAAAAAAAAACATAAGGGGTAACACTGTCATTTTTTTTTTTGGCCGAAATTTTGACCCCCTCCGATCTTCTTGAAACTCTGGATTCTGACAGAGGGCCACGAGACATCGACCAGCGCGCAAAAATGGAGGCTCTAGACCCTTCCAGAGCCGAGATATCAAAGGTCAAACTTTCAGCCAAAAAAAAAAAATGACAGTGTTACCCCTTATGTTTTTTTTTCGGGCCGAAATTTTGACCTTCGATATCTCGGCTCTGGAAGGGTCTAGAGCCTCCATTTTTGCGCGCTGGTCGATGTCTCGTGGCCCTCTGTCAGAATCCAGAGTTTCAAGAAGATCGGAGGGGGTCAAAATTTTGGCCAAAAAAAAAAACATAAGGGGTAACACTGTCATTTTTTTTTTTGGCCGAAATTTTGACCCCCTCCGATCTTCTTGAAACTCTGGATTCTGACAGAGGGCCACGAGACATCGACCAGCGCGCAAAAATGGAGGCTCTAGACCCTTCCAGAGCCGAGATATCGAAGGTCAAACTTTCAGCCAAAAAAGAAAAAAGACAGTGTTACCCCTTATGTTTTTTTTTGGCCCGAAATTTTGACCTTCGATATCTCGGCTCTGGAAGGGTCTAGAGCCTCCATTTTTGCGCGCTGGTCGATGTCTCGTGGCCCTCTGTCAGAATCCAGAGTTTCAAGAAGATCGGAGGGGGTCAAAATTTCGGCCAAAAAAAAAATGACAGTGTTACCCCTTATGTTTTTTTTTTTTTGGCCAAAATTTTGACCCCCTCCGATCTTCTTGAAACTCTGAATTCTGACAGAGGGCCACGAGACATCGACCAGCGCGCAAAAATGGAGGCTCTAGACCCTTCCAGAGCAGAGATATCGAAGGTCAAACTTTCAGCCCAGAAAAAAAATGACAGTGTTACCCCTTATGTTTTTTTTCGGGCCGAAATTTTGACCTTCGATATCTCGGCTCTGGAAGGGTCTAGAGCCTCCATTTTTGCGCGCTGGTCGATGTCTCGTGGCCCTCTGTCAGAATCCAGAGTTTCAAGAAGATCGGAGGGGGTCAAAATTTCGGCCAAAAAAAAAAATGACAGTGTTACCCCTTATGTTTTTTTTTTTTGGCCGAAATTTTGACCCCCTCCGATCTTCTTGAAACTCTGGATTCTGACAGAGGGCCACGAGACATCGACCAGCGCGCAAAAAAGGAGGCTCTAGACCCTTCCAGAGCCGAGATATCGAAGGTCAAAATTTTGGCCCGAAAAAAAAACATAAGGGGTAACACTGTCATTTTTTTTTTTGGCTGAAAGTTTGACCTTCGATATCTCGGCTCTGGAAGGGTCTAGAGCCTCCATTTTTGCGCGCTGGTCGATGTCTCGTGGCTCTCTGTCAGAATCCAGAGTTTCAAGAAGATCGGAGGGGGTCAAAATTTTGGCCAAAAAAAAAAAACATAAGGGGTAACACTGTCATTTTTTTTTTTGGCCGAAATTTTGACCCCCTCCGATCTTCTTGAAACTCTGGATTCTGACAGAGGGCCACGAGACATCGACCAGCGCGCAAAAAAGGAGGCTCTAGACCCTTCCAGAGCCGAGATATTGAAGGTCAAAATTTCGGGCCGAAAAAAAAACATAAGGGGTAACACTGTCATTTTTTTTTTTGGCTGAAAGTTTGACCTTCGATATCTCGGCTCTGGAAGGGTCTAGAGCCTCCATTTTTGCGCGCTGGTCGATGTCTCGTGGCCCTCTGTCAGAATCCAGAGTTTCAAGAAGATCGGAGGGGGTCAAAATTTCGGCCAAAAAAAAAAATGACAGTGTTACCCCTTATGTTTTTTTTTTTGGCCAAAATTTTGACCCCCTCCGATCTTCTTGAAACTCTGGATTCTGACAGAGGGCCACGAGACATCGACCAGCGCGCAAAAATGGAGGCTCTAGACCCTTCCAGAGCCGAGATATCGAAGGTCAAAATTTCGGGCCGAAAAAAAAACATAAGGGGTAACACTGTCATTTTTTTTTTTGGCTGAAAGTTTGACCTTCGATATCTCGGCTCTGGAAGGGTCTAGAGCCTCCTTTTTTGCGCGCTGGTCGATGTCTCGTGGCCCTCTGTCAGAATCCAGAGTTTCAAGAAGATCGGAGGGGGTCAAAATTTTGGCCAAAAAAAAAAAAACATAAGGGGTAACACTGTCATTTTTTTTTTGGCCGAAATTTTGACCCCCTCCGATCTTCTTGAAACTCTGGATTCTGACAGAGGGCCACGAGACATCGACCAGCGCGCAAAAATGGAGGCTCTAGACCCTTCCAGAGCCGAGATATCGAAGGTCAAAATTTCGGCCCGAAAAAAAAACATAAGGGGTAACACTGTCATTTTTTTTTTTGGCTGAAAGTTTGACCTTCGATATCTCGGCTCTGGAAGGGTCTAGAGCCTCCATTTTTGCGCGCTGGTCGATGTCTCGTGGCCCTCTGTCAGAATCCAGAGTTTCAAGAAGATCGGAGGGGGTCAAAATTTCGGCCAAAAAAAAAAATGACAGTGTTACCCCTTATGTTTTTTTTTTTTGGCCAAAATTTTGACCCCCTCCGATCTTCTTGAAACTCTGGATTCTGACAGAGGGCCACGAGACATCGACCAGCGCGCAAAAATGGAGGCTCTAGACCCTTCCAGAGCCGAGATATCGAAGGTCAAACTTTCAGCCAAAAAAAAAATGACAGTGTTACCCCTTAAGTTTTTTTTTCGGGCAGAAATTTTGACCTTCGATATCTCGGCTCTGGAAGGGTCTAGAGCCTCCATTTTTGCGCGCTGGTCGATGTCTCGTGGCCCTCTGTCAGAATCCAGAGTTTCAAGAAGATCGGAGGGGGTCAAAATTTTGGCCAAAAAAAAAAAAACATAAGGGGTAACACTGTCATTTTTTTTTTTGGCCGAAATTTTGACCCCCTCCGATCTTCTTGAAACTCTGAATTCTGACAGAGGGCCACGAGACATCGACCAGCGCGCAAAAATGGAGGCTCTAGACCCTTCCAGAGCCGAGATATCGAAGGTCAAACTTTCAGCCAAAAAAAAAATGACAGTGTTACCCCTTATGTTTTTTTTTCGGGCCGAAATTTTGACCTTCGATATCTCGGCTCTGGAAGGGTCTAGAGCCTCCATTTTTGCGCGCTGGTCGATGTCTCGTGGCCCTCTGTCAGAATCCAGAGTTTCAAGAAGATCGAAGGGGGTCAAAATTTTGGCCAAAAAAAAAAAACATAAGGGGTAACACTGTCATTTTTTTTTTTGGCCGAAATTTTGACCCCCTCCGATCTTCTTGAAACTCTGGATTCTGACAGAGGGCCACGAGACATCGACCAGCGCGCAAAAATGGAGGCTCTAGACCCTTCCAGAGCCGAGATATCGAAGGTCAAACTTTCAGCCAAAAAAAAAAAATGACAGTGTTACCCCTTATGTTTTTTTTTCGGGCCGAAATTTTGACCTTCGATATCTCGGCTCTGGAAGGGTCTAGAGCCTCCATTTTTGCGCGCTGGTCGATGTCTCGTGGCCCTCTGTCAGAATCCAGAGTTTCAAGAAGATCGGAGGGGGTCAAAATTTTGGCCAAAAAAAAAAAACATAAGGGGTAACACTGTCATTTTTTTTTTTGGCCGAAATTTTGACCCCCTCCGATCTTCTTGAAACTCTGGATTCTGACAGAGGGCCACGAGACATCGACCAGCGCGCAAAAATGGAGGCTCTAGACCCTTCCAGAGCCGAGATATCGAAGGTCAAACTTTCAGCCAAAAAAAAAAATGACAGTGTTACCCCTTATGTTTTTTTTTCGGGCCGAAATTTTGACCTTCGATATCTCGGCTCTGGAAGGGTCTAGAGCCTCCATTTTTGCGCGCTGGTCGATGTCTCGTGGCCCTCTGTCAGAATCCAGAGTTTCAAGAAGATCGGAGGGGGTCAAAATTTTGGCCAAAAAAAAAAAACATAAGGGGTAACACTGTCATTTTTTTTTTGGCCGAAATTTTGACCCCTTCCGATCTTCTTGAAACTCTGGATTCTGACAGAGGGCCACGAGACATCGACCAGCGCGCAAAAATGGAGGCTCTAGACCCTTCCAGAGCCGAGATATCGAAGGTCAAAATTTCGGGCCGAAAAAAAAACATAAGGGGTAACACTGTCATTTTTTTTTTTGGCTGAAAGTTTGACCTTCGATATCTCGGCTCTGGAAGGGTCTAGAGCCTCCATTTTTGCGCGCTGGTCGATGTCTCGTGGCCCTCTGTCAGAATCCAGAGTTTCAAGAAGATCGGAGGGGGTCAAAATTTTGGCCAAAAAAAAAAAAAACATAAGGGGTAACACTGTCATTTTTTTTTTTGGCCGAAATTTTGACCCCCTCCGATCTTCTTGAAACTCTGGATTCTGACAGAGGGCCACGAGACATCGACCAGCGCGCAAAAATGGAGGCTCTAGACCCTTCCAGAGCCGAGATATCGGTCAAACTTTCAGCCAAAAAAAAAAAATGACAGTGTTACCCCTTATGTTTTTTTTTCGGCCCGAAATTTTGACCTTCGATATCTCGGCTCTGGAAGGGTCTAGAGCCTCCATTTTTGCGCGCTGGTCGATGTCTCGTGGCCCTCTGTCAGAATCCAGAGTTTCAAGAAGATCGGAGGGGGTCAAAATTTCGGCCAAAAAAAAAAATGACAGTGTTACCCCTTATGTTTTTTTTTTTTTGGCCGAAATTTTGACCCCCTCCGATCTTCTTGAAACTCTGGATTCTGACAGAGGGCCACGAGACATCGACCAGCGCGCAAAAAAGGAGGCTCTAGACCCTTCCAGAGCCGAGATATCGAAGGTCAAAATTTTGGCCCGAAAAAAAAACATAAGGGGTAACACTGTCATTTTTTTTTTTGGCTGAAAGTTTGACCTTCGATATCTCGGCTCTGGAAGGGTCTAGAGCCTCCATTTTTGCGCGCTGGTCGATGTCTCGTGGCCCTCTGTCAGAATCCAGAGTTTCAAGAAGATCGGAGGGGGTCAAAATTTTGGCCAAAAAAAAAAACATAAGGGGTAACACTGTCATTTTTTTTTTTGGCCGAAATTTTGACCCCCTCCGATCTTCTTGAAACTCTGGATTCTGACAGAGGGCCACGAGACATCGACCAGCGCGCAAAAAAGGAGGCTCTAGACCCTTCCAGAGCCGAGATATCGAAGGTCAAAATTTCGGGCCGAAAAAAAAAACATAAGGGGTAACACTGTCATTTTTTTTTTTTGGCTGAAAGTTTGACCTTCGATATCTCGGCTCTGGAAGGGTCTAGAGCCTCCATTTTTGCGCGCTGGTCGATGTCTCGTGGCCCTCTGTCAGAATCCAGAGTTTCAAGAAGATCGGAGGGGGTCAAAATTTCGGCCAAAAAAAAAAATGACAGTGTTACCCCTTATGTTTTTTTTTTTGGCCAAAATTTTGACCCCCTCCGATCTTCTTGAAACTCTGGATTCTGACAGAGGGCCACGAGACATCGACCAGCGCGCAAAAATGGAGGCTCTAGACCCTTCCAGAGCCGAGATATCGAAGGTCAAAATTTCGGCCCGAAAAAAAAACATAAGGGGTAACACTGTCATTTTTTTTTTTGGCTGAAAGTTTGACCTTCGATATCTCGGCTCTGGAAGGGTCTAGAGCCTCCATTTTTGCGCGCTGGTCGATGTCTCGTGGCCCTCTGTCAGAATCCAGAGTTTCAAGAAGATCGGAGGGGGTCAAAATTTCGGCCAAAAAAAAAAATGACAGTGTTACCCCTTATGTTTTTTTTTTTTGGCCAAAATTTTGACCCCCTCCGATCTTCTTGAAACTCTGGATTCTGACAGAGGGCCACGAGACATCGACCAGCGCGCAAAAATGGAGGCTCTAGACCCTTCCAGAGCCGAGATATCGAAGGTCAAACTTTCAGCCAAAAAAAAAATGACAGTGTTACCCCTTATGTTTTTTTTTCGGGCAGAAATTTTGACCTTCGATATCTCGGCTCTGGAAGGGTCTAGAGCCTCCATTTTTGCGCGCTGGTCGATGTCTCGTGGCCCTCTGTCAGAATCCAGAGTTTCAAGAAGATCGGAGGGGGTCAAAATTTTGGCCAAAAAAAAAAAAAACATAAGGGGTAACACTGTCATTTTTTTTTTTGGCCGAAATTTTGACCCCCTCCGATCTTCTTGAAACTCTGGATTCTGACAGAGGGCCACGAGACATCGACCAGCGCGCAAAAATGGAGGCTCTAGACCCTTCCAGAGCCGAGATATCGAAGGTCAAACTTTCAGCCAAAAAAAAAATGACAGTGTTACCCCTTATGTTTTTTTTTCGGGCCGAAATTTTGACCTTCGATATCTCGGCTCTGGAAGGGTCTAGAGCCTCCATTTTTGCGCGCTGGTCGATGTCTCGTGGCCCTCTGTCAGAATCCAGAGTTTCAAGAAGATCGGAGGGGGTCAAAATTTTGGCCAAAAAAAAAAAAACATAAGGGGTAACACTGTCATTTTTTTTTTTGGCCGAAATTTTGACCCCCTCCGATCTTCTTGAAACTCTGGATTCTGACAGAGGGCCACGAGACATCGACCAGCGCGCAAAAATGGAGGCTCTAGACCCTTCCAGAGCCGAGATATCGAAGGTCAAACTTTCAGCCAAAAAAAAAAAATGACAGTGTTACCCCTTATGTTTTTTTTTCGGGCCGAAATTTTGACCTTCGATATCTCGGCTCTGGAAGGGTCTAGAGCCTCCATTTTTGCGCGCTGGTCGATGTCTCGTGGCCCTCTGTCAGAATCCAGAGTTTCAAGAAGATCGGAGGGGGTCAAAATTTTGGCCAAAAAAAAAAAACATAAGGGGTAACACTGTCATTTTTTTTTTTGGCCGAAATTTTGACCCCCTCCGATCTTCTTGAAACTCTGGATTCTGACAGAGGGCCACGAGACATCGACCAGCGCGCAAAAATGGAGGCTCTAGACCCTTCCAGAGCCGAGATATCGAAGGTCAAACTTTCAGGCAAAAAAAAAATGACAGTGTTACCCCTTATGTTTTTTTTTCGGGCAGAAATTTTGACCTTCGATATCTCGGCTCTGGAAGGGTCTAGAGCCTCCATTTTTGCGCGCTGGTCGATGTCTCGTGGCCCTCTGTCAGAATCCAGAGTTTCAAGAAGATCGGAGGGGGTCAAAATTTTGGCCAAAAAAAAAAAAACATAAGGGGTAACACTGTCATTTTTTTTTTTGGCCGAAATTTTGACCCCCTCCGATCTTCTTGAAACTCTGGATTCTGACAGAGGGCCACGAGACATCGACCAGCGCGCAAAAATGGAGGCTCTAGACCCTTCCAGAGCCGAGATATCGAAGGTCAAAATTTCGGCCCGAAAAAAAAACATAAGGGGTAACACTGTCATTTTTTTTTTTGGCTGAAAGTTTGACCTTCGATATCTCGGCTCTGGAAGGGTCTAGAGCCTCCATTTTTGCGCGCTGGTCGATGTCTCGTGGCCCTCTGTCAGAATCCAGAGTTTCAAGAAGATCGGAGGGGGTCAAAATTTCGGCCAAAAAAAAAAATGACAGTGTTACCCCTTATGTTTTTTTTTTTTGGCCAAAATTTTGACCCCCTCCGATCTTCTTGAAACTCTGGATTCTGACAGAGGGCCACGAGACATCGACCAGCGCGCAAAAATGGAGGCTCTAGACCCTTCCAGAGCCGAGATATCGAAGGTCAAAATTTCGGCCCGAAAAAAAAACATAAGGGGTAACACTGTCATTTTTTTTTTTGGCTGAAAGTTTGACCTTCGATATCTCGGCTCTGGAAGGGTCTAGAGCCTCCATTTTTGCGCGCTGGTCGATGTCTCGTGGCCCTCTGTCAGAATCCAGAGTTTCAAGAAGATCGGAGGGGGTCAAAATTTCGGCCAAAAAAAAAATGACAGTGTTACCCCTTATGTTTTTTTTTTTTGGCCAAAATTTTGACCCCCTCCGATCTTCTTGAAACTCTGGATTCTGACAGAGGGCCACGAGACATCGACCAGCGCGCAAAAATGGAGGCTCTAGACCCTTCCAGAGCCGAGATATCGAAGGTCAAACTTTCAGCCAAAAAAAAAAAATGACAGTGTTACCCCTTATGTTTTTTTTTCGGGCCGAAATTTTGACCTTCGATATCTCGGCTCTGGAAGGGTCTAGAGCCTCCATTTTTGCGCGCTGGTCGATGTCTCGTGGCCCTCTGTCAGAATCCAGAGTTTCAAGAAGATCGGAGGGGGTCAAAATTTTGGCCAAAAAAAAAAAACATAAGG
The DNA here is from genome assembly GCA_038021265.1 of Cyprinella venusta. Lineage (NCBI taxonomy): Eukaryota > Metazoa > Chordata > Actinopteri > Cypriniformes > Leuciscidae > Cyprinella > Cyprinella venusta. Next base: position 21,841,741 of record CM075874.1, on the reverse strand, counting down.
GGTAACACTGTCATTTTTTTTTTTGGCCGAAATTTTGACCCCCTCCGATCTTCTTGAAACTCTGGATTCTGACAGAGGGCCACGAGACATCGACCAGCGCGCAAAAATGGAGGCTCTAGACCCTTCCAGAGCCGAGATATCGAAGGTCAAACTTTCAGCCAAAAAAAAAAAATGACAGTGTTACCCCTTATGTTTTTTTTTCGGGCCGAAATTTTGACCTTCGATATCTCGGCTCTGGAAGGGTCTAGAGCCTCCATTTTTGCGCGCTGGTCGATGTCTCGTGGCCCTCTGTCAGAATCCAGAGTTTCAAGAAGATCGGAGGGGGTCAAAATTTTGGCCAAAAAAAAAAAAACATAAGGGGTAACACTGTCATTTTTTTTTTTGGCCGAAATTTTGACCCCCTCCGATCTTCTTGAAACTCTGGATTCTGACAGAGGGCCACGAGACATCGACCAGCGCGCAAAAATGGAGGCTCTAGACCCTTCCAGAGCCGAGATATCGAAGGTCAAACTTTCAGCCAAAAAAAAAAAATGACAGTGTTACCCCTTATGTTTTTTTTTCGGGCCGAAATTTTGACCTTCGATATCTCGGCTCTGGAAGGGTCTAGAGCCTCCATTTTTGCGCGCTGGTCGATGTCTCGTGGCCCTCTGTCAGAATCCAGAGTTTCAAGAAGATCGGAGGGGGTCAAAATTTTGGCCAAAAAAAAAAAACATAAGGGGTAACACTGTCATTTTTTTTTTTGGCCGAAATTTTGACCCCCTCCGATCTTCTTGAAACTCTGGATTCTGACAGAGGGCCACGAGACATCGACCAGCGAGCAAAAATGGAGGCTCTAGACCCTTCCAGAGCCGAGATATCGAAGGTCAAACTTTCAGCCAAAAAAAAAAAATGACAGTGTTACCCCTTATGTTTTTTTTTCGGGCCGAAATTTTGACCTTCGATATCTCGGCTCTAGAAGGGTCTAGAGCCTCCATTTTTGCGCGCTGGTCGATGTCTCGTGGCCCTCTGTCAGAATCCAGAGTTTCAAGAAGATCGGAGGGGGTCAAAATTTTGGCCAAAAAAAAAAAACATAAGGGGTAACACTGTCATTTTTTTTTGGCCGAAATTTTGACCCCCTCCGATCTTCTTGAAACTCTGGATTCTGACAGAGGGCCACGAGACATCGACCAGCGCACAAAAATGGAGGCTCTAGACCCTTCCAGAGCCGAGATATCGAAGGTCAAAATTTCGGCCGAAAAAAAAACATAAGGGGTAACACTGTCATTTTTTTTTTTTGGCTGAAAGTTTGACCTTCGATATCTCGGCTCTGGAAGGGTCTAGAGCCTCCTTTTTTTGCGCGCTGGTCGATGCCTCGTGGCCCTCTGTCAGAATCCAGAGTTTCAAGAAGATCGGAGGGGGTCAAAATTTTGGCCAAAAAAAAAAACATAAGGGGTAACACTGTCATTTTTTTTTTTGGCCGAAATTTTGACCCCCTCCGATCTTCTTGAAACTCTGGATTCTGACAGAGGGCCACGAGACATCGACCAGCGCGCAAAAATGGAGGCTCTAGACCCTTCCAGAGCCGAGATATCGAAGGTCAAAATTTCGGCCCGAAAAAAAAACATAAGGGGTAACACTGTCATTTTTTTTTTTGGCTGAAAGTTTGACCTTCGATATCTCGGCTCTGGAAGGGTCTAGAGCCTCCATTTTTGCGCGCTGGTCGATGTCTCGTGGCCCTCTGTCAGAATCCAGAGTTTCAAGAAGATCGGAGGGGGTCAAAATTTCGGCCAAAAAAAAAAAATGACAGTGTTACCCCTTATGTTTTTTTTTTTTGGCCAAAATTTTGACCCCCTCCGATCTTCTTGAAACTCTGGATTCTGACAGAGGGCCACGAGACATCGACCAGCGCGCAAAAATGGAGGCTCTAGACCCTTCCAGAGCCGAGATATCGAAGGTCAAACTTTCAGCCAAAAAAAAAAATGACAGTGTTACCCCTTATGTTTTTTTTTCGGGCAGAAATTTTGACCTTCGATATCTCGGCTCTGGAAGGGTCTAGAGCCTCCATTTTTGCGCGCTGGTCGATGTCTCGTGGCCCTCTGTCAGAATCCAGAGTTTCAAGAAGATCGGAGGGGGTCAAAATTTTGGCCAAAAAAAAAAAAAACATAAGGGGTAACACTGTCATTTTTTTTTTTTGGCCGAAATTTTGACCCCCTCCGATCTTCTTGAAACTCTGGATTCTGACAGAGGGCCACGAGACATCGACCAGCGCGCAAAAATGGAGGCTCTAGACCCTTCCAGAGCCGAGATATCGAAGGTCAAAATTTCGGCCCGAAAAAAAAACATAAGGGGTAACACTGTCATTTTTTTTTTTAGGCTGAAAGTTTGACCCTTCGATATCTCGGCTCTGGAAGGGTCTAGAGCCTCCATTTTTGCGCGCTGGTCGATGTCTCGTGGCCCTCTGTCAGAATCCAGAGTTTCAAGAAGATCGGAGGGGGTCAAAATTTCGGCCAAAAAAAAAAATGACAGTGGTTACCACTTATGTTTTTTTTTTTGGCCAAAATTTTGACCCCCTCCGATCTTCTTGAAACTCTGGATTCTGACAGAGGGCCACGAGACATCGACCAGCGCGCAAAAATGGAGGCTCTAGACCCTTCCAGAGCCGAGATATCGAAGGTCAAACTTTCAGCCCAAAAAAAAAAATGACAGGTGTAACACCTGTCATGTTTTTTTTTGGGCCTGAAATTTTGACCTTCGATATCTCGGCTCTGGAAGGGTCTAGAGCCTCCATTTTTGCGCGCTGGTCGATGTCTCGTGGCCCTCTGTCAGAATCCAGAGTTTCAAGAAGATCGGAGGGGGTCAAAATTTCGGCCAAAAAAAAAAATGACAGTGGTTACCCCTATGTTTTTTTTTTTGGCCGAAATTTTGACCCCCCTCCGATCTTCTTGAAACTCTGGATTCTGACAGAGGGCCACGAGACATCGACCAGCGCGCAAAAATGGAGGCTCTAGACCCTTCCAGAGCCGAGATATCGAAGGTCAAACTTTCAGCCAAAAAAAAAAAATGACAGTGTTACCCCTTATGTTTTTTTTTCGGGCCGAAATTTTGACCTTCGATATCTCGGCTCTGGAAGGGTCTAGAGCCTCCATTTTTGCGCGCTGGTCGATGTCTCGTGGCCCTCTGTCAGAATCCAGAGTTTCAAGAAGATCGGAGGGGGTCAAAATTTTGGCCAAAAAAAAAAACATAAGGGGGTAACACTGTCATTTTTTTTTTTGGCCGAAATTTTGACCCCCTCCGATCTTCTTGAAACTCTGGATTCTGACAGAGGGCCACGAGACATCGACCAGCGCGCAAAAATGGAGGCTCTAGACCCTTCCAGAGCCGAGATATCGAAGGTCAAACTTTCAGCCAAAAAAAAAAAATGACAGTGTTACCCCTTATGTTTTTTTTTTCGGGCCGAAATTTTGACCTTCGATATCTCGGCTCTGGAAGGGTCTAGAGCCTCCATTTTTGCGCGCTGGTCGATGTCTCGTGGCCCTCTGTCAGAATCCAGAGTTTCAAGAAGATCGGAGGGGGTCAAAATTTTGGCCAAAAAAAAAAAACATAAGGGGTAACACTGTCATTTTTTTTTTGGCCGAAATTTTGACCCCCTCCGATCTTCTTGAAACTCTGGATTCTGACAGAGGGCCACGAGACATCGACCAGCGCGCAAAAATGGAGGCTCTAGACCCTTCCAGAGCCGAGATATCGAAGGTCAAACTTTCAGCCAAAAAAGAAAAAATGACAGTGTTACCCCTTATGTTTTTTTTTCGGGCCGAAATTTTGACCTTCGATATCTCGGCTCTGGAAGGGTCTAGAGCCTCCATTTTTGCGCGCTGGTCGATGTCTCGTGGCCCTCTGTCAGAATCCAGAGTTTCAAGAAGATCGGAGGGGGTCAAAATTTTGGCCAAAAAAAAAAAACATAAGGGGTAACACTGTCATTTTTTTTTTTGGCCGAAATTTTGACCCCCTCCGATCTTCTTGAAACTCTGGATTCTGACAGAGGGCCACGAGACATCGACCAGCGCGCAAAAAATGGAGGCTCTAGACCCTTCCAGAGCCGAGATATCGAAGGTCAAACTTTCAGCCAAAAAAGAAAAAAGACAGTGTTACCCCTTATGTTTTTTTTTCGGGCCGAAATTTTGACCTTCGATATCTCGGCTCTGGAAGGGTCTAGAGCCTCCATTTTTGCGCGCTGGTCGATGTCTCGTGGCCCTCTGTCAGAATCCAGAGTTTCAAGAAGATCGGAGGGGGTCAAAATTTTGGCCAAAAAAAAAAAACATAAGGGGTAACACTGTCATTTTTTTTTTGGCCGAAATTTTGACCCCCTCCGATCTTCTTGAAACTCTGGATTCTGACAGAGGGCCACGAGACATCGACCAGCGCGCAAAAATGGAGGCTCTAGACCCTTCCAGAGCCGAGATATCGAAGGTCAAACTTTCAGCCAAAAAAGAAAAAAGACAGTGTTACCCCTTATGTTTTTTTTTCGGCCGAAATTTTGACCTTCGATATCTCGGCTCTGGAAGGGTCTAGAGCCTCCATTTTTGCGCGCTGGTCGATGTCTCGTGGCCCTCTGTCAGAATCCAGAGTTTCAAGAAGATCGGAGGGGGGTCAAAATTTTGGCCAAAAAAAAAAAACATAAGGGGTAACACTGTCATTTTTTTTTTTGGCCGAAATTTTGACCCCCTCCGATCTTCTTGAAACTCTGGATTCTGACAGAGGGCCACGAGACATCGACCAGCGCGCAAAAATGGAGGCTCTAGACCCTTCCAGAGCCGAGATATCAAAGGTCAAACTTTCAGCCAAAAAAAAAAAAAATGACAGTGTTACCCCTTATGTTTTTTTTTTCGGGCCGAAATTTTGACCTTCGATATCTCGGCTCTGGAAGGGTCTAGAGCCTCCATTTTTGCGCGCTGGTCGATGTCTCGTGGCCCTCTGTCAGAATCCAGAGTTTCAAGAAGATCGGAGGGGGGTCAAAATTTTGGCCAAAAAAAAAAAAGACATAAGGGGTAACACTGTCATTTTTTTTTTTGGCCGAAAATTTTGACCCCCTCCGATCTTCTTGAAACTCTGGATTCTGACAGAGGGCCACGAGACATCGACCAGCGCGCAAAAATGGAGGCTCTAGACCCTTCCAGAGCCGAGATATCGAGAGGTCAAACTTTCAGCCAAAAAAGAAAAAAGACAGTGTTACCCCTTATGTTTTTTTTTGGCCCGAAATTTTGACCTTCGATATCTCGGCTCTGGAAGGGTCTAGAGCCTCCATTTTTGCGCGCTGGTCGAATGTCGTCGTGGCCCTCTGTCAGAATCCAGAGTTTCAAGAAGATCGGAGGGGGTCAAAATTTCGGGCCAAAAAAAAAATGACAGTGTTACCCCTTATGTTTTTTTTTTTTGGCCAAAATTTTGACCCCCCTCCCGATCTTCTTGAAACTCTGAATTCTGACAGAGGGCCACGAGACATCGACCCAGCGCGCAAAAATGGAGGGCTCTAGACCCTTCCAGAGCCGAGATATCAAAGGTCAAACTTTCAGCCAAAAAAAAAAAAATGACAGTGTTACCCCTTATGTTTTTTTTTTCGGGCCGAAATTTTGACCTTCGATATCTCGGCTCTGGAAGGGTCTAGAGCCTCCATTTTGCGCGCTGGTCGATGTCTCGTGGCCCCTCTGTCAGAATCCAGAGTTTCAAGAAGATCGGAGGGGGGGTCAAAATTTTGGCCAAAAAAAAAAAACATAAGGGGTAACACTGTCATTTTTTTTTTTTGGCCGAAATTTTGACCCCCTCCGATCTTCTTGAAACTCTGGATTCTGACAGAGGGCCACGAGACATCGACCAGCGCGCAAAAATGGAGGCTCTAGACCCTTCCTAGAGCCGAGATATCGAAGGTCAAACTTTCAGCCAAAAAAGAAAAAAGACAGTGTTACCCCTTATGTTTTTTTTTTGGCCCGAAATTTTGACCTTCGATATCTCGGCTCTGGAAGGGTCTAGAGCCTCCATTTTTGCGCGCTGGTCGATGTCTCGTGGCCCTCTGTCAGAATCCAGAGTTTCAAGAAGATCGGAGGGGGTCAAAATTTTGGCCAAAAAAAAAAAAACATAAGGGGGTAACACTGTCATTTTTTTTTTTGGCCGAAATTTTGACCCCCTCCGATCTTCTTGAAACTCTGGATTCTGACAGAGGGCCACGAGACATCGACCAGCGCGCAAAAATGGAGGCTCTAGACCCTTCCAGAGCCGAGATATCGAAGGTCAAACTTTCAGCCAAAAAAAGAAAAAAGACAGTGTTACCCCTTATGTTTTTTTTTTCGGGCCGAAATTTTGACCTTCGATATCTCGGCTCTGGAAGGGTCTAGAGCCTCCATTTTTGCGCGCTGGTCGATGTCTCGTGGCCCTCTGTCAGAATCCAGAGTTTCAAGAAGATCGGAGGGGGTCAAAATTTTGGCCAAAAAAAAAAAACATAAGGGGTAACACTGTCATTTTTTTTTTTTTGGCCGAAATTTTGACCCCCTCCGATCTTCTTGAAACTCTGGATTCTGACAGAGGGCCACGAGACATCGACCAGCGCGCAAAAATGGAGGCTCTAGACCCTTCCAGAGCCGAGATATCGAAGGTCAAACTTTCAGCCAAAAAGAAAAAAAGACAGTGTTACCCCTTATGTTTTTTTTTCGGGCCGAAATTTTGACCTTCGATATCTCGGCTCTGGAAGGGTCTAGAGCCTCCATTTTTGCGCGCTGGTCGATGTCTCGTGGCCCCTCTGTCAGAATCCAGAGTTTCAAGAAGATCGGGAGGGGGGTCAAAATTTTGGCCAAAAAAAAAAACATAAGGGGTAACACTGTCATTTTTTTTTTTGGCCGAAATTTTGACCCCCTCCGATCTTCTTGAAACTCTGGATTCTGACAGAGGGCCACGAGACATCGACCAGCGCGCAAAAATGGAGGCTCTAGACCCTTCCAGAGCCGAGATATCAAAGGTCAAACTTTCAGCCAAAAAAAAAAATGACAGTGTTACCCCTTATGTTTTTTTTTCGGGCCGAAATTTTGACCTTCGATATCTCGCTCTGGAAGGGTCTAGAGCCTCCATTTTTGCGCGCTGGTCGATGTCTCGTGGCCCTCTGTCAGAATCCAGAGTTTCAAGAAGATCGGAGGGGGTCAAAATTTTGGCCAAAAAAAAAAAACATAAGGGGTAACACTGTCATTTTTTTTTTGGCCGAAATTTTGACCCCCTCCGATCTTCTTGAAACTCTGGATTCTGACAGAGGGCCACGAGACATCGACCAGCGCGCAAAAATGGAGGCTCTAGACCCTTCCAGAGCCGAGATATCGAAGGTCAAACTTTTCAGGCCGAAAAAAGAAAAAAGACAGTGTTACCCCTTATGTTTTTTTTTGGCCCGAAATTTTGACCTTCGATATCTCGGCTCTGGAAGGGTCTAGAGCCTCCATTTTTGCGCGCTGGTCGATGTCTCGTGGCCCTCTGTCAGAATCCAGAGTTTCAAGAAGATCGGAGGGGGTCAAAATTTCGGCCAAAAAAAAAAATGACAGTGTTACCACTTCATGTTTTTTTTTTTTGGCCAAAATTTTGACCCCCTCCGATCTTCTTGAAACTCTGAATTCTGACAGAGGGCCCACGAGACATCGACCAGCGCGCAAAAATGGAGGCTCTAGACCCTTCCAGAGCAGAGATATCGAAGGGTCAAACTTTCAGCCCAGAAAAAAAAATGACAGTGTTACCCCTTATGTTTTTTTTCGGTGGCCGAAATTTTGACCTTCGATATCTCGGCTCTGGAAGGGGTCTAGAGCCTCCATTTTTGCGCGCTGGTCGATGTCTCGTGGCCCTCTGTCAGAATCCAGAGTTTCAAGAAGATCGGAGGGGGTCAAAATTTCGGCCAAAAAAAAAAATGACAGTGTTACCCCTTATGTTTTTTTTTTTGGCCGAAAATTTTGACCCCCTCCGATCTTCTTGAAACTCTGGATTCTGACAGAGGGCCACGAGACATCGACCAGCGCGCAAAAAAGGAGGCTCTAGACCCTTCCAGAGCCGAGATATCGAAGGTCAAAATTTCTGGCCGAAAAAAAAAAACATAAGGGGGTAACACTGTCATTTTTTTTTTTGGCTGAAAGTTTGACCTTCGATATCTCGGCTCTGGAAGGGTCTAGAGCCTCCATTTTTGCGCGCTGGTCGATGTCTCGTGGCCCTCTGTCAGAATCCAGAGTTTCAAGAAGATCGGAGGGGGTCAAAATTTTGGCCAAAAAAAAAAAACAAAGGGGTAACACTGTCATTTTTTTTTTGGCCGAAATTTTGACCCCCTCCGATTCTTCTTGAAACTCTGGATTCTGACAGAGGGCCACGAGACATCGACCAGCGCGCAAAAAAGGAGGCTCTAGACCCCTTCCAGAGCCGAGATATTGAAGGTCAAAATTTCGGGCCGAAAAAAAACATAAGGGGTAACACTGTCATTTTTTTTTTTTTGGCTGAAAGTTTGACCTTCGATATCTCGGCTCTGGAAGGGTCTAGAGCCTCCATTTTTGCGCGCTGGTCGATGTCTCGTGGCCCTCTGTCAGAATCCAGAGTTTCAAGAAGATCGGAGGGGGTCAAAATTTCGGCCAAAAAAAAAATGACAGTGTTACCCCTTATGTTTTTTTTTTTTGGCCAAAATTTTGACCCCCTCCGATCTTCTTGAAACTCTGGATTCTGACAGAGGGCCACGAGACATCGACCAGCGCGCAAAAATGGAGGCTCTAGACCCTTCCAGAGCCGAGATATCGAAGGTCAAAATTTCGGGCCGAAAAAAAAACAA